>VZZY01011254.1:276140-373343 GCA_013400335.1 Eurystomus gularis | reverse complement strand
CATTCTATGATTCTATAATGCATGATCCAAATCCATGCTACTGTTGCTGAGTTACAATTACGTTGTTGTATGTTTTGTAGCTTTAAATCTATTAATTAGTAGTCTTAAATCAGATAAATGGTGTATAGTTATTATCAAACTACACTCCTGTTCCCTCCCTGCTACTCAGCACAAGTACAAGTCAGCCCCACCTTGGAGCAGCTTACCCCACCAGGTCTTCCAGACGCAGAGCTGATGGGCTGTAGGTGCTCAAGGGGCTCTCTGGGTGTGAGCCTGCAGGTGAGTGTCACTGGCACGCTTAGTCTTACTTGCTTTTATTATGGTCACTTAAGCATGGATGGTCCTGCAAGGTTCTGCACGTTAAAATTCCTCTTCAGTTGGCAGTGCTTATCAGAAGTTAGTATTGATACTGTTTTACATTCTTACGAGTGTTTTTAAGACTAGTCTTACTTTATCCCCTGGGCTCAGCACTTCCTATGTCTTTAAATATCACCTTGCTTTGTTAAAAGGTGATTTTTTTGTTGTGGTTTTTTTTTTTTTTGCATGCTACTTTTAAGAATTTATCAAGTAAGAAGCAATCTGTGTGAAGAGAAGCATTATTCTACGAAGACTGAGGAGGTAGAAAGAATTTTTACAAATCAATTCCTTGCCAGTTTCCTCATCTTCTATGTGAAACTGGATTTAGGTATTACTATTATGACAGGCTGTCATTTAGAAGGCACCTGATTTGAGAAGAGGGTGGAGCTGATCTGGTTGTGGCTGGGATGACTGACAGTATTTTGCTCTTCTGAGTCCTTGTGGGTGGGGACTGGGCACTCCTGCGCTGTGGGAAGAGGAGATAAGTAGAGCAACAGATACCAGCGCTGTAAGTATTTTCCCAGTTTTGGCAGAAAGCTATCATTAATGCCTGTTTTCTCTTCGCAGCACTCAAGAAAACTGCTGGTTTTTCCATTGTTAGTCTGTTTTTAAGTATGCTGTGAAATGCGCCATACCACACCCACCAGCAAAACACATCAAAGCCTAAACGATAAGCTGATAACAGTGGTAGTAGCTTTACTTTCATCAATTACGGCTTACATTGTTAGAATCGGGCGGCGGGGGTTTGGGTTGTGAGAGCTACTGCTGCTCTTAGTTGTTTCTTTCTGCATAGAACTTGAAATGTCACATGACTGACTCCATCTTCATTTGAAATGAGCACGTTTCTGGGGTTCCACCAAAAGATTTTTGTGAATACTGAAGGTGTTCACATGGGTTTGGACATAAATCATCCCTTTCAGGTCGGTTGTAGCCGGAAAGAATTGGCTATATAAGTGTTCTGGGGCATTGGTACCTCAGTTACCTGCATAATTATTATTTCAGGTGTGTTACTGTTGTCATGTTTCCCTGTCTCTGATGATTTTTGAGAACTACATGATTTTCTTACACCAATGAGAAAAATGTATCCTGCAAAAAATACAGCAGAAAGCCTGTGCAGCTCAGGAGGATAGCTCACCAAAAAAGTTTGTGGGTTTTGGGTTGCTTTTTTGAGGGAAGCAACCTGGTATTATTATTTCTATGCCTTGTGCTGGGTACTAGCATAAACTAGTATTTTATATTGCTTTAAAAAGGTTGTCTGCAGGTGTCTTAAGTCTGGTACCTGTACACTTGTATTCTGCTAAATGCTTTTTTAGGGGGGTTTATTGTGTTTAAAAAAAAAAAAATAATCAGAGGAGTAAGTCACTAGTGAAAAAGGCAAATATAATATAACAAAGAAGACTCTAGACATTTTTATATGTTACTGAAATTTATTAAATATAATTTACAAGTAACTTTTAATAATTCTTTTCAATAAATAGTTGTCTAAGTTTATGGACAAAGTAAGAACCAATTAGTTTTCCAAAGTACATTTTGAGCCCTTAGGGCTTACAGAAAGGATCAAATGTGATCTTAAAACAGACTGTCTAACCACCCAAAGAACAGAAGAGTGGTCCCAAACTGGACAGCAAGCTAGTAAGCCACAGGGCAAAATATATAAAGTATATTATTATAGTCATTAAATATTTAAATAAATAATTTAGCAGTAAACATAAAAATGGTTATCTGCCCTTCTTTTGCAGAGACTTCAGAAAGTTTGTCAGTTTGTGGTGAAATTGAGGAAACTCTTTCTTGCTGTTAGCTTCACACTTCTTGCATTTAGTTCCCATGGGAGTGAGTTCCTGCAATACAGATAATTTTTGTTGATTGGTAATCGCACTCTGGCCAGCTGGTTGTAGCAATAATACATCAACTACTGTATGTTAAGCTTTTTCTTTTAAGAAAAAAGAACCCTTAATATTTAAGGGGATTGGCATTTTTTTAAGTAAGTATTAAGGGATGATATGATGAAGAGTCTGCTTATACAGGAAGTTTTTGTAAATATAAAAATACTATAAGCTAAACACATTCACTCTCTATGATAAATTATGCAGCAGAGGCAAACCTTTTCTTTCTAGCCTGTAGAGGGTTTCTGAAACAATACAAGGATCTCTTAGCCATGGGATTTATGTAGTGGATCAGAGCGTACTACTTTTGTTGTTGAGTCCTTTACAGTCATGTATGGCACAGTTTTTGAAGCCATTGCTTGTGTAAATAGTTGTTATGCTCCTAAAAGCAAGTTTTTGTCAGCATAAGATGCCTTTCATGATTTGGTAAAGAAAATGCCATATTTTTTTTTTTTAATCTTTGTTTGTATAACTAGGATGGCTTAAATCTGTTTTACTGTATTGGATTATCGTGCAAATAGATGTTGTCATATAGCTCAATGTTACGATATTTTAGTATAAAATCCTGAATTCTCAAGAGGTGAGCACACATAGACCTTGAGGCATGAAAACACTGATTCTGGCATTGTTTTTCACTAACGCTGAAACACTTTCTCTCTTTTTTTTCTTTTTTTTTTTTTAATTGGATAAAAAGATTGCCTACCATAAGCCTCTGGAGATTCTTTTTGATATTTTGAAGATCATGACCATTCTCATCTTCAATTTCCTCATCCAGGGTGTTCATTTCTGCCAGGTAACATTGTAGAGTGCTCTTGCCGCAGTCCTAAAACAGTCAATGAAACCGTTATAAATATAACTTCTTTCCTGAGGACAACTGATTAAATAATTAAAAAAAGCCAATTGCCCGTTGTTTTTCTCCTCATGCCAGCAATTAAGCTGTTGGTTTTCTACAAGGTATAGCTCGTTTGCTCCCCTTAAAGTCATATTGTTAAATGCTATGTGTGGCCTTGGTTCTGTGGTAGATTGTTGCAGCTTTTGGAAAGGGAGCAATCTTTACAGAAGGGAAGTGCTGGAATATTTCTTGGGAACACAAAGCTGTAGTATTTGCTCCTAAACCAATCCTTACTCCTGGGTGTCATGGAAATCAGGTCTCAGCAAAAGCAGTAGTAGTCAAAGCCTCTGTCAGTTTTAGAGTGGCCTTTTTAGAGCCATCTTCAGTTAGTGCACTTTGGTTGCTTTATCTAACGTCTGCATCTGATCCAGTATTTGAATGTGATAAATAACTTTACGCATCTCTCATATGAGGTGTGCGGGGCGCTCAGTGACAGTGTTACTTGTCAGCCTCATGCATTTGCAGTTAAGCCCTGGAGCTCTGAGGTAGTTGGGTCTTGATGTTGCCAGCATATGAGGAAAAATGACTCAGATAAGGAAGTGGTTGCCAAATCTGGATTTAAATCTTTGCTGAAACAAAATTGCTGTTAAGTGAGAATTCTTCTGGATTAAAAACTGAATTGGAGGTTCAAAGTAGTTAAGAGAGAACTTAAAGATTTTAACTGCTTCCCAGTGCTAACTAGTTTGGTGCTCTTGTTTATTGGTCTGTTTGCACGCTGAGTTAAAAAGGAGTAGTATGGATCAGCAGCCTGTCAGTCCATGGTAAAGCTGTATTTAGAGCGCCATCTGCACTCTGATGTGCAGTTTTGTAGGAGGAAGTGGCCATAATGATTGTAGTATTCCTGTGGAATTAAGCTTTAGGTGTTAACTAAATGCCATAGAACGTGAATATATAACTAGTATATCCAGAATGGCTTGGTGAAGTTCTGTTTCTGAGAAGAATTAGGTAGAGCATAATGAAAGTTCCATCATTGGTGGAATACGGAAGACTTAAAACATGTTAAACTGAACCTACTTGTAGCTCTGCATCTAGTTTAGGTAAAAGATGGGCTATTTCCTATAGGTACAGTTCTGTGTAATCTCTTTCTAACTCTAGTTTCGTTCTCAAAATTGTTCTTGCTTTAGCGTTAACACAATAGCATTGCCCGCTGCAAAACGTACACAATGTTTGAATAATTCATCAATTATTTTTTTTTTCCTGTGGCTTCAACCGTGTATTAAGCAGGATGAACAGAGAGGATTCATTTTGTTAAGTACTGCACTGAGCAATGAGGTAATATTGTACATCAGCCTGTTAAAGTTTGAGAAGACAAATCAAAAGCAGAAGAAGCTGTGCTCCCTAAAGTGAATTCACACAGTTGAGGTTTGCCTGTTATAGCTGTCCTTCTGATAAGCAAATTGCTTTGGTGTCACTCAGTAATATATCATTTTAAATTAGCCCTACTTCAGAAATTCTTCTGAAAACAGAAAATTTCAACTAACCTCTTTGTCATCTGGTGTGTAAAGGTCCAGATCAATTTTCTGTAGAGAAGGGGGAGAAAAAGTTAGTTTTTCTGGAAAAAATACATAGAAAAAAAATAGAAAAGAAAAAGGATCTTATAATAATAGTAAATCAGCCACTTACATCCTTGCTTCTTCCCAGGATTTCTAAATCTTCTATTAAAACTGTAAGAAGGTCCATTTTTTCTGGTGATATGGTTGCTCCATAAGCTGCAGTCACAAGCATTACTGCTGAAATACAGCTGAAGATCAGCACTTTGGCCATCGTGTCAGTGTTCTGATGATCTGTGTGTCAGTATTGGAGTTGTGGTATCTGAGGAGAGCTGGTAAATTGTCATTAAGCTGTATAGTGTATTTATACTCTTCTTTCTGGGGGGGGAAAAAGATGGGGGCGTCAAGTAAAAGAGGTTTTATTACACATTTTTTCATATGTTCTACCTGTATGGCAAGAATCATTACTTTTGTTTTTCCTCCCCTGATGACACTTTGGAATTTTTATAAAGCGAGAGGGATTTTACCTACATTCACTGATGTATGAGAAGCCCACACTCACTTTTGGCATTCTCTCTGTGCTTTCTGCATGAAACACTTTTTCCCTCATGCGCTGTCCCACTCCCCCATAGAATATGCCAGAGACTATACCACTGCAACACCAAAGGTTGTTCTAAAGATGTATGATTTATAACCATTTTGTTTATCGGTATAGATTTATTCTTTCGCGAATCCTGTGAAGAAGAAAGAAGCATTCTCATTTTAGTAATTGTTGATTAAACAACAGGAAGAAACTTGGCTTCCTGTCTGAAGGTGGTTTTACCTGTCATCTTTTTGCAAAGACAATAAGTTTAGGTGTGTAAGTCAGTCTTTATACCATCAACCTTAAAATGTTTATGAAAAAAAACCTCCAGCAGGATTATTTGTTGTGGGTTGTGAAACCATTTTTTCTATTACTGTATGTCTTCACGCTGTTCTTTTTTCCTTGTGTGCGCCTTTCACTTTTCTCCAGTGTCTAATGAAAAAGCACTGCTTTTTAAAACATGTACAGATCTTACTGATACCTAACCCACTGCACTCTGTGGTATCACGGCACCGACGCTGAGGGGGAGCAGTCACTTGACACTGGGCTCTTGCGTGATATTGCTGAGTGGTTTTTATTTTCTGGTGCAGGGGTCTGCTGGCTGGTATCTTTGGAATGCTGTGCGCAGCATTTAAAATTCATAGTTTTCCTCATTTTGAGCCAAATACTCCCCCTGCTGCCCGGAAGTCTCTAACACTATGTGAAACGCGGTTCTTTTGCTGTGTGAAATTAGCAGCTGAAGCTGTGTGGAATAAATTCTGGGTTTGCGTTCTGCTGTGGTTTGAAGTTCTGTAGCATTAAGGATGAACAAGCCTGGGTGGATAACTACCTCACCCGCCGTTGCATGTAAAACTGCCTCTGGAAACCGACTTTGCACGTTCTGAGCATGTAGTCTGAGGGGGAATGGATCTGTTCAGAGCTGGTTAGAATATGCTTTTGCTTGGGTTAAATACAGTCTATTGCTGTAATTCTTTTTATTAGTGTCTGTTTGCCTGCTACCCATTAAACTGGTATTAATTAGCGGTGCGATCCCAGCTCCCGGAGAACTTGGTCTTCGTATTCTGCTTTTGAAACAAGTACAGACATTTAATACATGTGGTCAGGCAGAAGTCCTAGTAGCTGTTGTAACTTGCAATATGTAGGATCTGTGCAGTTTGAAACCTTTTCTGATGCTCTCACCTTTTGTATCTTGTATTTATTCTTGATAGTAACCCATTTCAAACAGGAGCGATGGCTACAGAGGTGAGCTGCTCGCCAGTGGGCTGTCAGCTTTGCTCCAGGGTGCTTATAAAGTTATGTCTTTTTATTCAGGGTTTTTAGTTGGTTTATGTGTTTTGGCTGTGTAAAGTACCAAGGAATACCTCAACAGTGAGCACAAGACACATTATTGCGTGTAATTATTGCTTGCTGGTTTATGACACTATTCAGTCTTTATGCAGAGTTTTCTCTCTTCTTTATAAAACATTCCATGGAAATACATTTGGAAGCACTGAATTTGAGATTGTGAATCTGCCACCTTTCAGAGTAGTTTTTAGCGGTTTGGATTAGAACTTGCTCCAAGCATTTCCTTCGTGCTGGAGCGTTGGGCTTTTTTTGCATCTGTGGTTAAAATACAACACAGCCAGCTCTGTTTGTTACTTTATTTTTGCAGTATTCTTTTTTTTTCTTTTGCCTGAAAAAAGAAAAGCCTGAGCATTCCATCACATTTTTCAACAAGTTTGAAGGTAGGTCTGCTAAGGAACTAACACTAGTTGAGGTGCTCCCGTGCATCTTTGACCACGGGGCTTTGAAGAACAGTTTCCTCTTAAGTCCTTTACAGGCCATGTACAGAACTACGATTTTAGTTATAGTCTAGGTGAACTGGAATCAGGTCTTTATCTGTTAATTGTTTTCCAAGACTAAAAGAGGTTTGCATTTTGAGGGTAGGTGGGGGAATCTGAATATGCAGTATTTAATAAATAGTGCACGAGAGCTTGAGTGATTAATTTTCCCATAACATTTTGCTGCAGGCTTTGTAGTCCAGCCAGAGAGAGTACCAGATCTTGTTGTGACCATTTTTATTCACTGTGCTGGGTGAGGGAGAGTTTGGAGTGTACTGATGAACGGAGAAACAGCACAAACTCAGTTAATGTTAACACACAACTTCATATTTCCATTATATAGACATATTTTTCTCTGTATGGTGTTGGACTGGTTATGCTAGTCAGACTTCTGTAATTACATTCAATCTGAGATTGTATTTTTTTACTGGGCAAGGAATTCCTCAGGGTTTTATTCAGAGGTACAGTGATTTTTAGATAGCTCTCCCAGCTTCACCACAGAGTAGATTGCATTTTAATAGGAAATGAAATTACTCCTTTACGTTGCCTTGGAATCGTACAGGATAAAGTTACGCTGCCAATGCTGAGCCCCAAAAATCCTGCCTTTAAAAAGTATTGGGGCGGGTACTGGTGACCATGTCATACTTTGTGGTTTTTGTTTTGGTGGACAATTTTGAGAAGTTATTTGATTTATATCTCATTTTCTTTCTAAAGAAAATAGCATTACGCTAAACCAACTTTATAGGAAAACCACTGTGAAATGCACTGTACCTGAAAAGCTCTGAGGAGCGCTTTAAAAGCCTCTCTTAAATTTTAAGGAAGATTAATTAGCAGTAAAGTAAATACATTAAAGGGAAATAATATTTCTGGATTGGGGAGCTGGGAAGGGAGAAGAATGTTCGTGTCTTGCTGTTGTTTTAGTGTATTATTCATACTTTTTGTAGTATTTGTGCCTAACAAAGAATAAGGGCTCATTTTCTTGTTTGGAAAATAAGTAAAAGTAAATGGCACACTGACTAAACCTCTGGTCTCTGCAACTTCAAAGTCTGGAAAAGATTTTACATAGGATCTGACTCCTCTCGGTTTAGGCTCTTATTTTTTATGTCTCTCTGAACTGAAAGAACTGAAAGCTTGCATTTTTTTTTTTTTTTTTTTCTCCATACAAACCTGATGACTGGTGAATTTTGAAGAGGAGTTTTGGTTTCATTGAGGTATTAGATATCTTGTTGATCAAGGTGCTTGTCTCCTTTCTTCATCCCCAGAACAAAGTGGTATTGAGCTAGGGTGATGGCGAATGTCTTGTTTGTTGTATTTTGGTTCATGTGCAGGTGTTTTTCAACTCCTACTGTAGTAGCATTCTTGCACAAGATTTCTGTAAGTGGAGTTGTAGGAGCTGCGGCAGAGTTCACATGTCTGATGAAGGTGATAACCATCAGTTTGTGATCGTGGTCTGTTGATTTAACTCTTCCTACCTGTGTTTTAGACCTGTTTTAAAGAACAGCAGGAATTGCCTTCTCTTTGCAGATCTCCTAATTCTAAGCAATAACCTGTGGAAAGTAAGCCTTTAGTATTCTTATTCCACTCAGGAAGGAGACTCATGAACATGTTGAAGTGAAGATTTGAATAAAGGGTTGTGGCAGTTGGTTTTCATCAGATTTTAAGCCATCAAAAGGAGACAGCCAGCTCTTCTCCAGCCTTTTCTCAATCTTCAGTCAAGCAGTAGCAGAGGTCCATGATCCTGCCTGCATTTAAGAAATGGAAAACTAATTTTATTGAAGGTGTTAGATTATTAATCTAACAAAAGAATAAACGCAGAGCAGAGTTATGGTTGGACTCTATGATCTTAAAGGTCTTTTCTAACCTAAAGGATTCTATGATTCTATTCTATCTTTGCAATGATAAAAGGATGATGTGGGAAAGTGTCCTTTGGATGGCTTGTGTGACAAGGACAAAGAAAGCAAGGAGTAAAAGAGGAAGCAAGGAGTTGCCATATTGGATTAGAACAGTGGTTTTAACTACTTGAATATTGTCCCTGATTAGGGCAAGTACCCACTGTTTCAGGGGAAAGTGGAGCAGGTGCCAGAAAAAACCCCCGAAAGTGAGTAATCCTTAGACTGAATTTTTCCAGCAAGAATATCAGTGATGTTTTTTTTATAAAGAAAGCCAA
The DNA here is from genome assembly GCA_013400335.1 of Eurystomus gularis. Classification (NCBI taxonomy): domain Eukaryota; kingdom Metazoa; phylum Chordata; class Aves; order Coraciiformes; family Coraciidae; genus Eurystomus; species Eurystomus gularis. The sequence goes on along the minus strand of VZZY01011254.1, from coordinate 364,151 downwards.
AAAGGGTTTAGAGGTTTAACTGAAATGATCTGAAAAATAGCTGACAATTGGGAATCCCTTCACAAAACCTGTGTTTGAAATATTTTTTTTTATTGAAAGGACCAGCATTAAGAGTAACATTTCTTAAATTAAAAAAAGAGTATTAATTATAAACAACTCTGTCCTTGGAGAAGGAATTATTAATGTTTCCTTAGGAACTGTCTAATGTATGAGTTTTTATCCTCGTAAAAGTCTTGCTTGTAGTTGTCTAATAGGTGTGGATTTAGTTAAGGTACGGGGTGGTGGACTTAGGGGAGCCTTGGTGCTTCTCATCAGCATAGTGAGTATCAGCTAAGTGTATTCTCCTGAACAGTGTAGTGGTTGTTTGTCTCCACTGACTATTAAAAATCAAAAGCAGCAACAAAAACAGAGGATGAGGAGAAGGGACTGAAGAACTAGAGGCAGTGTCACCACAGTCCCTGGCGAAGTTACAGAGCAAGTCTTTGGGGACCTGAAGGACAAGGAGGTGACTGGCTGCATGGGCTGGTACAGATTTACTGAAGGGCTCCTTCTGCTTTACCAGCCTGATTGCCTCTTGTAACAAAATGATTGGGTCTGTGGATGAAGGGTGAGCAGTGGACGTAATTGGATTTATGCATGTATAGAATGGCCAGCAGATTTTATGGACTTATAAATCAGTATTTTTGTAGACATGCAAGTGTGATGAGCAAACATACAAAGTGTGCAAAAAAAAAATATATGTATGGCAGAGATGGATCATTTGGTGTCTGTCTGAATTATATTGGAGTATTAGTGTTAGTCTTCAAGAAGTTTGTTTTTATACTGTCATAATTACTGGTGTAGTGCTTGCTACAGAATTTTATTAGAACAAGAATCTGAAATGACTAAAATGTCAGGTAACAGTATGTGGTAAATGTTGACCATCCTTGACTTCTTTCCTTTAATTGTTGGCCATTGTAAATATAATGCAGTTTGGGCATTAGAAGAAGAAAAGCGTCTTCATGACATGCGAAAAAGAGCCACAGAAATTTTAAAAATTCTCCTTTTCAGAAGGTAAACTTAGTAAGATTACTAAACTTCAGAGCCAGTGGGTTTGTTTTGTGATAACATTTGGGGAGATTTCAAGTCTGACTGAGAACATTAATTACTGTGAGAGTCATAGCTTAGTGTAAAGTAAGTAAAGTTGGTTAATAAAGGGTAAAGATTTGGGCTGGATGTAACAACAGGTTAAGGTGGTGGGCTGTATTGACAGAGGATATGGCTGCCTTTTTTCCAGATTCTGGGTGAACTTGAATGGTTCTTTTTGTGTCTAGCCTGTGTCCAGGAGGTACAGCATACATTTACAAGGATGATTAGTCCTATTTGTTTGTTTGATTTTTCCTTTTGTAGCCAAATGGATTTTTTTTTAAGAGCTGTCTCCACAGTTCAGTGTTGGCAGTATCAAAACTTCAGTTACCGATTTTCTCTTAGCCGAATGTACACAAGCATGCTAAAAGTGTTCCTAATTTACCCACAAAATAATACAAGTGTTAACCTCTGCTAGTTTTGTTTCACACTTCTTTTTAGGTGAAGAACTGCAGAGACCAATACAAGTGCGCTGCTGATGAGACAGCTCTGAGTTTGGCCCGCTGATTTTGCTGGCATATGGATAGAAATCTCAATAGGTCCTTCAAGTTTGTAATGATTTCCAGGAAGAAATGTGTCCTGGACCTAAATGTTGTGTATTTATCTTGTCTGCTTAAGAAAAGAGAAAGCAAAATGGAGGTATTCTGAAGAGAAGAAGTCAAATCAGAGCGTTGTTCTTGAATGGTGTCACCATGGGTTAACTATTACAGGTGCATTGTGATAAGGAGGAACTACAGAGTGAGTGTCATGAACCCTTCACAGTTTTTTGCAGAGATTCTTTCTAAAGTTGTTGTATACCAGAACTCTTAAATACTTAAGTGATGTTCTAGATATGTTACCTTTAGGAGTAAGCATTGGTGATGGGTAAGCTGTTTGGCCACCAGTGTGACTATCCTAGTGGGCCTAAGACAGAGGTGCTTTTTTGTGGCTGGAAAGTAAGTGGGATCCAGCAAATGCTCCAGGTAGTTCAAATTGGAACAATGCTTGTTTTCATTTTGGACTGCAAGAGGTCACTTAAAGGGTAGGGCCACTCTGGAGTGAGAGAGAAGGGTGCTTTCTTCCATACTTGCCTTTCAAAAGCCGGTAAATACTTTGATGTTTTCAGGGCAGAATCAATCTGTGGTGTCTCCTGGGAGTCTCACTGTACTGGGTGGTGAGTGCTGTCAAAAGTTTCAGAAATTCTCATGTGATAGTCAGCGAGCAACCCCATGAGAAGACTGGTTGAGCTGTTTGTTGCCACCACGCAAACTCTGACCTTGAGTTCTCCCTCAGGCACTTGAGGAACATAGCACAGACTCCTTTTGAGTTGCTCTAGAGAAATGTTAAGCTATTGTGCCAAAATACACCGTTGTTGCGTTTTAACTCAAGTGAGATAGTGGGTGATAGAGAATCTGTTCTTAAACACTGCCTGTTACTTGTGTAACAAAAATAAACAACTAGGGAAGGCTGTAGTAGTAGTTCTTGAAGTGGAACTTGACGTGCCTTTATCCAGTGTCGTGACTGCTGTCGTCATGTATGTGCACAACCAGACAGATTGGGACAGATGATCTTGACAAAATGCTTTCTGATCTATAAATTAAAGAGCAGCTGTGGCGTCTTCCCCTCAAGTGTCCTGGAAATACATTTAAAAGGTACATGACTTACTATCTTACCCAAATAAGAGCAGTCTTAGACACATTACTTTGTGATGAAGTCATGCATTCCTTTGAAACACTTGTTAGTGGTTTAAGGTTCTACTACTGCAGTAGATAGATTTAGGTCCCAAGTGCTTTTTCCAAGGAGTTTGCTCGAGCTGCAGACTGAGAGTCTTTGCCCAGATTGCTTCTCTGAATGGTTCATGGTGAGCTTGGAGTACAGCAGAAAGATGGACTTGAGCCTAGTTTTGTAGCAGTAGGAAAGGGAGATTTGATATTGGCAAGATGGACAAGGTCCGGAATGGGAGGATTCCTGGTTCAGACTCCCAAAGTGCAAGCACCAGCTGGCTTTTAATGGATGGATTCACAACCATAACAGCTTCTCAGCCATGCAAGCAGAGCTCTAAATGGAGGAAATACAATTGCCTGGTACTATTGCTTTAGCTAGTGCTGCTTTCTCTGACTTCTCAGCTTTTCTGCTTGCACAGGTTAAGACCTGGGAAGGTCTCAGGAGTGTCTTTTAACTGCTGTTATGGTCCTTCTAGGATGTCCAGATGGTCTGTGTGGGCCCACCTGTGTGTCTATCTCTTGTGCTAGCCGTGTTGTGATACAGTGTCCTTTAATGAGCAGCACTAGGATGGGGATTCAACTCTTGTGCTCTGTTCTTAGTCTTGAGGTACAGTTACTTGAGTGTTTTTCGTGGTGTAAACTCTACTGAAGAAAAGTCACCTTCATGCAACATACAGCATGTTGAATAAATGTTGGCTTTTAAGGCAGTGCTCTTTTGTCTTAGGATGATGACCACAATGCTCTTAACTTCGGAGTGTGCGTTCACACACCAGGAAACTCAAAAGTCCTACCTGTTTTTTTTTTTTTCTCCTGTCATACACAGTGTAACAGAGGGCTGAATATGAAGTTTTTGGTGTCAGATCTTTGTCAAATTGAGAATCAGCCACGGGAGGAATCCTCTCTGTATTTCTGTTGCTCAGGTTTTACAAACAGACTTTAATGCAAGTAGAATACATGTTTCAGCTCTGCAGTTACTTATTCAGGGAGACTAGTGCAATCAGGTATTCTTTGTTTGTTTGTTTTCTTTCTCATCTTAGCTGTTGGAGAAAAAGCCTGAAGGCAGGAGATTCCTGGTTTGCAATATTATTGTTCTGCAGTGGGAAAGAGGCAAACTAAGTTGTTGCCAGACTATTTTCAGTCTCTGGATTTAAGATACAGGAGTTAATGAAGTGTTTAAATGAAAGTTGAAATTCCCCTGCTAGGTCAAAAGGCCAGTGTCAGATGATAACAGTACAGGATGTTAACAAACCACAAGCAAAGAATATTGTTTTACCTTACTCAGTGCTATGATGGTGCACATGCTAAGCAGATGGCCTAGATTCATCACTAGATAGGGACAGAAGCTATTGAGGTACAGCCTCGGTGCTGGTTGTCAGTAATGAAGGTTCAATGTTGTAGACAGGCATTTTTATGGCAATGTACCTGTTCTGGTAAAGGTCAGTTTCCTTGATTCCATTATCTTCTCTTGATTCCATTATCAACCTCGCCTACGAGGACAGCCTGAAAGTTTGGATTGTTCAGCCTGGAGGAGACTCTAGGGAGACTTCATTGCAGCCTTCCAGTATCTGAAGGGGGCCTACAAGAAAGCTGGGAAGGGACATTTTGCAAGGGCTTGTAGTGATAGAACGAGAGGTAATGGCTGGAGGAGGGGAGATTTAGATGTAAGGAAGGAGTTTTTCACTCTGAGGGTGGTGAGTCACTGGAACAGGTTGCCCAAGGAAGTTGTAGATGCCCCAGCACTGGATGTGTTCAAGACTAGGTTGAGGCTTTGAGCAACCTGGTGTAGTGGGTATGTCCCTGTCCATGGCAGGGGGGTTGGAACTAGATGATCTTTAAGGCCCCTTCCAACCCAAACCTTTCTGTGATTCTATGATCTTTTTGCTCGCTTTTCCCACTTGCTTCATATTGGTTGTGTGGGATTTACTGGGGAGGAGCAGGGGCTTCCTGACAGGTACTCATTTTACCTACTGTCATACCCATGGCCAATATTATGTTCCTGTACTTGGCAGAATTACAGGATCACAGAACAGTAGGGGTTGGTAGGGACTTATGGAGATCATCTAGTCCAACCCTGCTGCCAAAGCAGGTTCACCTAGGGCAGATTACACAAATGCATCCAGGTGGGTTTTTAAGGCTTCCAGAGGAGACTCCACAACCTCTCTGGGCAGCCTGTTCCCGTGCTCTGTTACTCTCACCTCTTGTTCAGGTGGAACTTCCCGTCTTCTAGTTTGTGCCTTTTGCCCCTCATCCTATCACTGGGCACCACTGAAAAGAGACTGGCCCTATCTTCCTGACGCCCACCCATCAGATATTTATAAACATTGAGAAGATCCCTTCTCAGCCTTCTCTTCCCCAGGCTAAACAGCCCTAGGGCTCTCAGCCTTTCCTCATAAGAGAGATGCTGCAGTCCCCTCATCATCCTCACAGTCTCTGTTGGATGCTCCCCAGTAGTTCTCCGCTTCCTGTAGATCCTTCATTCCTGGTTGAGTGTTAGAAGTATTAGCACAGTAAAAGTGTTCTATCAGAGACTGTGTTCCTCTTACTGTGTCTGTGTTAGCCAACCCTTCTGTCTGTACAGACCCTGTGGAATTTAGTGGAGTTCTGTTGTATACAAAGGATTTGCTCTGAAATAGTCTAAAAAACAACACTGGCAGGAGAATAACAGTTTAATTCCCTTAAGTTCTGGAGCTGTGCTTTGTCAGCTGAAGAGTCCGTTAAGTTCCTTCTCCGATGGTGGCCACGGTCAGAATCTTACGGTATGTGATATTCCCGAGTGCTTTCCCAACTGCCAGCTGTTCTCAGCTCAGTGGATTTACTCCATCAGAAGTGGTTCCTTTGTACTGCCTAACCCACAATGTACGTCCAGGCCCTGCCTTGAACCATGCAAGCTCTTGGTGTCCGAAGCATAAAGGGTTAACAGGTTCCACACATCTACCTGCTGTGGCTTTGCTTGTTTTGCTCCTGGTTCCTGCTGGACTCATGTGATGGTATTACCTTTCAGTCCTTGCACTGGAAGAGGCAGTGAGTCTTCCCTTCTACCTGAGCGGTGACACTCAAATACGTGTGGAACTTCATCCACAAGAATTGTCTCTTTTCTGGATGGTATCTACTGTTCTACTTACTTCTTGTACAGAACAACAGAAATTGGATTGTTCTTGTCACCCTTCCCTGAGGGCTTTGAAGTTCTGCTGCTCTTTGGAAATGAGGGGACTGTGAGTGATCTTTTATTTTTTTAATACAGTTGCATGATGCTCTTTTCTGGTTATTGTTCCTGACATCAGATTTGCTTCTCCAACACAGGCTGCTCGCTGACACTGGCATGGCACTGTAACTCCAAGATCTTGTTTCTAATTGCTAACTGTCAGATTTGAGGCCATCTCTTGTGTTTTTCCTTTCACATACTATCTTGCTTTCTTTGGGGAAGCTTCTCCAACTCTCAGCAGCACACTGGTGTCTTAAAGCAAATAGATTTTAACAGCTGAAAATGACCTGTATCATATCATTCAAAATCTGGCTATAATCTGTCATGGTCAAATAGGTGGCCTGTACCAAATGTTTATTCCTCATGTCCTTGATTTCCTAAGGCAAATAGTGTCTCTTAACTTCTATGCTGTATTTGTCACAGTTAGTGAAAAACTTTGCTTGGAGTTATCCTAACTCTGGAAAGAGTTAGGTGGGCTCTTTAGAATTAGTTGGATGTTTCCTTCTGCAAAAAATGTGACAAGTCCTCTTCAGAGAGGAGTGTACCTTTCATTTGCCATCTAAGTAGTCTGTCATTCTGTCTAAGGAAGTGTGACAGTGAACCTAGTTTCTTAATATCTAATTTTAGGAATTTTTGTAATGAAATAACAACTGAAAAGGTGATGTCATCTTGAGTTTTTTCTAGGTTCAGAGGTAAAAGGAATTTTACTGTTCTCACTGCTCTTAGTAGATGATGTATGTAATAGTCATAAAGGGAATTTTTTACATGTAAACCTGTTGTTTGTGGTCTCCAAGGACTTAATATTTTCTGGGTGTTTGAAGGGCATGTTCTTGCTGATTTCTCTGGTCTGTTCGAGACAAGTCAATGGTGTTTGTGACACTGTAAATGCCTACCTAGTCAGATTTAGAGCACCTCCAAGCACAGAGACTCCACAGCCCTTCTGAGCAGCCTGTTCCAGTGTTTGGTTACTGTTGACATGTTGAATAAAATAGAAAATGAATAAATTTTTAAAAATCTTATATCTAAGTAGAATTTCCTGTATTTCACTTCATGCCAGTCGCATCTCAGCCTGTCAGTAGGCACCACTGTGATGAGTCTGGATCCATCTTCTTTATTCCTTTGCCTTCCACAAATCAGATACTCATACACCTTTATAAGGTCCCTTGAGCCTTGTGTCCTTTTATTCCTCCCCATGTGAAGGACTTGGCATTTCCCTTGGTTGAAGTTCAGAAGGTCCTTGTTGACAGGTTTCCCCAACCTGTCAAGGTCCTTCTGAATAGCAGCACAACAATCTTGGCTGTCAGCCACTCCTCTCAGTTTCGTATCCTCTGCAGACGTGCTGAAGGTGCATTCTGCCCCATTGTCCAGGTCGCTAGTGAAGATTTTAAATAGTGTTGGCCCCATATTGACCCGTTTGAGGATTAATAGGGCCATCACTGATGAAGGTACTTTGTCGGGCCTTCCACCTACTCTCTGAAGGTAGAAGCAAGTGTCATCCACTCGGTGCATCATAGCTAAGCTGATGATGTGAATATATAGGGTAGTTTAGATGCCAGTTGGGCATGTCAGGTTAGACTTCAGCTCATACTCAGCAGAAAGTCCTCTATTAGAATGCGTTTAGTTTGAATTAGGTCTTAGTGGCCTAAAACCAAGAAGGATTTGAAAAATTGTCCTGATCATACATGGGTGAAATGTAGCTAGTGCCACTCAGGAAGGCTGTCTTGGCATTAGAGTAGTTAATTTTGAATTTCACCTCAATGTCCTAGGTGCTCGAAAAGGAGAACAAAACTCTACTGTGTAACTCTGAGGTGCACACACATCTTCAGTAGTGTGTTTGGTTCTGGCCCTGCGTCTGGACACAAAGCTGATTACCAGTGGAATGAAAATGCAAGAGATGGCCAAGTAGACTCTAAGTCTTCAAGCTGGAAGAGATGTGAATTAGGAAAGATATTACAGGCCTATAAACTCAGGAAGCTGACAGAAGGTAAAGAGGGAATATTTCTTTAGTTGAAAGAGAAACAGCGAAACAAGCTGGGATGTTGGATTCTGGATGGAATGAAGGTTTCCTTCTTCCATCTCAGTGTAGTTAAGCAGAGGAGCTCCTTACTACAGGATGTTGTGGGTACCCAAAGTTTTCATAGTTTCATAAAGCTATTAGACAAGTTTATAGCTCCAGCAGTACTTTTATTCCTTTAAAAACAAAGATGCTGCCTTTTATTCAAGATGCTCTTAAACGACAAATTGTGATTCAGAAGCTATGCTTGAGAATTATCTTCCATAGGCATCCTTTGTTGGTCCTGTCAAATGAAATGTTACACTTGGGAGACCTTTTTGGAAGAGGGTTGGAATGGATTATTCACAGCTGTTGTTTGTAGCAGAACCCATTTTTAAGATGATTGTGTCTTCACTAACCGTTAATGATGCATGTCAGGGAAACAAGGATGCTGGATCAGAAGAGGAGGCTGTGGTTTCTCCTTCACTTAGCATAGATGGTGTGTAAAGTTCTGCCTCGCAAGTAAATCCATCGTGAGGTTTGTGGTTGTGCCTTCTCATAGTAGATTAATTAATTTATCAGCTTTAGCTGGTTTTGTTGGTTTTTTTTAGAGTTGCAGTTTGCTTCAGAGTGGGAGTTTTAAGGGATATGCCACAGAAAAGATCAATACAAATGCAAATTTACTGGTGATTACAAGGGCAAATTTCCATACTGGTGACCTGGCAAGACATGAATTTGAACATAAAACTGAAGAAAAAAAATATCCTTTGCTAGGAAAATCCTCTGTGGGTGTCAGTGGCTGATTCAGAGCTAAGGAGTGTTCCTGGTTCTTCCCCTTTCACTCATGTTGAAAATCATTTCATTACTGTCATGGATGGAGCAAAGCCATCTTTGGTCACAGCACAAATGCTGTAATAGAGAAGCTCCATTGCATATGTCTGCCACACTTTGTTACTATTTAAAATATTTTTCCCTATCAGAATCACAGTTTTTATGAGTTTGCTCTACGTTTGTTCCTGTTAGGCACGGTGGTTCAGTATGTAGTTAATTTAAAAACCATGAGCTCAACAGAAGTGTTTTGTTTCTCTGTGCACAGAAAAATCACAAAATCACTGTACAAAATCATCAGTACAGTGCTCAGAGCTAAATTTTTATACTGCTTGAGCTCTCCACAATACAAGTGTTAGCACTGTACCTTTTTGGGATGACACTAAACACTTGACACACTTGCAGTACAAAGCAGTATATACAGAAGTTCAGGGGGTTATTTCTGAGACATTCTACTTTTTTGCTTAATATTTGTTTTCTAAATGGGATGATGAGCTTTTTGAGATGAGCATCTCTTTACAGTGTGCTGATGTGGAAGCTGGAATTCCACCCAGCTGTTTCTGAAGGGCTGGCAGAAGGTGACTAGCAGGAATAGCTTTTGTGCTGTTTGTATGATTTATGTTCTGGAGCACTTCTGAAATGTCGGCTGATTGCTGAGCGCCGTGCACACTGTGCGTTTGTGACGGGACACAGGTTACACCTTCCCCATCCAGATTCCATTGAATTAAAAAGTCTAGAATCATCTCTGCTTGTTCCCAGTGACCTGGTACCGTTTGACTCGTATTAGTGCTGGGAGTTGAAGAAGGCAAATCTTGCTAAATCAAACACTAGATTTCTCAGATGCTTGTAATTGTTTTCTAGCTGTGATATCCTGGGATGGAAGGGGTGAGGAGTGCTGCGTTCTGTTACACGGAGTGATGGAAGGGTCAGACTGTTCAGCAGAGTCCTCTCAACAGATTTTTGCTCACCAGTACCTGCCTGGCAGATACTCCGGGTATCGTGGATTTAATGTGGCATAAATTTTGCATATCCTTTCATACAGAACAATTGATGCAAATCAGATAACTTGCATACTGTCATATCATAGTCAAAGCTGCTTTGTACATTTGCAATGGCACAGAAGTGTTTTTTTTTCTTCCAGGTATGTGTTCCGTGCTCTCACACTACATAGTGTGAAAGATACTTTGGATAGCCGTGGACTTCTGGAGTCTGAGACCACAGTAATTAATGCCTGTAGTTCCTCTTTTCACTCCATCTTCTATCTTGCTTTGTCTGTTAGTGTCATTTTCAAAGCAAATACTGCTAGACAGCACAGCCTTAAAAAGAAAAAATAATGGTTTGTGATTGCTGGGGTGAAGAATAATTACAGCAGCTGCTGTAGGGATCTCTGCATTGTGTAATCAGTTGGCAGTCAAGACATATAGACGTGGGGAGGAGAAGGCTCAAATTGAGGAGACACTTCCTTCGGGTCCTCCAGCCCCACTTTTGGCATGTTACTTGCAACTTTGCGATCCAGACAAGTACAAGATGGTGTTGTGCCAGTTCTCCTTAGGATGGATAAACGTTTGGTTGCTGCCACCCAGATAATGATTTTTTTGTTGTTAACCTCTAGACAGGAGGTAGGAAGCAAGAGAACTCAAGGAACCGGTTTCAGGAAAAACAAAGTATTCTAACGAATGGGTATTTTCAGTAAAATAAATTTCAGATCAGTCATGGGATATAGTAAATGAAATAGTGATGTAGTTTTAATGAATTTAGTAGGAAGAGTAGAATCTTAGTAGGGAAAATCTTTATGGGTTAGTAATCTTTAATGTACAAAAACTATCAGATAGGCAGCCCCTCGGGAATAAAGTTTCAGAGGATGTTGTGAGGAAGCAAAGGTATTTTTTACTCGCAGAGGGAAGTTGCCATAACCATCACAAAATAAAGGCTGCATGAACTTCCCATCAGTGAAGCACCCTCTCTTACCTAGGTCTACACATAGAGCTGTGTTTTTCTAAGTATAGCAAGAGGATATGCCTAACCTGTTCCATTCTTTCTGGGCAGGTAGACCTCAGTTATATTATCTTATTTAAGCTGTCTAGTCTCACTCTGTGGTCACTTCTAGCTGTAGATGTGGTTCTACACTTACAACCACTTTCATTGATGTCTTTTTGACTTAACTTACAGTAAAAGCCTTTATCTTAAGGCTGTTGAAACATCTGTGGAAGTCCATTACCCTTACTACTTCCCTGGCTTTCTTAGCATAATTTCTGACTTGCTGTTTAGGAGGACTGACTTTGTTCTGTTTGTGAAGCCCTTGGGATAACAGGAACTTGGACTCATGTACTGCTGGATATGGTCTAAATGGTGTGTTTGATTTGTTATGTGTTTGAGCAGTTGTTCCTGTGCAGTTGCTGGGAGTTAAGAGCATTTGCCTCTGGGTCGTTAGAGAAGTGGGTTGGTTCACACAGTGATATTCTCGAGTGTGTTGGGATCCTTCTGTACACTTTAGTGCAATGAAGTAAGTGCGTTTACCTCAGATTTTTTTGTGCAGTGCCAGTTTTGCTCTTTTGCAGCTACTCTGACCCAGCTTACCTTGTTACTTTGGTTGAGAAAGCCTTTGACTAGCCACAGGGATAATAAAAGGAGACTGTAGATGTTAATTGAACACTAACCGAGCACAGAAGAGCAATGAAATATGCAGTTGTGAGGTAGAAAATAAGCTTGTCATGTCTAACGTCTAGAGCAGAGACTGGTGAGAAATTGCTGGGTTAGCTGTTAGCTTGTGCATAGTGGTTTTTACAAGCTTTGTGAAACAGAGGGGAAAGCTTTGGGGCTGAGCTGAAGGAGGAGTTTGGGAAGTATCCTTGGAATGCCTAAAAGAAGGCTTCTGCCAAAGGGTTCATCTACTCAGCATGGCAGTATCTAGGATATGCTGTGCACCGAATTCTGGGGCAAATAGAAAGTATATGAAAAATTACAATGAAATTGTTACCTCAACAGAAAAATAAAAACTATACATCATAGTACGGTAAAAGCATATTTTATAATTGAAGTCCTGTGGTAATTTTAAGAGTGCATGCCCCTTGCTCTGCGTGTCTGCCCAGCCACGTCATGACCCCGTACCCGTGCGAGACCCATACGTGCGTCACCTTCCCTCCTGTACCTCGGTTTTCTCAGAAAGGAAATGCAGTTGCGTGGGCAGGAGAGGAGATGCTGTGCCTTCTAGCTAGGCTGTGATCTGGACGATCAGTGCAGCACCCGTATCAGCTCACACCCATCTCTGTCTAAATGGAGAAATCAGAAACTAGAGGGTAATTCTTCCCCGCAGTGTCTAAAGGACATCATAAAATTCCTGAAAAAATGGTGGATCTTGGCAGAAGCAAGTTTTTCTGAGATTTGTGTTGGAATGGGAGGAGTAAGTTTCTATGGTAGTAAGCCAGTTAGGAGACCGTGAGTACTGAATTCCAAATCGGTGGAGACTACACATCTGGCAAAATTGCAAGGGAGGCAAAAAACTTCCGACCTAGAACGTGTTTTCTGTTTAAATTCGTGCCCTATTATTTTGTTACTCATGTTATAATAATGCCCAGGCTTGACAAGTGCAATCCAGATCCGTCGTGTTAACTTTGTAAATGCCAAAGGAGAGAAGCTGCTGTTGTATTACATTAAACATGCTCCTAAATAATGATGGGTCATAAGAGTTGCTAGAAAACTTGTGTTCAGTAGAGGTCAGGTGTTACGTCTTGCACGTCTACGTTTTCTGAGTTTGGGAAAGATGTTTTTACATCTGCAGCTCTGGAAGCAGTTTGCAGAGAAGCAAGGCTGAAGAGCATAGTAGTAGAAAGAATATGACTGTTTTTCCAAGAGAAACTGCACTCTTCTGAAGCAGCAGATTATAATCTGAGGAAAATGGGCTCCTGTGTCCAAATGCCGTGAAATCATTTGGTCTGTGACCTCACTATATACTAGCATTTACTTTTGCTCATCAGTAATAAAAAGTGCAGGAAATTGAAACTTCAGTCGTGTAGTTAGAGGTTTCTGAAAGGACCACAGTGATCTGATTAGAGTTTATTCTCTTCTCACTGTATTTTTGCAGTCTTGACAGAATATGAGAAGTCTATTGAACCACAGAGGATGAGTTTAAATTGTATTCGGGCTCTGCACAAGGTGTAGACTGCTTTGGGTGATGTGCTGCTTCCATAGCTAGATGCAAAGGTCAGTGGACTATATTGTGGAAAGCAAGGCTGAACTGTTAGTGCTGAGCTCTCACTTGGTCTCTGAACTTTCTTCTTGACAAATTTGGCAGTGGAAGCAAAAGCAATGGAGAAATTTGCTTGGGTGTTGGTCTTCCTACTGTTATTCAAATTACTGTACTTTTTACTTTCCGTATCTTGCTGAAGGAAAGATTGACAGTGATTTATTGGTGGCAAATGCATCACAGCAACTTCAGTCATACCTTCCATAACCAATGCGTGAGAGAGTAAGCGTCTTGTCCCCCCGCCCTACTCAGATCCCAGTTTAATAGTTGTAGTAATGTAAAGGTTTTGATACAAATTAATAGGAACAGAAAGGCCCTTTAACGTGTCATTTCATGCCTCTTCAACTTTAAAGCTTTGAAGGAAAGCATCTTTCGGATTTGCTTTTCACTGTTAGCATGGCATTAGTACAGCAGCTGCGAGGGGCTGGCTTCCATGAGATAAAGTAGGGAACAGCAAATGTGTGAGCAGTGAAAAGTTCCCTTTTTAACCACAGAGAATAGCAGTCACTCAAGTATAAAAATGACTGTGGCTTTACTAGACTGTAATCGCCTAATTATGCATTTGTCTGTGGGACAAGCTGTCAGTGGACCTGACGTTTACATCCATGTGTGAAGGCGTTGCTTTCTGAATGGCAACAAGAAGATAAACCAGAGTGAGAGAGAACAGGATGGACCAAAAAAAATACCATGAGAACAGATAACATAAATGCACCTTCCACCTGTGGCAAATGGAGCAGCAAAGGACTTCCACATGATGCAGTGTATAGCCCATTAATACTGCAAATGCAAATAGGATAGAAATATTTTGGACACTTCGGGATTTCCTGTAGGGATATTACACCTTAGATGCTCAATGCATGAAACTGCTACTGTGTGTTATCACAGTAATGATAAAAGGAATTTTCAGTGCATTTGTTTCAGACTGAGGCTAGAAGAGGAGAACATGGAATATTGTCATTATTCTGACAAGTCAGGGAGCTGTTTGCTATTATTTTTATGCTGAATTTATATAATATATCCTTCTTATTGCAAACAATTCTTCATTTTTTTTCAGCCTTTAATGAACAGAGTGATCTAACGCAAGCCATTTATTCCTAAACTGCAAGTAAAGATTTGAGCCAGATGCTGAAATCGTGTAGCAGACTTTCACCACTGGCTCCTAATCCCTGCTTTGCAGAAGCCTTTGCTGGTAATAAACTTTCTCTGCAAAGTGAGAGGCTTTGATTGGCCTTTGAGTGCCCCTGGGGAAAGCTCTTGATATTTCCAGAAGGAAGTGAAGCATCATCTCTGTGAAACATACCCTGCTCAAAAGATACTGTGATTATGTCTTGGTGTAGTTTCTTCCCTTCCTGGTGAAAAAATGTTCGGATGGCTGATAATTACTTTGCCTGATGGCAGAGGCAAGTCATTATACCCCTTGAAAAAAGGAGTTGATACCACTTGATAATATTAGACATTAAAATCTCCTTAAAGTCCTAAGCATTCAAGAAAGCGAAACAATTTACTGATGAATTGAGCTAAGCAACAGTTTTCTAAAACAAAGTAGTAGAGGCAGGAAGCATGTATATAGCATAAGGAAGAAGGGAGTTCTTGGGAAGGTGTCATTTGTTGGGATGCCAACATCTAGAGAACGGCAAGAGGATTCTCTGACTTTTTTTTTAATCCAAGAACCCATTCCCTGTTTTTTTAGATGGTGTGAAAATGAGCCATTTTTGAGTTTTACTATTTGTCCTAATACTGCAACTCTTTTCTTCCATTTTAATGGGTGTAATAGCAAAATACTTACTGCAGTTGCTACCAAAGCCATCAACCGTTGTGTTGGAACAACTGTGATTCTGCTTTATGTGAAACAGGACGCAGCTGCTGTAGGAAATACAGTAAGAGAGACGTACAGTCTTCAGTGTGCTCTTCTGAAGCACTGTGTGACATCTGTACAGCAGTTACAAAAGGTCAGGGTGGATTTTTTTTTTTTGTATTTATCCCCAAATGGAAAATGTCACTCCTTTGAAAATACAGGTTGAGGCATCAAAATTTCAGGAGAGTTGACTGCCTTTCAACTTTTTAAACCTAAACTTTGACTGTGTTGCCAGGTTCATGGAGGAACGCTGTTATATTGAGAAATTCTAGTTGATAATGCACGAGGTGATGGTATATAGTGGAAATTTGGATCAAATTTCAGGTGGAGATGCCCAGCTTGAATCTTTTCAGCACTTAAAATTTAGTGCATTTGTCTGTAAAATAGAACGCTTTCATATCTCATGCTATTTAATGCCCATAATTTCAGGGGGCTCCTTCAGAAAGTGGATATGCATATGGTAGTGTGAGTATGGAGTGCAGCGTGGAGGTGAGATGTTCTAACAAGAGCATGGAGACAGGTTCTTTCATCTCACAAGCTACATAAAGATAAAAATCACTGCTTTGAATCCTTGCCAGTACCAAGACAGGTGGAAGGTCACCTGGCTGTTCATGGTGTACTGGCTTGCAGGTTTTCTCTGCAGCTTTGTAAATGAGTGTTATTAAATAAAATCATTTCAGAGTCTTGAGACCATTTAGGAGTCTCCTTCATGTTGCAAATACACCACAACTTAAATTATGTTGGTGTGTAGGGACAACAAGGAGCGGCGGTTCCTGTGACTTCACAACTGAATGTAAGACAAGGTACAAGTACCATGAAAGTTTTTTGGGTTGGTTTTTTGGTGGTTTGGGGGGTTTTTTCTCATTTTTTTTCATGCCAAATGGCTATCCTTGACTTAAGCACCAAGAAAACCATTTGTTAAAAATTTCGTTTCATTTCAAATACTATTTTTCCAAATTCTGGATTATTTTCCCATGCTAAAACTGAAGTTTCTCCCAAACTTCACGTACAAAATCTGTGTGCTTGAGACAGATTTCTCTTACAGTGCAAGAAGCAATAGCAATTTTGACCCCATTTCCTCTCTTTTTAAATAAAAAAAGTTAGTCAGGAAGAATACAGAACACCTTTTGTGGTTTGGGTTAAAATTTCATTATTAACAACTGTGATTCATATGTAGAACACAGGGGTTTCCCCCCCATGGTGTATGGTATATCCTTGCTTGTGGTAATTCAGGGTTTTTCCTCTCCTGCCCGTTTAGTGGGGTATATAGTCTAATTCTTCCTATTCTCCAAGATGACTGTATGTTAATTTCTTCCTTTCTGCCCAATCCTGATAGGTTTTTGTAGGATTACCTGGTGTGGTGAAGCGTGACCTTAAGTGGGATGTGGTTTAAAGACTCCCATGTTGTCATTCTAGCTATGACACTGCCTCCCCACTTACCTGGGGAAGTTGCTGACTCCTGCTTTTATCTTCCTCATGACTAAACAAGAGTGAAATTTCACCTCTACATTTGTCAGGAGTTTTTGTGCCCACTTCTGAATAGTCCAGTCCTAGTCCTGATCTGACAGAAAAACTGGAAGTGCTTTGCATTGATGAGTTGCTTCATTTTGATGTACAGCTTTGGAGCACTTCAGTATCTCCTCATTTTGGACAGGTTTTTTTCCCAATGGAACTGGTGATAAAATGATGCACTTTGACTTAATAACAGTAGTAAGGGTGACACATAGTTCTGAAAAAACACGCTCCTTATCTCCAAAGGATGCTTCCCCTCATTCTCAAAGTAATTTTATGAATTTATTATATTTAACTCCTAGATTGCCACAGTGAAAATGGATTTTAGACACCAGCATCTAAGGTGTGGTTGGTTATCCTGGTTGCAGCGCTGTAGTGCTTTAGCAGCTAGGCAGCGATCTTCCAGGGTAATGTGTAGACACTTGCATAATCCTTTAAACAATCCTTTAAAAGTAGGAATCAGGGATGCATCTGTCAAGGTCTGAGGTTAAATTCTAGCTCATACACCCAAAAGGAGGAGGTGGTACATGGTATTTTAATGAAGACTTTTGGAATGTATAAGGAGTGAAAAAAAGGAGCGTTCATTAACTGTTACACCGGAGAGTTCATATATTTTAAAAAGATAAAAACCCCACAATGGTCCAAAGGTCAGTTCATAGTCCCAGCCAGCAGAATTATTCCTTGCAAGGTGCTACTTGTCAAATCCTGTTGATCCAATGGGAGTTGACATTCTGCACAGCAATCGTGTCATTGATTGCTTGTATCTGCTCTACGTATGCTAAGTGCCTAGGGGAGGAAAGGGGAAATCCCTTTGTTAGATGTCTCTGTAAAACTTAATTCTCCCGTTACTGCCTGAAGTATGGTGAAGTCTGGTGTCTCTGAATATCTATACATTTAGATTCTACGTTCAGAGAAACTGGAGGAATATTTTATGAGATGTGGTATGTTTCATGATACAGCGCACGGAGCAGTATTATCACCGTGCCTCCAAAAATCTTGCATATACATGGCTAAACCAAATGTCAAAATGTTCCATTTAAATGCCTAAGAAAAAGACCAAGAGTGAAACCAAAATCTGGGGGAGACAAATTTCCGATGTTAAACAGGAAATGTAAATATTCAACAGAAATATTAGCAAAAGCATCATTAATAACTCTATAGAGGTACACAGCTTGATTTTCACATGCAGTTTTCCCCAAGGATTGTTACTTTATTTATGGGAAACTGAAAATAACCCAAGCATCTAATTTAACATTAAGAGGAAATTATAAGAGTGAAAATAAATAATCTTTCTGTGTCTTTACCAACCATAATGGTGGGAGGAAATTTTCACTGCTGTAGCTGTGTAGTTTAGCCACTGCTAAAAAACAAGTTGTTTACTCACTGCTGAGTTTGCAACTAATATTATCCGATGTTTGTGTTGTTCAGGTAGCTTCTTGTAATTTCTTACTCTCGATGTTCTGTAGTAATACCCAACTCTTGAATAGCAGCATTAATTGCTACATCTTAACACATTTTATGAAAAAAAATTAGTAGTTGTTTTCTTGTTTTCCGTGTGTAGAATTTGAGAGGTAGGGATGAAGTGAGTTTCTGAAATGCTGGCAGCAAAACCAGTAAGGTGGCAGCAGTCCCTAAGGGTGAGCACATCCCTGTATCTGCGATGTGTTGTTTGGCCATTTACATGGAAACAAATCAGTTTCTACAAGTGGGAAGCTGTTGGGAAATTCGTCCCTTTAAATGATGACTGTGGGGGGGGAGTGTCCGTTAGTTTTAGTATTGAGTGAATGAAATTGGAGCAACGTGGACATAGGCACACGGGAATTTGAAACTGGGAAGATTTGGTCATACAGTTAGAACAGCGAGGACATCTGGAATTTTTTTTGCCATTGCAACACAGAGAATGTAAATTATGTGTGTCTTAATTGAATTGTACATGGAATAGGGATGAAAATTCTTTTCAATGTGTAGGTTGAGGGAGGAAAACTTCAAGTTGTTCAAATGAACAACACTTCTACTCACTATAGCTGAGTTTACCCAGTATTTCTAGTATATGAGCCTGGTCTTGATAATTCAATTGTTTATAGGTAGTTATGGCTACCTATGAGTTGTTTGGCTTGAAAAGCTAACTAGAGTTCATCTGTTATAAAAACAGAGTTGCTGCACGGAGCTGATGTGTAATGTCTTGGTCCTGAGGGGTGAGTAACACCATTGGGATGCCTGTGCTGGTCTGCGTGTGAAAAGGCGAGCAGGAATGGGTCTGCCACTGCCCAAAATAAGGCCAGTACGAAGTAGTGTGTTAAATAGATTCATTTTTATCTTATGTGGGTGGGGTGAGGTTGTGGTTGGAGCCACCTAAGGGTGTGGGGAGGGCGGTGGATGTAGCTGGGCAGGAGGGTGTTACTGGGAAGGGCTCTGGCTCTGGCATGAGGGTCTGGGTGTGAAGATTGAAGTACTGATTGGCTGTGACAGCTCCTAGGAGATGATGGGGAGATGGATTGTTATTACTCAGTGAATGTGGCCATTCTCAGAAAATACAGATTTAAAGCCCTTTTAGCATGTCTGCACAAGAAAAGTTGGCGATTGGTAATATATGAGCTTTCTTTTTCATGTTAATAATCTTTTAATATTCCTTTTTCTATGCAGTTCATTGTTGGCACAGTAACATGGTATGTCTAAAAGGCTGGGGAAGGGGAGAGTACTAATATTAAGCATTTTAAAACATGGTAAAATATGCTTAGGGTAGCTGTCATCGTACCTGTGATTAGGAGCTCACACACCAATTCATTTGCATAGATGCAGGCAGTGACTGAGATTAAAAATCATTTGCCCCTCTCTTGTCAAGATATATTTGGACAGAAAGGTCCAAATGTTTGTTTTCAATCTATGTGTGGCTGGGCATTATCTGCAGATAATAGAAACAGAGATTTAAAAAAAATAAATAACAAACCAGCAAGATGGAGCTGACTGGGTTTGGGAGAACTCCCGAGGTGCCATGCAGGGCACTGAAAATGAAAAGCATTTGTCTCGCTGCCACAGACACAAAGGGGTGCGTGGGGCCTCTTGCTCTGCAGTGCTTGTGAGAATCCTGAATTCTAAGTAGAAGTGAAAGGACTTTTACTTGTATTCAGAAACTGAGCTGCTGTTTTTTTCCATCCAGAAAATGATTGAAAGGTTGTAAAGAGAAAACAACAGAAGAGAAAAATCAGAGTAAGAAATGAGTGGGCCTTGACTCAATGTTTTATTATATTTAAAAAGTACAGGTACATTAGTCATATTCTCTGAAGGATTTCTTGTAAAGGAGCTTTGCAGTTTGTAAGCTTTTCCTGTGATGAATTTTTAAAATAAAAGTATTTTTTAAATTAAGTGAATTGGTGCTTTGGAAATTGTTAATTACGGAAACTGAAATTCTCTGCTCCTGACTTTCAGGGACACTGAGCGGTAAGAGCACTGTGCAGAGGAAGCCATTTCTGCTGGGGTTGAGCTGGTGCACCATTCTCAGCAAAGCCCAGGAGATGATACAGAACCTGTTGTGGGGCACCATCTGCTGGTGCCGCCTCATCTGGCTGCTGCATATTGGCATGTCACATACAGCGTCTTCATCCCTGTGTTCTGTTCCAGTGTGGAGCATCCTCAGTGTGCATTGGGGTCAGATCCTTCTGCTTTCAGTGAAGGTGGTTGGCATTGCTCGTGGTCCTGTATTATCGTGTCCCATGAGTGCTCCACAGCAAAGGAGTAATGGCCACTGTGTATTTATTAAGATATTCTGCCAGTAATGTTGAGTGAATTCACAGGAGAGAGGAACAGAAGAATTGACTCCAGTGCTCCCAGATGAGGAAACGTGGTGGTGTCAAGAGTCAGTAGACTTAACCTATGCTGTGTGTAGCAGATTTTGATGTAGTGGCATCTCCAAAAGGCAAGAGGAGATAAGACTACAGGCTGCTACAAGACAGTTACGGTACTTACCTGTGATGCACCTGCCAACTCTTCCCTGTGTTGCTCTTTCTGCTTTTGTGCTAAAGGGCCGAATATTGTAGGAGGTTGGAAGGCTGGAGACAGCAGCCTGGAAATGGAGTTGAGAGCTAGACAGTCAGAGTTAGGTGAAGAAATTGCCTGCTGCTGAGAGTGAAAGAAGTAAATGGAAGCGGAAGAAGCACCATGAGGCAGGTGTGAGGAGGGCACTTTGAAGGAGCAGTGTAAAGGTGACTGCTGTTGAGACTTTGCAGGGCTGCTTTAGCTGAATTGGAAGGTCAGCAAAGGGTCCCTGCAAAGCTAAGTGTGCAGCACACTTGTAGCATTTCGGCCTAAGGCTGCAGGATACAGGATGTTTCATTAACCATGGGACACTTTCCAACTACCTCCATCCTTGCTGGGATCACCTGCTGAGGGGCTGCTTGCTCAGCTTGGTCCTGCCAAGTGTCACTGCATCTTAGCAGCTTACTGCCTGGTTAGACCTTTAGCCATAGTGGTGTAGATACAGGCAGGATAAAAAAATCCTTGCTGCTTGAGGCCAAAATCGTAATGAGATTATAGAACTAAGCAGGGAAGTTTGAAATTGTGGAACTTAAATCCCAAGTCATAAAACTTGTACTTTCTTCCTATCAGCTTACAGGAGTCAAGAAACGTGCTGCATTTATGCCAGGATACCAGTCTGTCAAGCCTGTCTGTATTTACTAAGAAGCCCCTGAACCTAAGAACGTATGTGTCCTGCGCACTGCAACCGTGGCTCTTGACAGAAACCAGCTACGCTCTGGCAGTGAGACATCTTGCCTTTCTTCCATTGGGATGTAAGCTGCTGCAGTCTTCAGGCTGGAGACATGGAGCCAGGCAGGAGTGGTTGCCATCAGGTAAGCTTCCCTTTACTGAGCCTGGCTTACAAAGGAGCAGTTTTGTTCTGTTGTCTCTATGGAGTGCGAGGTCTTTGGTTATGACCTTTTCCTGGTAAAAGCGTCCGAGACCCATAGTTTTGGTTACTCGTGGAGAGAATGATGTTGATCATTTTGAAATAGTCTTTTCAGAGGCTTTGGTTAACAGGATTAGATGAAATGGTCTTAGCAGCAGAGAACTAGCTATCTAGAGAAATGACTACATCATATTGCTGATTTTTAAGAGTCTATGATTTGAGCTCATTATGACAATGGTGAATAACTTCCTTGAGAAACACATTTATGACAAGATGACAGTCCTTCTCCCCTTGCTACCTCCAAAGGAACAGAATGCCGCATCACACTGGTGAGGTGTGTGGCACATCAAGAGTTAGGCCAGAAGCACAGCTCCCTCATACCAATCAACCTCTCTTTGTAGCCTGCTGAGACCAAAAGTGGTGTCTGGCTGCCTCTGTGGAATCTAATTCATGGAAGCAGCAAAGGCAATCCCACCAGATTGTTTTCTTAGCCTTCCTTAGGCTCAGAAAGGCTTCCTCAGACCTGAGTCCTTGACACACTGGTAATGAGGAACTGACAACAGCATCATCACCATCCAGGGTCTCCTTTGGCTTGCTCAAGGCCATCTCTGGTGTTTGTTTGTTTCTAGACCAGAAACGCATCTTGCTGCAATAGGCAAGCCGAAGCAGCATTCTTTTGCCAGTTTGCTGTACTTCCAACAGCAGTCACTGAGACTGGCTTTTTTGAGATATTGACGGTGGTGCTTCTGTTTTGCCAGTGAGGACCTATTCTCCCTGTTAAAATCGTGCGTGATAAGGTAGGAATTAAAAGCCCTGCAGTGCAAAATCGGGGATGAAGATATGGTAACAAAAAAGCTGGTTCTGTGTTATGTTGCAAAGCAGCTGTGAAATCCGTGTCAATAATAATAATTTAAAAACTGAAGCACATCCAGTATGATTTTGGATATCAAAAGTCTGAGATCTAATCACCATCTCACTCTTTTTGAGGTCATGTGCTAGAACACATCAACATGACCAATTTTTAGCTGGTTATTTGTGTCCGTTAACTTGGGTGTGTTGAAAAGGGGAATTTGGAACTGCAAAAACTCCATGATGTCAGAAGGATGCAAAAAATAATTTGGTAATTGGCACTAATTGGCACTAATTTGCTGTTTCTGCAGCTGTTGTTGCAACAGAATTCAGAGTGTAAAATTCAATCTGTGCTGGTTTAAAAATTCCCCTGTAACAAGACTTGGCTTTATCCTTCTAAAAACACACATAGCGAGCTGGTCACGTATCTCTGGATAATTTCTTATCTTTGAGCAACATTCAAGTAGAGCAGCAGAAGGAACCACAATTTTAATCGTATTTGGTGATGATGGTTATAAAATATTATTGTACAAATGTATGGAGTGATGCATTTGTCTGAAACTTTCAGAGTTTAAAGTATGTTTATCATATATTTAAAAGCATAAATCATTGTTCTTTTCACTTGAAAACTGAGCATGAATAATCCAAAGTCAGGTGACTGCTGAGATCTGTTGGTGCAGAGCGGTTTCACTGAAGAGAATTAGTTGTGTTGGTGCTTTCTCTTGGTGGAAAATAAGGAGATCTCAGGGGGCTGGGAAAACACCTTGGCTGCTTTTGATTGTGAAGTGGCTTATTGAAGGATCGGTACTCATACAGAAACTGTCATAGAGGGAGAAGTTTTAAATGAGATGATTATCCATTTTTGTTCTCCCATTGACTTTCTCAACCTACAGTTTCTTTTATTCCATAAAGGGATTTACTGTTTGCTGTATACCTCTGCTGCTCTTTGTCTGACCTTCATCACTGTGCTGCCCACTGAATTTGACTGAAAGGCTAAATAAGGCACATGTGTCAGACTGGGAAATTTGCCAGAGATAGGTCTCAAGCACTGTTCTAAATCTTATGAGAACCAGATAGAACTAGCCGGAAAATATTTCCCCATCTCACAGAAGTGTAATTTTCTCAATTTTGACCTTTTTTCCCCGCTGTGTCACATGGAAATGATGTTGAAAACTTTCAACTGTTTTAATAAAAAACACTGAAGAAAGAGAGACTGATCCACAGCAGTCAGTAGCCTGTTGAGTAGGCACCTTCTTTGGGGTCTTGGTGGAGCACATCCCAATGGAGAAGCCAAATGAAGCGGAGCAGGGACTGGACCCCAACTCGGGCAGTCGCTTCCCTGGTGAATGCCCATCCCAGAAACCTGCTCTGCTCTTGTGCACATGCTCTTGTTTTTAATAGAAATTCCATCCTGGCCCTGAGAAATGGATTTTGTTTAAAGTTTTGTCAGACTGTTTCAGTGAAAGTTGCAAAGAAAAGTTTCAGTTTCAACTAATAGTTATCCCCCAGTGGAAAAACATTTCACTGAAAAATTCCCAGCCTGGTCTATGTCTGAGTTTGCCTTGTGCAAAATCCTTTTAAGGAAAGACTTGTGATGCAAAACATTCATACTTAAGGAGGACATGTTTTAACGGCAGTTTTTGGTTGGTCATTAACAAATGCAGGTGAGGTTCTTGTCTGTGTTTGTCCTGAGTGCTGCGGTGAGCAGCCCAACCTGGTGTAGGTGCCATGGGTGTCGAGCTGGGGCAGTGATCTCACCACAGCTGGAGCCCTTTGAGCTGACTGGGTTCATCTTTCGCCTGATGCTTGATCCTTGTTCCCATCCTCTGGCTGCTTCTGCTGTTGTGTGAGTTCACGTTGTTGTGCAAGTTCCTGTGGTGGTGCAGTGCGTGTGTCTGGGTCAGAGAACTGACCCACATCAAATACAGAATCGTTGGAAGGGATCTTAAAGATCATCTGGTTGCAGCCCCTCTGCCATGGGCAGGGACACCTTCCACTAGACCAGGTTGCTCAAAGCCCCATCCAGCCTGGCCTTGAACACCTCCAGGAAGGGGACATATAACTTGCCTCCTCGACCTTCCTCACCCCAAAAATGCAAATGGTAGGGGACAGAATGAAATCACCTCTAATGAAAAAGAGTCGGAAATGTCATGTACCATTAAACTGGCTTTATCTAAAGCAGAGAAAGAGAGTAGAAGAAAAAGTGAAAGAATGAATGAGGAGGGAGTAAATTAAGATTGGGAAAGGAATATGAATATAGGAAGAGGAAATAGAAATTGCTACGTAGATGGTATTTGAGCTGTGCCTGTAAAAGACAACACAAGGTGGACCCAAAAACAAACTCTTTGAAATCTTCGTAGGTAGGTTTATGGCTATTTTCTGTTTAGTAAATTCGATATCAACATACTTTTTCTTAAAAATACCAGTTTTCCACAAAATGAACTTCTTACAAAATAAGCTTGCACTGTTAGGAAGTGCCCATTGGCTGCATGAGGTGTCTCGTGCCCTTGTGAAAAGCATTCGTAAGGTTCTAGGTGACCTGTTAGGAGGATGGGTGCTGGGTGTCCTGCCTGCTTGTCTTCATACGTGGCCGGTGAAGGTACCAGCCTGGATTCGTTAGCATCGTTTTGCTTCACTCTACACCTCTGATAACAGAGTTCAGCTAAAGCTTTGTGAAAGCTGTCTAATTACTTTGTGCCCGACTTATTTTCCTGTTGGTAGAGAAGAGAATAATGATAATACTGATGAGGTGAATTATTTATGAGGTCCTGAAACACAGGACTTTATAAACACCTGATGCATAAAATGATGTTTTCCCTTTTTTTGTAATATTCTTCCTTGTCCTTTTTTTTAACCTGTTGGCATTAATAGGGTCTGTGCAAAGACTATTGTCTTAATCAAAGAAGATTATCTTCAGGACTGATCAGATCTGTCTCACTAAGTTTGGGCCGTGTCCAAGTAAATGTTGGATTTACCTCCTAAGAAGGAGTTCACCAAACCTTGAAGTATCTTAGTTTGTATTGAAGAAGTCAACTTTATAACCTCTGGTCAGTAATTCTTTGCCAGGAATGGGAGTATTGTAGCTCTTTTTAGTAAAGTTACCTTTTAGAACATGATTTCTCTACTTTGAGGGTTGGTGAGATTAAGGTTTTTAAAAGGTGGAGGGGAGGAAGATCCCTTTTGCTTTCTCAGTTTTCTGCTGCCCTCTTGTGCTATGAGCTGGTCTTTACATCGGTGTGTTCACCTGCCACCCGTAAAGGCAGTCAGAAACTGGGAGTTGCTTCTCCTTTTGGTGAGCCGCTGGGTTTGGTGTGCCAGCCTCACACATCCTCCTGTATTTCACTCCCTGCAGATGTTGCCCTCCATTCGGCCCTTGTCTTGGTACCAGCTGACTCCGTCCTTGACCCCTTTTTTATCATTGTCTCTACATTTAAGATTTTGAGGGAGGATGTTGATAGTTGCTCTGTGACCGTGTTAAAGCCTTTCTCTGATCTGTTGTGCTAAGCTTGATGTGCAATGTAACATATATTCCATTTCATCTGGTTTATGAGTGGTCCCCTCACTTCTGTGGCTTAAAAATGAAAATCTTTCTGACTTCCTTGCTTGGAAGATGTAAGGATGAGCCTTTGATATTCACTCTAGAGAGGCTGCCATGAGTTCATGAGCTGTATTTTTTTTCTTGTATGAATTTACGCTGGTTGGGTAAGCAGCAGTTGTGATGAATAAGGAGTTTAACGCTCATGTCTAGGGGCCCGTGTAAAGTTATGTTCAACTGGTTTTCTGTATTCCTATTTCTTAATATGTGGGTCAGTTCACCACAAATGGAATGGTGCAGGTGATGTTTATGCACCATGTGAGTGTCTGAAAATCCTTGAAAACAGAAAGGAAATCGAAGGAAACAAAACAGAGGGAAGAGAAGCTTCTATCAGAAATAAACCAATTAGCCTGTATGCGTAAGGCTGTGTCTTTTGGGTTCTTAGTATCTCTGAAGCTGAAAAAAATAGAAACTTTTGGAGTAATTTTTCAGGTGCCTTCACTCAGGTTTTTTTTAAACATACACTTCGTGATGTTACAGCAGTAGCACAATTGGACAAGAAAAGAGAAAATTAAATGGCAAGTAAAGAAAGAACTTATCTCTGTAGTGTATCTCAAAGCATACTGTGATGAGAACGATTCTTTCTGCTTCCCGGTTTTGTGTCTGGTACTGTTTTGGATTTCCATACCTTATCAACAGGTGGCAGCACAGCAATTCAGATCATTAGCTTGGGCTAAGGGAATAGGAAATGTTCACTTTCACCTTACCAAGAGAAAGAGGACAGCGTTTCTATGCAGTACAAACCAGTGTACTTGAGATGTTCCAGCTCTGAAAGGGAGTTCTTTTACATCTCTAAAGATATCTAGGTCAATTTGGGGGAAATTGTTCGTAGATTTCTCAGCAGAGTTAAATAGTTGAGTTATTCTAGCGTCAGCATAATAGTCTTTGATTTGGGAGGCTCTCTTGTTCTCTGTTACACCAACATGTATCCATACAATGCACAATGTGTTTGCTCTGCTCCAGCAAATACTTTGGAATGTACCAGAAGCCTGAAGCTGTCTGTTAAAGCTTCTGTGCAATACATTTCAGGTTCTGTGAGGTCTGTAGCATGATAATTGGACCAAACCATGAACCAGGTCACTAGGAAGACCGAGTAGCTTGGCCACAAGGCTTCAGGGTCTGTTTGCTTCCCACAGCGCAGTGCCAAGATATTGACACACTATCGGTTGCCCCCAGCAGAGACACTGTTAGGTCAGACAATAATAATATTTCTGACACTGGACTTAATATATTTAGTCTGTATTTATTTTTTGGTTTCCTTAGATTTTAAAGGCAAAGAAATATCTACTCCAAGTGTTTTCTTTCCTGTATTTTCTAATGTGATTGTAGTTGTGGGTGGAAATACTGAAAGATGCGAGTAGGAGATGTGTGCAAAAACAAATATGTTATGCCAGGAAAGAGAGGCTAGTTAAGAGTGGGGTGACTTGTTCCTGAGTATGTCTCTGTCTCCATTGGGTGGACGGATGGCTCAGGTGTGACTGTAGTGAACTCTGAGTGAATCCCGGCATAAGGAATCCCACTGGCTTCTTGGGTGCAAAGGTAGGAGGGATTGCTGGGGTTAGAGCCTGTCCTGCTGTTTCCTCCAAATGTTTCTATGGGGTGATGCAGACAGCAAATTCAGGTGTCTGCCACCACAGAGCTATTGGGGAGCCAACAGGAAGCAAGGGGCACATCCAGCTCCTTGGCAGTCAGCCTGCTGGCTCTTCTTTTTTTTGGGAGGAAAATTCCTATGGGGCAGAGCAGAATGGTTTGTCTTCTAGGAGAGAGACCATAGAAGTCTTGTCCTGCACATTGTCCTCTGTCCTGGGTGCAGGAGCAGTTTATATCTGAAGTCTCCAACATTTTATGATGCTTTGTACTCACTTTTATTTCTTTTTGAAGGATCTTTTCTTTTAAGAAACTCAGGCCATACAAATAGAGATATGTGATGATAGGAAACAATTGAAGAAGATACTGTTTGAGTCAGTG
Source organism: Eurystomus gularis (assembly GCA_013400335.1). Lineage (NCBI taxonomy): Eukaryota > Metazoa > Chordata > Aves > Coraciiformes > Coraciidae > Eurystomus > Eurystomus gularis. Next base: position 336,378 of record VZZY01011254.1, on the reverse strand, counting down.
TTCTCTGAACAGATGACGTGAGAAGGAATAGCTGTTCAGTCTGTTCCAACGGGCTTTGTGCCTGTTGGAACAAAGTCAATTTTTTTTTTTAAATTTTAAGAAAAAAGCATTTTTCCAAATGATAGAACATAGCTACCCTTGTAAAGTAGCTAAAACTACTCATTTTTTGAGAACCTCAACACATCCTATGAAATTGGGATATGAAAAAGGATGACATTTCAAAGTAAGAGAAAATTAAGATGAGGAGAGAGAACAGTGAAAAACAGACGGAATAATTGTTAATTCTAGATTTATACTTTCAGGTGTTTGACTTTATTCTCTGGAGACTCAAAATATGAAGTTACCCGATTTTTGTTCATGTCAGTCTAAAGAAATCTTGGTGATGTGATTGAACCTGCTGGGAGTTTGCCAAAAGGAATTTATGAAGCCTGAAAAGCCGATTTTTAAAAAAGATTTTCAAATTAGATGGGAACAATAAAAAATTAGCAAATCCTTCTTAATCTTTATATAAGACAAGGGTAAGCTTTGTATACCATGGCTCTAATCTCATCTGGCAAGATCTATGACAGTGTGGGCTAATAAAGTTCACTGAGCCACTGTCAGGGTAGGAATGGTCAGAAGATTTAGAGAAAAGAACAAGAGAGGATCGTGTTAGCTAAAATTATTTAATATCACAGGCATATAAATAAGTCAGACCACACAGTCCTTAGTATGAACATTCCATTCACATAAATGTAATAAATAATTAAATTAGATGAATCAGTTGGTATAAAAATAATGAATCTTCTCAGGAAAAGTAAATATTATACAGACTTGTATATAGCATGCTAAAACACATCTTGAAGTGCCTGCAAAGGGCACTTATGACCAAAATCATAAATACATTGTACAACCTCCCTGGGAGGTAATGAGCTTTTATGGCTTACTCTGTGCACTCAGTTAACGAAACATGCATTGTGACTGCAGTTAGTACTGAGAGAGTTCATCTTACAAATAAGAGTAAGGTTATGTACACATCTGGAGTTGTGATAACCAGCCCTTCCTAGGGTCACAAGTTTCTCCTGGGGCATCTTCTTTTTTTTTTTTTTTCTCCTGAGACTGGTGTGAAAGAACAAGGTGATGTCTTCTTGAAGACTGATCTGTCCTTCACTGGTTTCCTGTTCTTCATTTGGGATTCAAATAACCCTGAATAATACACTCAACCTTTCCTAACTCGGACAAAGCAGAGTTAACATGAGGCCTCAGCGTCATGTAAGTCAAAGTGTATTTGAAGCATACAAAACTTGCCACAGTGATTGTACCGACACTGCCCTGAAGCTAACTAAAACCAGCAGTGATCATGTCGTGATGAGTATTCCCCATACGTATCTGCACTGGATTGTCCAATAAATACAGTTTTCTGCAAGATGTCAAAACAACGAACCCTCTAAATTACATTTCCTTTTAATCCTATGAATGAGCGCTTCAAATTAAGTTGTTCTGCAAGTACAGGAAATATACTCAATTAACAAATGAGTATATTGCATTTAAAACAAAAAACTGCTTTATAGTATGCTTGCTGTGGTAAGATCCATAGTTTAAAAACAGAGGAGCAAGTCACGAAACAGAAATAGCTACATTACTACAGCATTACGTGCTGCCTCACATACACAACCCAGAAATGGTTCCAGTGTAGGCAGGAGTAACTAGTTAGCTTATGACATTCCAGTAGGAAGTTGCTTTTTGGTCATAATATATCCATATCAGGTATAAAAGTTGCTTTTCAGTGCTTTATAATGATTCCTAATAAATATGTAACGTGCCATGTTCCCTTTGGTAGGGCGTGCTAATTGCATTTCATCTGCACAACAAGAATTTTAGCAGGCTCTTTTAAGATACCGATTTGAATGCACTTAGCAAATTGCTGGAAAAGACATTTACCAATAAAAAAACCCGCATACTGTATTCCCGGTGCAAAAATAAAGCTCTTTCCCCAAAGCTCTGCACATGCAAGTATTCCATGGAAGTGAATGAAAAGTGCTGGTTGGCCTTGTAGGACTCACCAAAAAAAGCACTTAGTTCCTGGTAAAGGGATTCAACTAAACTCCTCCATAAAAAAAAATTTAGAATGTTGTGGAAACACCAGCAGGTACTTGGCCATTGCGGGACTTGCATTAATATTTTCCCTGTTATTTTTATCCAAATCTGAAATTAAGTTTTGCCCTCCATTTCTGTCACTTTGAAATCCATTGCAGTCACAGCAGCAGCTTTGCATATTGCCTAAGAGGTGGGGATTAAGGGATTTTGTGTGTAGCAAAGTCAGAGAAATGGGGATAAAAGGTGTGGAACAACATTTAAACGTAGTAGCTTGATTACTTATATATGAGTGGTAATTCATGTTTAGAATGTTAATTCTTGTGCAGTAATGCGGAAACATTGCGGTATGAGGTAGAACATTACTCAGAGGAAAAGCGAGTTTTGAAACAGAAGAGAAAAAAAAAAAATCTAAATCAAAGTGCTCATCACCAGAAACAAGGAGAGTTCACTGTGGAAACTTGGCTTGTTGTTGCCTTGAGGATCTTCCTTCCTTCTCTGACACATTTTAGAGGAGGGTCACAGGACAGCAGAAGTGTGGAGGCAAAACCGCTTTTTAGATTAGTTTTCCTTTAGGCTGACATTGGTAGGAATGGAAATATTTTTAATACTACCTCATTATTTTTGGAGGTAACTAAGCTTGTAATTTTCCATCGTAACACTAGATGTAGTTTTCCAGTTTCCTCTCTATACCACATTTCTACTAAGTAAAGAGAAATTTAGATGAAAGGTTCTTTTACTGGAAGGTTTTGCACTCCCTTCCAAGATCAGTTTCCCCATGCGGGGCTAATATCTGGGGGAAAATTAATGGTTACTTCTCAGACAGAAGAGTCTAGAGGTGCAGATCATTGCAAGCAGAAAATGCAGAATAGGCAGAATATTAACCTGCTAAAAACTAGTTGTAAGTGCGATGATGCTCACTTTTATTTTAAACTGTTTCAGTGGTATCTCTGGTCATAGCTCCACAGAATGTTCAGAAGCTCTTACAGACAAGTTTCCACAAAACAAAACTTGGCTTTTTTAAAGAAAAAACTGCAATTAAAACTTAAACCGTTAAAAGGAATCAAGAGTAGAGAGAAGGAATAGTGTTAATGGTACATGAAATATGAGTGTAAAATACTGTCTTCTGAGAAAGAGCAATATGCATTTGAGCTGCTGCGTGCTGAATAATCATCGATTACTGTGTTTGAAACCCGTGGCAAATGTGCTGTGAACTTGAGGCCATACAGTATGGTTTGTAAATGTTTTTCCAGTATTCTAAGGCAGTTAAATGCAGGGTATTTTTTCATAGCGAGCTAAGATACAGTCTAAGAACTTATAAATAAGATTGTGTGTGTGGTATTATTGCAGATAAGGAAATGCAAGTAGATAATTTTTGAGGCTTCAAAGCCTCTGATGACTTTTTTTTGTTCATTTTCTTTAAAAAGTTCCAGACATCTCTGGATAAGATTCATTTAAAATCAAAGCAAAAATACTGGACTAGCCATCTCTTGTATTTCTAGTTCAGCAGAAGGTGATAGTTAAGTCCCTTAAGATAATTACAATATAATTTTCACTGCCAGGTGAGGCTAGGGTTGCTTTCAAAACACCATCCAGCCTACGAACATAAGACTCCTTAATATTTTGGGAGAAGCTTTCACTTACCACACACACAGAGCACAGCATAATAGCAGTGGAAAATATTTACATTTTTCACGTTGTCTTAAATAACATAGTGTCTGCTTAAAATAGTAGATGTTCAGTAGCCTTCAGCTCTGGTTTGTCCTGTATTAGCCCTTCATTAACTGTAAAAAGAAGGCATTGTTAGAAATAGTGTAAAATAAAGATATCTGTAATTGTTTGCAAAATGTCAGAAAGCTCCCAGGGGGAATCAACTCTGATTACCTTTTGGATTACTTTTTTAAAGCTCTCCAAAAACTCTTTCGGGGTTTTTTTCTTGTAAGATTCACATGAAGACTCACAGTGCTGGAAGAGAAAGAAAATCATACCCCATGTTAACAGAGCGTCAGAATCATGAATGATGCTTCAGGCTTTCTTACTGAAAAATCAAGAGGGTTGTAGTCAAAGCCTTTTACAAATGGAAAAGCTGAGACACGAGCCCTTTCAGAAAGGGAAAGAACGTAGTAATGACTGCTTTCGTTCACATTCTTTGCTGTAATCCCTGTCCCTTTGTCCAGCACACTGCGTGGTTGCAAACTACGTATGTGCAATTAATAGGATCTGAGTGAACGCCTCCCCCCGCAGTGCAGAAAATCTCTTTTTAATTTCCCAAGTAGTCAAAGGCAGATTGGTTTTTCTAACAAGTTTGCTTTCTGCAATTCCACCGTTGCAGGTGGTGTCTGCTCTAGAAAATAAGGAGCAATGATCACAGTTACGAGCGTTGTGAGGGAATCCTACCGTTCCGGGGTTGCTGATGGTGAATGTTTTAAAGACTTTGATGGCGTGGGTGAAGGAAGCATTTTCTCGGCTGTCTTCTAGTTGTAATTTCATTGTGCCCTTCTGGAAGCAGGTCACAGCTGTGAACAGGCACTCGTCCTAGGGCAGGATAAGAAGGAGCAGTTTTGAAACAAACGTTGCAGCATTTTTCCTGCATCTGTTAGGATGTGGCCCATGTGCAAAACCCCTAAGGATTCAGGATATTAACTGAAAAGACTCAACTGCACTCTCTTTTTTTTTTTGGCTTAAGCTAGTTTTAGGTACACAAGAGATCTTTAACCTTTACTCTGCCTGTTTGATAATTACTTAGGTATTTCCTCATAAAACAAATGCCTAAACGTCCGCTTGGATATGGAACATGACAGCAATTGAAATAAAATGCTACTGAAGAGTAGATCATGTTTTCACAAGCGTAGGCATGAGTATTTTCTTCTTAAAAAATTACGAATATTGCTCTGGACTGTTCCTCAGTGCTACGTGTGGGAATATCCTTTCTCCTTCCTGACTTTTGTGCCATTTCTAATATTACCTACTTAATAATTATACATAGAATTGATGTAGAATGGCATATTTTCAAATGCTGTTGAAATGTTCTCACTTGATAGCCTGGGAAATGAAGGCGATGAATTAAGTTAGTTACTTGACCAAAGGGAAAGAGGGATGGAAGATGAGGAGCCAGGCTCCTGGCTGGAATTGCCTTACTGTATTGCTTTAAATTCAGGTGCATTTTAAACCTAAATCACGGAAAGTAAGCACCACCTGTGTCTAACTTGAAAAAGAAGCCGTCTATTCCGATGATATAAATTATCTGTTGCTGCTGCTTATATGGAATTAAAGCAACCTGCCCTTTTGCTCTCATGGTGCGGCCGCACACGAATTTTACTGATGCTCACAGGAAGCCTGCGGGCTCTCCAGCATCTCCTTTCCTGCGCAGCGGCTGTTTCCCTTCGCTAGGCACACAGCTATGGAAAGTATCAGCGAAACTAGCTTATACTTAACAGAGAAAGAGAAGCGATGTTTACTGCGGCCGCTTTCTGTTTTCCAAAGAAGGGAACATTTAGAGCTGCTGATTACGCATCTTAGAAAGGCTCCAAAGCCACCATCCCTGTTTTGCATACCAACTGCTGCCAAAGCCAAATTGCATCTGCTTTATTAGATGCCTCTAAGGCCATAAGCAACCTTAATCTGTTGCTTACAGCAAATTTTTAATAGCAACATTTTATATTGGTTAGATATCACATTTTATTTTCCTTAAAAACCACACATTTAATGTTTATTTCAGGCATTTTACCGTAATCACTATTGCTTACTGGAAAAAAAACACTCGTTTTTAAAGAGATCAATTTTCCAGCTGAAACTGAAAACATTTTCTGCCTCATCCGTGATGAGCTGAGAAACCAGCATTTCTCATATATGCTGCTTTAGATGCTGCCTTTTTTTTTTCTTTTTTTTGCTGAGTTAACAGTTAGCTGTAGGCAGGCCAACAGTCAGAGGACTGCAGGGAGTGTATTGTGATGGATTAAGCACTTTGATGAAGAGGCATTAAAAAGCATAGGCTGCTGGTAATGTCTGAAGGTGGCTAGGCAAGCATATAAAATATTTGTATCAGAGGCAATTTGCAGCAGTAGTCTGCATCTGACTCAAACTAACTTTACAGCTTGGCCTGAAAAGCCTGCGCTTCCTGAATTGGTGATCAGCGGGGTTAGATGCTGATCCGACGTAAATCAGCATTGTGTCACTGGCTTCCGCTGCACTGTCAATCACCAGCAATAGAGCTTATTTTCCCTCCCGTCTTGAATCACATGTTTTCCTTTGAGTTGATGTCCTCTGAGCTTTTAAACTTATCTCCCTCTTTAAAAAACTGCAATTGTTGAGGAAATTTTGTGGGCTTGAATTCAGTCTAACACTCAGTCCACACACTGGAGCCTCAAGGAAGTTAAAACAAATGGTGATATACCACTGAGTTTTGACTGTTATAAAAGGTTGTATATAATTCTGAGTTACAAAAGGTAGTTGTCTTCTGGAGTATTCAAGGCCAAATGTACATCTGGCGTAAGCAGAATATCATAGAAGCAATATTATGGTATTTGAAGTAGTTACACGTGAGGCCTTTTATTAAATGCGGGTTTTTTTAGGGTGCGATTGCTCCTGATCACCCTCAGTGCAGCTTTGGCATCTCATAACATCCTAACTCATATCTTACAATTTGGATAATTCAGTAAACGCAAATTTCACCCTGTAGTATGAAGAGTTTGTAAATGGGGTTCCTGGTGATAATTATTATTAGCACGCTAATGTTTTTTAAGCTTCTTATCAGAGGTTGAATCTGTATCAACTTAGTACCTCCTAAATGTGTGAATTCTCTGTCCTCTCTAGTTTTCAGCAGAGGTACGTGGGTCCTCCCAGCATCAAACTGTAAAGCCCTGAGCTGCAAACGAACTGTTGTCTTCCTTCCTGAGGTGACCAAGTTTTTTGAGAGAAAAAAAGCACAACCTCATTTAGCGATTAGTCACTAGTTGTGCATGCTTTGTTTCGGAGGTGCTGGCAAATGCCAGCAGTAAAATGACAGCTAATCATCTCCTTCTTTTCACTTTGATACCACAAGTCAGAAAGAGTGTTAATGAAAAAAACCCCATCAGTTAGTTACGGTGCTTTAGGTTTTTGCACTGCAGTTGTTTCTAGCAATGAGAAGGAACGTATCTGTTTTGGTCATGCTTCTATATGTTTTTGGCAAGTAAAAAATGCACCCAACCATAAAGCCTAGGAGGAAGCTAACAAAACCTGTGTGAAATGAGGTGAGTTTCTTTCCTTTCTTCTTGTCGGTGTTTAGCAATAGAGTTTACAGTCCTGAGTAAATAACGTTGCGCTCTGCACATTTTTCAAAAAGCTATGCATAATGATAGTTTTTATACGTTGATGAAAATTGTTTGTGTTCTGAAACAGGTCAGGGCTCAGATAGCAAAATTATGGGTAAATTTAAGGCAGCTGATAAGAGAAGTATAAAATTAGAATAACTACAGTCAGCTCTAGATCTTTGTTGCGTGGTGGGGTTTATCAAAAGAGAGCAGGATGCGTTTACCTTCTAAGCTTCTATAGAACTGTAGAATCATGGAATTGTTTTGATTAGAAGAGACCTTTAAGGTCATCAAGTCCAACCATTAACCCAGCACTGCCAGGTCACCACTAAACCCTGTCCCTCAGCACCGCATCTGCACGGTTTTTAAATCCCTCCAGTGATGGTGATTCCACCACTTCCCTGGGCAGCCTGGTCCAGAGCTTGACAACCCTTTTGGTGAAGAATTTTTTCCTAATATCCAGCCTAAACCTCCCCTGGCACAACTTGAAGCTATCTCCTCTTGTTCTATCGCCTTTTACTTGGGAGAGGTAACCTTGCTACAACCTCCTTTCAGGTAGTTGTAGAGAGCGAGAAGTTCTCCTCTGAGCCTGGTTTTCTCCAGGCTAAACACCAGCTCCCTCAGCTGCTCCTCCTTCATTGCCCTTCTTTAGACAAGCTCCAAGACACTTTGTTACTATTATTAGCATTTAATTTCACAGTAAATCTTAGATCCTCCTGCTTTCAAGTATGCACACGCTTTCTGTGACTTAGGTGTAATTTACTACCTGTAAGAAGTTCCTAACCTTGGAACATGCAAAATATCAGCATTAAATACCATGTAGACAAATATCTATATTAGAAAGCGATTCACGGGGACCTGTTATTTTGATTTTTAACTAGTTACAATCCAAAGAGAATACTTGCAGAATGCAGCTCTATCTTCCCATTGGTAGCACAACCCTTGCACTCGAATAGTCTCAGAGTGTGACTAGATAGGAGAGGAAGCTCTCTCTAATAGGGCCTTAAAGTCCCACTCTTGGCATCCAGCTTCAGTGGGAGGGAAGAGAGGGTCCCTTTGGGTCCAGCTCAGCGATGCTTCCAGTGCGGCTGGAGCTTGTGGCAGCTGGAGGCACTTCCACTCCCCAAACCTGCATCCCCAAGAGCCCCGCTGCTCATCTGGATCTTGTATGAGTCCTCACTCTTAGCACCATTGCTTGAGTGAACAGAATACATGCAGATTTGAATCTGTGGGTGTGTGAGAATACACACACGATAGCAAAATAGTAATCAAGATCGCATGATATAGACGCTTCTGCCATCAAAAATCCAGAAACAAGGAACTTTCATCAAAGTATTTTCTTACTCAGTCTAGCTTGCATTAAGAGTACTAGGTCAGAGATGTGAAGGAGAAGGCATCAGCAACTCATCAATGGAATAAACCAGTACAAAATCAAATTGATAGAATTAGAAAGAAATGTTAAAGCAGCCTCACCACTGGGTTTTCTGGTGTGTGCAGCAGTTCAACATCCTACAATAAATAAAACAAATCTGAGTTAGAAAAGTTGAACACGTGAAAGCGATGTTCCTCACAAGGTGCGTTCTATGCAATACACAGCGCTTGAAAATTATATCAATATTCGCATAAATGCCTTGCTTACCTTATTTTTCACTATGTTTTCTAACCGTTCAATGGTCCTCAAAAGCTGTTTGTATTTTGTTTTGTATGGTGCTGCAGCCAGTACCACACTGGAACAGAACAAAAGCGTACAGAAAAGAATCATCCTCTCCATAGTGATGAGGTTTTGTTTTAAAGTGTGCCAGGAGCGAAGTTGTGCTATTCGAGATGAACGCTTCGGTTTGAGCTGTGCTCAGGTATGCTACGTACCTGCCTATATAGTGCTCCTTGCTGGAGATGTAAAACCCACCCATTTCAGTTTGGAAAGCTTTGTAGAATGGATTAATGAGTAACCCTTTTTTCTTTTCCACTGGCTAGGTGCATGTATGTGAGTTTGTGCGTAGGGGGCAGGGATTGATGGAGTGAACGAAAATCTGCCCCATCTGCACATTGGACAGGAAAAAAAGAGAAAAGGGTGAATTCCCATTTTCACTTTGAGTCAAGGCATGAACATAGTAAAAAGTAGGTACATAGAAACCACAGACCTAGGTAAACAAAGACTCTGCATTTTTTTCTTTTCCTGTCTCTTACAGCAATGAATCTCTCTAATTCATCTGAAGCTCTTCTGTACCGTGCTGGAGAAGTATGACAGGACTTGTTTTCAGAACTTAAAGATATTTATCCTACTTATTCATGGCTTCAAGGGATATTTGGTAGCTAGTTCCTCCGGATGTCTGTGAACTGCCACTTTTACATTCTGGGCTTGGTTTCTGTGACAGCTGTGAGTAAAAGCCCATCTTAATGTTAAACCAGCTGAAGTTTGCTTTATATTTCCTTGGAAGCAGTCTGAGATATTTGAACAGCATCGTTTACAAGCAGACTTGTCCACTGGGGGGCAAAGTTGCAGGGAGATGCGTTGCCCTGGGCGAGGTGCGTCCCTGTGCTCCAGCTGTCCCCTCACGGGAGCAGACTGGATTGTCAGGGACTAAATCTTGGATCCAGTCCCAGGGGATGATGCTAGCACTTAGTGGAGGTGGGCAGTGTTTGTGCCAGCCCAGTTCCTGCAGCAGCTAGCCCGGAGGTTGGTTTTGCAGTTAAATCCAAACGCTTCCAAGGAGGTGTGATACTGAGACCTGAGAATTCTCTTGCCAATGTAGAAGTGTATTTGTTTTGGGTGAAATCCAAACAAAAGTACATATTTAAAAGAACCAAAGTCAGAATAAACCCAGAAAAATGATCAGAATTAAGAAAGAAGGGAGACTCAATGTCCTTCAGATCTGATGCCTGTTGTCATTAAATATATGTATGCTGATTTTGTGGGAATTCATTTAAGAATTAAAAGATGTAGATTAGCAAAGGGATTTTTTTTTACCAGCCAGTGCTGGTAAGGAATGTTCCCCTATGAGGACTTCAGCAGTTGCTCTCTTTCTAAATGACTGCCACTGAAGTTAAAGTTATTTAAAGGTGTTCTTCTTGAATGTACTCCTTTTTGTAATGCGAGTTGGCTTCAGCCCAAGCTCAGTTTCTATTGCTCTCACCGAGCTGCACTGTTGTCAGTAAGGCTCTTGGCAGGCACTGGGGACTTACTGACCTGCCGTCAATTGATTTTAAAATCACTATTCCCAATATTTCATCACAGGGAGGAAAAAACCTGCTTTAAATGGTTCTTATGTATCATCATTAATCAGTGATCTGACTCTCACGTATTATCATTAATAAATGGTTATCACCACAGAGGAGGTTCCTGTGTGGAGTTAGTAGGGGGCAGATGAAGTCACTTGGACACCTTCGCTCTGGTGGACAAAAAGATGGCCGGGTGTCTTTCAAATTATATCTTTGCCTCTGGTGGTCTGAGTCTTTCAGGTGGCTTTGGAGATGCTTTCCAAAACATACCTGGACTTCGGTGTGGTGTCAGAAGGTGAGTTAGTCTGTGTGATATGTGGGCAGCCTATAAAATGCACCTGTATGCTTCTGTCTGGGGGGTGAATCTGGGCAGTCAGGCTGGGTCACTTATTTCTCCTTTTTCCTTTCAAAATGAGCGTTTGAGCAGATGAGCTTTATCTGACATACACAGGGGTGTTTGTTTGCTGTATACAAATGATTATTTACTGGATGCTGTTTATGTGCTTAAGCCATTTTTAATCTTTCAGAAATTGATAGCTTGAAGGTGTAGATTTTATAGGTGTAGATTTTATAGGTGTACATATAGACACATGTAACACACTCATTCTCTCATGTGTGCACACAAGATCTCTCCTGGTGAAAGGCTTCTTTTTTTTTTTTTAGGATGATTACTGATGGAACAGTAACCCTGAAAAATGAGAACTGAAATATGTAAGAAAAAGAATACATTCTTCTACCACATGGTCTAAAATTTAATTTCTTGAAGAAAAGGTAGTGCAATCATTTTGAAAAGTTTTTTCTTTTGATTGACATGTCTTGAAATAGTTTTAGATCAGCAGGGCAGCTGGACTGTGAAGTACAGACTATCTAAATAGGTTTTATTCAGAAGTTGTGTTAATTCATTGATAGTTTATGAATGGAAATCAGCAGCATCTTTTCTTTGGGAAACCATATGGTGGCCAGTACTGAACTTTATCCTCTCCACCTTCCATCCCATTCATGTGAAGCTTTGCAAAACTCGTTTTTATCTGTGGTTCAACAGCTCTGTGAGGCTGCTGAGGATGGCGAGATTATTTCTGATAGTGGTGGTGTTTACATCAAGAGGGTACTTGGCTCTGCTCCTTTTACATAAACTCAGCCTCCAGCTGCTCTGTAGGTTTTTGACTAGGAACTTGGAGGAACGTGCATTGTATTCTCAACCCAGTTTTTGACTGTGCTGTTGGAAGTGTTGATAGTCAAGGAGTAGGCAGATGATAATGTCTGCTTCTGCTTTTTATTGCCAGTATTTCAACCATGAATTCTTTTGAGAAGCTCCTTTGAGGCCAGCTACTGTAGGTAGCGCTAGCCCTGTCAGCCTTTATTTTATGCATTTTATTTTGTTGATAGGTGGAATATTTCCACTTGGATGTGGGGTACGACTCTTTTAGCTCTGTCCTCACTAGGTGTTTGCAGTTTTTCATGCAGAGATATCACTGCAAATTGTTTGCATTGACCAGACAACTTCAGGACTGCTCAGTTGATGCACAAGATGACTGTCCATGTATTTTTAGAAACACAGGGCTTGAAGGGACAGCATAGAGGACATTGGCTCCTGTCATTTTACAGCTACATTGTACAGTGGCTTGAGTATTTTATCATACCAACTAGAAATGCTTCGCCTATTAAAGACTAACGTTACCTGTGTAGCTAACAACCGTTTTAGTCTTCGTATTTTATTTTTTCATAAACTTGTAATAATTATGGATCTCATACAGCGACCAGGTCTCAAAATAGTGCTGCTTCTGGAGGTGAAATCTGAATAACAAAAGAGTGAGATAATCATAACACTCAGCAGGTCACTAGCCTGGACAGTCCTCAGATCCTGCTGCTTTAGGAAAGAAAGAGATATAATGGCAGGCAAAGGCAATCCACTGAAGCAAGCTCAAGGCTGATGAGCACAGTTTTGAGGAGTTTGAGTCGTGACAAGCTTTGTATTTAAGCAAAGCTGTTACATTAGGCTGTGGTTATTTCTTCACATTCAGGTTTTCTTAATGATCTTGCAAACTGAGTCCGAGAGGGAGAGCCCTGCTGATGGGTGGCAGGTTGTGTGTGGTCCTAACAAAACAAACTTTATTTACAGGACACTGCAAAAGGCAGTTTGTGATGCTAGAGGAGATAAAAAGGTTGTTTTGTGGTGAAGGCCCTGACATATTTTACAGTAAAACCTTCTGTGTGAAAGAATGGCGGTCCAGTAATGCCAGAAACCATTTGGGTGGTAAGTAGTAAGTGAAGCGTTGTCATTTTTCTACCAGAAGCATCACAGAAATATGGCAGACTTGATTCTTTTGCTGGTCCAGCCTGATAATTCATGGATTTAGTGGACACAAACCTCCACCGAATTGATGGGAGGTGAGGTGACTGTATGTGAGATATCCCTAAATTAAATCCATTATATCAGAAACCGGTTTTAAAATTGGTGGAGTTCTTAGAGTGGGAAGCTAAACAATAGGTATTTGGCGGTGTGGTAGCGGGCGGTTGCATATCATGTCTCCAAAACTGTACAAGCTTCTGTTCTGTCTTGGAGGCTCTGAGGTCACAATAATTGAAGAAAGGCATGCTGACAGAGAAAGTGAAATACAAGGACATAGAAGAGCTTCCTCTATGTCTAGGCAGTGGAGAAAACTCCTTGATATCCCTCTTATCAGATAAGAGCGAGCAACATGCTTTTTATATACGTCACTTCTCTTTTGTGGCTTAGGAACACGCTGAGTCAAATAATGACACTCTCTTGCACCGTCACCTGCCCGACCCCAGAGGGATGGCTGCAGAGTGGAAATATGAAAAACCTCCCATCCCAGGACCCCGAGCTGGAGTCTTCCTCTTTCCTCTTTGCGACAGTGGCACCTAAGTGCCGAGAGACTTCGACCCTGAAGGCTCAGTTCCCCCACCCACATTTTCCTTTACAGGGTAGCTGAATGGAGGCTTTTCCCATAGCTTAGTCATTGCTATGGCTCAGCCAAAAAAGCCTGTAGTGTACAGGGCTGCTTTCAAAGAATTTTTATGACGTATGTATGTGACGTTTCATGTGTATATTATCTGTGACTTGGGGGGATTGTAGGAACACAAGGGGAGAGGCTGGTGCTGAAAAATAGGAGGCCAGGATGAAGACTCCTCTGTGACAGATTTGGGAAAACTAACCTTTAAAAGATTTCTGACAACTTTGCAAGTTAGTTCCACCCTCTTGCAATCTTAGTTTCCTATTATAAGTTTTGGTGTAATTCTTTGGTCTTCTAACCGTGCTTTGAAAAGAGAAAATCAAACCTGGGAAAAGATACGTTCCTAACTTGTATTTGCTATAAAAATGAGAGTAAATACAACTCTGAATCACATAGTCACTAAAAAATTAATAGACTGTGTATGACAATATAAAACCATTTACAGACTCCATAGTGTAGCTTCCGAGTGAACTTTCAGCCGGTTTCTAACCCATGTACTGGGTCTGGCTCAGCTGATTTTGCCCGTAGCAGCCCTCCTGGTGCAGGGTTTTGTGCTGGGAGCTAGAAGGGTGTTGATAACGCACCCGTGTTGTGACTGCTGCTGAGCAGGGCTCGCACAGCACCAGGGCTCTTCCCAACATTCCCCCCCTCAGTGGGACGGGGTGGGCAAGATCTTGGGAGGGGACACAACCAGGACAGCTGACCCGAACTGACCAAAGGGATATTCCAGACCATATGAGGTCAGCTCAGCTATAAAGCTAGGGAGAAGGAGGAGGAGGAGTGGGGCTGATCCATTGTTCTCCGGAGGAGCCGCTACCTGTTTTGAAGCCCTGCTTCCAGGGAGGGGCCAGACGTTGCCTGCTGATGGGAAGTAGAGAATAAATCTTTGTTTTCCTTTGCTTCCATGTGCGGATTTGCTTAGCTTTGCTTCTGTTATCATTGAACTGCTTTTGTTTTACACACAAGGGTTGGGTTTTTTTTGTTTCCATCTTATTTTCCTTCCCCTTTTTGCTCTGCTGAGGAGGGAGAGGAAAGGTGGGGGGTGATAGAGCAGCTTGGTGGGCACCTGGCGCTTGGCCAGGGTTAACCCACCACAGTCCAACACTGGCTAACAAAAAGATCTCATGCAGTAAATGAAGGAATTGGAGGAATAATTGGAGCAGCTTTTACAGAAGATGGTGCAATTCTGCCCTGAAAGAATGTACTCAAGGCCAAAAGGGTGCCAAGCAAAAGTTTGTTGAAGATTCTTCTTATGTGATGTCGGGGTAATTACCTGGAGCAGGATATTTAAGACAGTTCCCAGTTGCTGGAAAACAAGGAGAAGACCATGACAAGTGCTCAATTGTCTGGGCTATAAAATGAACTGTTCTCTCTTCAAAGAACTTGTATGAGTGCTGAAGAACCATCTGCAGTTTGTAATGGGGGCTGGAGTGGTACCTGTGTGCTGTGGGCATGCCGGTGTTCGACCTCTAGCTCTTACCAGATTTAAAAATCATTATTTTATCCTTCTAGCAGTGAACATCGCCGACGCTAGCATTGCAATTTGTGGTTCTCAATTGCAGTTAAGGCTGCGATGGAATGTCACCCAACAGAAAAAGAGGCAACGTAAAAATGAAAGGATCTTGGCGGATGGAAAGCAGAACCTGCTTTCAAGAACAGTCTCTTTCTGAATCTAGAACAACCCTGCTCATGGTTTTATCTAAGCTTTAGAAGCAGCTTCAGCTAGTGAAGATGCATGAGAAATGCAAAGCTATTTGCAAATGTTCCTATATTGCCTTGTTTTGTAGCGGCCACTGTTGCCTTTGTTCTCCCTAGTTCAGCAGAAGTGAGTGACAATGGCTATAAAGCAGAATGATTTAACATTAACAGTGGTTGTGTATATGTTAAATACCAGGTGCCTCCTGCTCCCAGCTCAACCCAATGATGCCTGTTATGCACATAGTTTCACTGATGTATTTCTAGCCTTATCAACTATTAATAACAAATCATACTGAGAAAATGTCTTTGTCAACATGCAGAGCCTGAGATGAGTCTAGGCCCACTGTGCGCAGAACCAGGTCTTCAGAAGAACTGTCCTCTTGTGACCATGTCCTTTCAAGTCTTTTCTTGACTGTTGGAGCAGCCTCCTGGGTCACACCTTTCTCTCCATGTAGGATGGAAGAAGCCTTGCTGGGTCACCAAGTCTGGTCTTCTGCCATTGCAGGCGTCCACGTCATATTGTTCCTTTCACATCTCAGCTAAAAACTCCTGCGTGAGGCCTTATCAGTTCAATCTCTGTAACAATAAGAACTTAGAGCGTTGTCTATGCCTGAGCTGCGTTCCAGCTTTTATAGGGCAGCTTCATTCTAATTTACAGTACTACTACTAATCTTTCCCCACTGCCACAGGATAGCCACATTCAGAAGACAAGGTAGCAGTTGACAGGAAGTCAAGCTACCACAGTTCTGTTAACATTGTGAGGGCAGAAAGCAGTTGTGCAGCTGAAAGCCACAGGCGGGGAGAGGTGGGGGCAATAAGCAAGAATTAAGTTGGTGCTCCTCTTCTGGGTTGCAACAGTGACTTTTTCCTGCAGCTCTGGTGCTTGATGATGTTGCACTGCAGATCTTCAGGTCTCCCTGTGAAACGTGACCCAGCAGTGCACGATCTTTTTTACTGCAGAGGTGGTGTCTATATGTAAAACATGTTTCCTGATAATGCCATGAAGAGACAGCACGGCCTGTGGTGTGGAAAGCAGTGCTGGGGTAGTACTGAAACCCAGCAGCGTACGTCGTGTTCATTCAGAGTGTTCAGAGAGGAAAATCAAACCTGCTGTGTTACAGGTGTTGGACATTGAATGGAGGAAGCAGAAGGGCACGATAGAAAATGCTGCCTTTGTTCATTTACTGATGTTCATGAACAGAAGGAGCAGAAGTCAGAAGAGAGTTGCTTCTATCTTATAATAGCAATAGCTTAAAACAAAGCCCCCCTAAACTATTGAAGGCTCAAGATGGACAAGTCTGGTGCTGAGTCCGCTGCAGCCTACGGGAATGTACCACACATGTAACTATTCCACTGGCTGTTGGGCCTTCCTACATCTTGACCTGATCAGCATGACACTGCAGCTCGTCTTTCAATATGAAAACTGAAGGTTTGATGTTAGAGTCTTTTGGAAGTCACTCTCAGTGTTTGGCAAGGCTGCTGTGCTGGTGGGGGATCTCCACAGCAGGACAATTGTTCTGCTTTTACGTAGCGTAGAGCAAAATTTGGAGCGCAGCTAGTAGCCCCTTTCCCTCCTCTCCAGCAAATCTGCCCTGATTTTGCCTTCCTTGACTGTATATAGAATATATTTTTGTCTTTAGTTTTTCACTTTTTATGATGCTTTACCTTTCGGCATGTATCAGTGGAAGCAGATGACTGAATACCACTTTTATTTCTAACTAGTTTCGCTTTCTGGTTCTCAGGTACTACCAAAATATTACAGATTGTTCCCTCCTTCATTTATGTGTATGTGTTTACTGTGTATACACAGTTTCTGTTAGAATTATTTTTTAATTCTAGAACCTGAAACCAACACTATCAACTCATTCACAATGGTCTCTTATCTTGCCCTTTGTTTTTTTTGTCTTCCCAGGCCCAGGAACAGCATCGTGCCATACCATGTTGGGGCTCCTGTGTGTCACAGCAAGAAATCGTGAGGACAGAGGAGCCGTGTGGTCTGCCTCCCCGTGGAGCGACTGACCTGCTCGCAGACCAGCTCCTCAGCTTCTCCCGTGCGCCACAAACCGCTAGACTAGATCAGCTGCTGCTTGTACTTCGGCTCCTGCAGCAGAGAAGAGGCTCTGGTGTCGTGCTGCATAACCAAAGGGAAGGCCGAGGCTGAAGCCACCTCTGCAGATCGCAGGATGTAGTAATGCAAGTGCTTTCTTCAGCAGCAAAGCCATTTAAAGAACTTTCTACTTCAGGTCACTGCCACTCTGTTGTATCTCTGCGTCGTGTTATTGCAGCCTGAGGAGCCTTTGTGACAGTAGCTTTGGTCATTAAAATGATCCAGGTTAAAAATTCCTCCTGCAAAGGCCGTGAGAGTTTGTTTGTCTTGCTTTGTTTTGATTGGAATCATTTCACTATCAACTCTTACTTTGTCCTTAGCACAACTCAGGGATTTGCAATGAGTTGTTAGAAGTCAGAAACTCCTCTTCTGCTGGCTCGACCGCTGATCAAAACTGCGGGTCGCCTACGCAAGAAGTACCTCCTTAGCAGCCAAGGCTGGGGGGGCCGGTGGGTGTTGCTCGGCAGCTTCATTCCAGGAACAGCAATGGCTGCCAGTACAAGAAGCCCTTTAGCTGTGGCTGAAGGGCAATTTCTGGCCGAATCATTTTAAGGAGGGGGATTTAGGGAAGTCTTAACTCTGCAGCCTGCTCTGCGTTAAAGACTCTTGCAAGTATAATTCTATCACTCAGGTAGGATTTGTTATTTTTCAGGCAATGCTATCAGTATGGATTTAACTGTACCAGTATAGAATTACCTTAAATATGAATAGTAACTATTGTGTTTCGTGTGTATTAATTACTCTGTGAATGAAATGCGCTTTGTTACGACTTTACACTTAAATAAATCTATGTAATTGTTTGAGGCAGGTTAGGGAGAGCTCTGAGGTGACTAGCTACTACTCTCCTTAACAGATAAAACTTCAATGTATTATCTTTGGAAAAACAGCTTTTCTCAGTAGGTTTTTTTTTTTCAGACATCTCCGTTTCTGTCTTCATCTATAACCAGTCATATATAACAGGTACAAGTATGTATGCCTGTGCCTACAGATACATTTTATATGCACGCACACACAGATTTTAAAAGCTGTATAACACAGTTGCTTTGCATAATGAGTTTCATTTTTTTTCACAGCTCAGCACCTTCAGCGAACCTTGGAAAAACGATTCTGTGATCAGTTGTCACACTGAAGCAGCAGCACCCGTTTGGTGAAGGCAGTCTTGGATAAAAAGCTGAATGCTGTGGTTTCAGTGACTTATCGTTGAAACTTTGTGGTTTCTGTGTAGGAGGCTGTATAAGCTGGACACGTTAGACATCCTTGTTTCTGAGCTGTGAAATCTGTACATCTAATTTATGAAAATTATCTCTGGTTTAATTTTATTCTTCTTTTAATGAAGTCAACATATTTTCCTTGCATTCAGTGGAAACAATAATGGAAATGTTTTAAGATGTACTGTGAGCCTGTTTTGACCTCAGAAAGGGAGAAGAATCAAGATAGTCTTGATTATGGTTAAGGTCTAAGAAGGAAATGAAATACAGGGAGTTAGAGGTGAGAGGAAAGCATTTCTCAAGGGGGGAGACAAATAGAGAAATGAAGTGTGGGAAATGACATAGATATTATAAAAGAGAAATCTACCAAGTGATGATTTGATTTTAAAAACCCCCAAAGAACTAGTAAGGTACTTTAGAATAAACCATGGTACTGGTACTTTTTAGAGTAACCAGCAGTATCTGTAGTCTTTAAGGTGGTCTAAATAAATAAGTTTACATGTAAGGTAGATCCTTGACTAATTAATCCAAAGGTGGGGCAAAGAGGGAGCTGCAGCAGAAGCAGTTGAAGTCACAGAAGAACGTAATTGCACGTTAGATCAGTGGTATGGTTTGTTTGGGTTTTTTTCTTTTGTAGTGGAGTTTTATGCTATGTTGAGTGAACTGGTTTGGTTTGTTGAAGGGCGAGATGTGCTAGTGTTGGTGCAGTGGATGTGGCAGGTATGCACAGCTGGAAGTGGAGGGAGGGGAGAGTAAGTTGTGGCTTTGCTGTGGTCTGTAGGTGTGGCAGAATCACATCAACATCTGCATCGCGGAGCTGGAACCAGGAGTGTCATAGACTTACCTACATTAGTCTTCATTCCTGCTCTCGCTTTTCTCCCCTCTGCTCTGGTGAGCGCCTTCCATCCTGTAACTCCCCAGCAAGCTGAGCTGCGGCAATACAGGATACCCAGGCCTCTAATATTGGCAAACCCTCTTCCCTTCGCTGGCATCAGCAACGACTGAGCAACTGCCCAAAGCTTGAGTTTTTCCTAACAACAGTTTTGCGTCTGGCAGAAGCTTATACCCCATTCCTGTTAGCAAACCTGTTGAAATGTGTTAAAAACGAGCAAAGATCTCTGAATAGAAAACAAAGGAGAAGAAAAAGAACACTCAAGGTACAAAACAAAGCTTCTTGCTGCAATATAAATGAAACAACTACTTGTGTGAAAAGAACTACTCAGTGCATTTGTGGGAGTACAAAAATCTGTCTGAAAACATGAGTCAAAGACTTCTGTGTGAGCAAAGATTGAAAGTGTGATCACCCACTGTCTATTAATTTCACAGGGGTGACTGCAAGATTCATCTTAATCATTTTCAGCAATTTCTAGATCGAAACATCTATAGAAGACCATAGATTTTAATGGGTTGCTACTGTCTCATTGGTCCTGATAGAAGAGTTGTTCCTTTTTTTCTTGAAGCAACTTGTTCCTTTTCGAGAAAAAAAGGAACAACTGAACTGAGTTGTTACTCTAATGTTGTACCTTTGACTAGAAAATTAAGGTCTCTTGTTGTGCTTTTTGTTTTCTTTCCAGAAACCTGAGCCAGTAAACACGATGACTGCATCTGTAGATTAATATAAAAGAAAACAGTAATACTGCTGTCTTAAGGTACTCTTCTGGATAATGACTTTTTTCTTGGCTCTTACTTATGTCCTTCTTGCAGACTTAACATGAGATCCCCCATTCCGTGAGCAGACGGTGCTGTTCCTCTGAACTAACTTGTGGGACACCAAGAGAAAAACAAGGTGGCGCTGAAGATGCTGGTCCTGGTCAATGGAGGCTTTTGAAAATCACATTTTTCCCATAATCGGTGCAAACATGGGATGTACAGATAACCAAGGAAGAACTCTCTTTTTCGGCATCCAGAACTTGCCCAGAAGCAATATAATAAGATTCACCATTCCTCTCAATGCAGTTGAATTTCCAGTCCTGATCCTCTTCCTCTGATTACCAGAGGATTACACAACTAGTTTTTTATTGAACCCAAGGAAAAACTCTTGTCTGTGCTTCTGTTTTCTCTTTTTCTGTGTAAGTTATCCTGTAGCTTTTGGTTGGCAGCACTTTTAGATGGTTTTTTTAGTCCCTACATTTCCACTTGTATCTCTGAGCCTGCCTTCCTCCTAACCTACCTGCCTGTTGCTGGCCAGGGGTAGGCAGTGAAGCACTGGTGCTGCACCTCTGTGCCAGGCACTCCCTCTCCCTCCCAGGATGATCCCATCCTGGCTACTGGGGAGGAAAAGCTGCTGCTTAAATCTCCCTTTCTGCAGTCTTGACCTCCCAGTGTTGAGGGCCCAGCTGAAAAGTCACAGGAGGTCCTTTTTTTTCCCTCCTCCTCCTCCCACCAGCCATTCACCGGCTTTGGTGTTTGCCTCTCAGGGAACAAGTTGGGTCACTGACCTGCCATCGCAGCCGTGCGTATCCTGGCTGGTGCTTGGACATCTGGGCACAGAGACACTGCAGGTACCTTGCTGTGCCTTCCTGGGGAGATACGCTCTTGCCAGCTGAGAAATGCAGCTCTACATCACGGCCAAGTGGCTAAGATAACAGTGGAAGCTTGCCTCAGTGGTATTTTCTTATTTTTAGTTTTTTGAAGAGCATCTTTCATCGTCCCACAGCCCAGAAGGTTACGTCTCCTCTGTCACCCTCCTCCTCTTTTGTGGAGTACTTTAACTCTGATTGTTTCAGGCACCTGATTTGAGTGGACCATAGGCTGCTGCTCCAGCGGGCATGGAGGACCCAGCAGGCATGAGAAGGAGAGGGTGGATGTGACCGTGTCCTATCCAGCCATCACCTTCAAACCAGATTGTCACCTGCTACTGCCATCACCTGAGCCTCTGCTGGCAACCGTGTATGTGCTTGTAGCCCAACCATGGGCAAAATAAAATGTTAAGAGCTTGAATCACTAGGAAGATTGCGTTTTACTTACTCTTCAAGCTGGTCAGAGTGGACATGTACCAGTGCTTTTAGCCACCATACCTTAAATCTCCTGGAGTCTCCTTGTCATGCACCACACAAAGGAGATGCTGCTTGGACTCGAGGCACCAAATAATTATGCTTGATGTTGCTACACAAAAGGTGACAGCATGAAGGGAAATGGAAACATTAAAGCTGAGAACAGGAAAACTCACAAGAATGTCAGAAACGGCATGAAGAAAAAAGGAGACAACGATGTCATTTCCAAAACAATACCTGCAGATCAAAGGAGGCTGGTGTTTTTTCAGATCGCTGTCGGTGGCGGATCTGCAGGAGAAGGCTGAAGAGCATTATTTTGAAAAATAAAAGAGCATTGCAGAGAAGCAGTAGATCCGGTAGCTTTTTTCTTGGCTCTGCATTTCTGTGTTGGCCACGCTGAGCTCCTCTGGGAGAAATTCCACCATTCATATTGCTTTAAATTGCCTTTAAATTGAGCAGAGATTAACAGTTTTACCCTCTGATATAATCATATGTCCTGGAAACTCTCTTTACTCATTCTCTGAGCTGCCTTGTTTGCTTCTCTGTTGCTAGATGTAGTTCACTGCTTTTAAGGCTCAAACTGCACAAATTTTCCCTTTTAGCTCTATTGTTCATGATATCTTGATTGGTTTTATTGATTTTGTCCAATTTCTGTCAAAACTAATAAATAATTAGGAATACCCAAATGTTTTATGTTGAGACTTTCATCTGAGCGTTTCAATTTTCCATTGGTGCAATTTGAAGTCATGTTTTATTTGAAATAGTTTTAAAAGCTGGGAAAGAAATATTTCCTCATAGCTTGATGCAGAATGCCCAACTTGAAGTGAGCTGTTTTTGTTTGCTGGACCATGTCAAGAATTGCAGTGTGTTTTGTGCCACTTCATACGTTTTCTGGCAAATGGAAAGACCAGATGCTTGCCCTGGTTTAGGCGATCAGTCTAACATTTAATAGTCATTCTCTGTGCTTTCCTAGATCTTTATGATTCCATATACACATTCTTGAAACGTTTCTACGCTCACTTTATATTTTTTCACAGGTAGAAACAAGACCAGGGTTATGTACAGGGAGTAATCACTATTCCAGAAAGTGGAGGACAAAGAAATACCTGCTAAGGTACACAAGTACAGCCTGACCTTTGACATAGACGAATTCTGAAATTAATCCTCCTCCTTCCTACTTAATGCATGAGGGTTAAGTGATCTGGTATAAAAAAGGGAGGTTGGCAAACCAGTGTGCCCAAGTAGAACTACCCAGGCGCTTTAAAGCACTTTATAAGGGTCCAGGATGATGCAGGCTGAAGAAACTGCTGGGACTTGAAGGACTCTGGGGAAGAGGGGGCCTGGAAACTGCGCACTGGGAAGAGGTGTGGGCCCTTCACCTCGGGTTGTTCACTGTGGCGGTAAGCCTGGCATCACTCCCATGGCCACGGCCTCTGCTTCCCCGGCACTGTCCTTACGTGAGTCCTCCCTCTGATGCACTGGGTGACGTGGTTGGGTGACCAATGTGGGTGACCATGAGGAACCGTGGAAAGTCTGTGAAAGGTTTGTGTGGCTCAGGGAATAACCACTGTGTGTCTGCTTTGGTCTGGGGACTGGAAACGAGGGGATGTCCTTCTGTCTTAATGCTTGTCTGCTTCTAACGGGGCCAGAGCAGCTTGCTTTAACTGACCAGAGCAGGCTAGGGAATCAGGAGTTACCAGCTGTTTTGAGACATAGTAGTTTCCTTTATCTTTTTCTCTCACAGATAGATAAGTAGTGATGCTTTTGGAATTTAAAATGTCTTTATATTTAACCTGTTCCTTGGTGTTTTAAGAAAGACAAGTTTAACCTTTTCATAAGGTTAAGGGAATGGTTAGGAAAAGGCACTATTTTATACGATACGTTGTCTTATCTCTGTGAAGCTGTATTTTTTACAAGACGTCTTCTCATCAGTGTAAATTATTCTTCAGTGTTATTTAACATCTTCCATAAGTGTAAGATGGCCTAACATGGGTTGGTGTGGATTTGCTGTGCCTGCCTAGTTCTTTAGACCTCCACAGGCACTTTGCATCTAGTGATAATGGGGTAAAAGAGCCTTATTCAGTTATTTTTTCCATACCTGTTTTATCCACTGACTGGAAAGACTAGGCCCTTTGGCTGCCTCTTGCTCTGGATCTCTTCCAAAAGATCTGTACTCCTTCCCTTTCTGCAGGAGTTCAAGGGAGCTCACAACATGGGGCACTTAAGGCTTGCTGGAGGAAGAGCCTTTAACTCAGCCCTACATGTCTTCAGTTTAAATGAAGAATATGAGCCAGGATTTCTGTAAGAATGATGTGCACGGGCAAGACCAGGTCAGTCCTAAGAGAGGGTGACTACACAGGTGTGAATCAGAGCAGCCTGAATCCACACCTCCATCACCTCTCTGTCTCGTACTGAGAAAGCCTTTCAGATCTGATTAGTCATTTAAGTGTAATAAATGTCAGAGAAACTAATTACAAAAAGAGCCCTCAGTAAACGTGAGGTATAGCTGCTCTCTAGTGGACTTGTGAATAGTGCCAGCAGTGTAAGTACACCTAACATCCCCAGAAAATAATCGTGTAGGTACTCTGCTGAGACACTTAGAAGATGAAAACTTCCTACACACAAGCTTAGTTGCTTCTTTATCTTCTTGATGTCTCTCCCCTTCTTAAGTATAGCTGACTTGCACTAGGATTATAGCAGAATGTAATAGCTGTATCTTTTTGAGGTCCGTGATCACCTGGAATGCAGGCATGAGTGCCTCGGCTCTTTCCAAGCACCAAGCTCTTTCCTGCTGTGGTAGATTGACCCCAGCCAGCAGTTTTTATCGCAGAGTAGAACTTCAGGTACGGAATGTCTCTTGTGCCAATTCACGTCAGCTGTTCTGGACGTGTCCCCTCCCAGCTTCTTGCCCACACAGCCTGGTTGGTGGTGTGGGGGCTGAGTGAGACAACGGGAAAGGGTTGTGCTGTGCGGGCACTGCTCAGCCATAGGCAAGGCACTGGGCCGTTCCCTGCACCTTTCAGTCACAAGTCCAAACCACTGCAGCCTGTGTGGTTGATTAACTCCATCCCAGCTAGAGCCAGTACACCCATAGTGTAAGTTGGTTTGATTATGGATCCTCTGGTTACGCTAAACCACATCCATTCTTTTCTGGCAGGGACAAAGTCTAGGATTTCTGGTTGCTGATCTGTTGTTTGTTAAGAATTATTTGCATCTCCCACTGGGAAAACATTCACTGAGTACTTGTCCCGCCGTGTACCTAGAAAGAGGATGTTATTTGATTCTGTAGAACTAAGGATCTATGATAAGAGTCTGGAAGAGTTTCCACCTCTGCATCTGAGCAGGGGTATTAAACACCTTTCTTTTATTCAGACCGAGGAAAAATTTCCTTACGTTATTAGAAGTAAAAAAATCTGAATTTTGTAGTTTGTGTCCCCAGATAAATACTGCTTATTTTACTCTTTTGTGCCTGGTTGCCAGAATTTTTATGGCATTCCTTCTCTGCCAGATTACAAGTCTATCACAAATATCCTTTGAGGTTGTAAATTTGGAATTTGTTTTTAAACTCATATATTTCTACTTGCTCCTTCCATTATGTACGTGTTTGAAGATGTGTGTCTGAGGTGCAGATCTTTGGCATTACACAGACACTTGCTCCTTGCCACTACTGCAGTATAGCTACTGTTTCCAGCAGATGCATGGCTCCTCTCTCCAGCAGGCTGGTTATTTTGTCTTTAACATGGGGAGTGTTGCAGCTGCCTGAACTGGCGTGGCAATGCACACAATTGTTTGTGATGCCCAAGCTCCTAACCCTCCATGAGAGCTCAGGGAGGCACCAAGGATTCTCCTGCCAGCCTTCAAGCTGTGGCTGTCCTCCTTTCTCAGGCCCAGCAGCCATGTTAGCTGTGGCGCACTGATAGCCTGCTGGTTAGGAAATACCGTACAAAATATTAGAGATAAGAGGTGACAACATCCTACATCTTAAAGGCACGAAAGAAGGAAATTATGGGTGAAGGCCTCTGCCTTCCTATCCACCTCCCTGCCATCAGAAGCATTTCTGAGTACTGTGTGATGACACCATGCTTTCCCAATTAATACAAAGGCAGGTTGCATTGATTCATGTTGCATTGATTTCAGCCTTGTAAGCTCATTGTGTTCAGAATCACTACAGCAAGTAACTTCCCAACTCCATGAACCCTGTCAAAAGAGGACATGCTGAACGGGGGCGCACATGAGTCTCGCTGAACCAAAAGAATGGTGAAGTGGTGGAGTCCCATCCCTGGAGGGATTTAAAAGCCATGGAGGTGTGGTGCTGAGGGACACGGTCTACTGTTGACAAGCAGTGTTGGATTAATGGTTGGACTTGATGATCTTAAAGGTCTCTTCCAACCGAAATGATTCTATGGTTCTGTGATTTTATGCTTGGAAAAAAAAGCACACTTGTGTTGGTAATAGCCTGAGTGATTCTGGATGGCTTGTTATGAGAGAATGAGAAGTCAGTCTGACTTTTGCTACCATTATTAATCATCAGATCCATCCTTTAGTTCAGTGGGATTGAGGTAATGGTTTAATATGGAAAGGCTCAGACTTGAAATAGAAAAATAGGAAACGCTTTTGGTCTCTGTAGTGAGCTTAACAGGCTCATCTGAAGGATAACCTTGCTCTATGAAAATGTCAGTCTGAACTGTGCAGAGGTCAAAGTAGATATATGAAAACTAATATTTTCTATTTCCTTTTTGTTCAGCTTCCTGTATGCTGAGGCCAGGTTGTTTATTCTTCTGAGTGATGCAATGGGTTAACGGATAGTTTGTGGGTTATCAGTAAGGAAATCTGAAGATACAAGGACCATAACAGTACCTTATGTTTCACTTTGATTAAACTGGTGGAATTCCGTGTAAATGGAAAATTGTGAAGGCGTATAGCCTTCATTTTATTCAAGAGGATACAGTAGGAAGTAACTTAAAACACAAACTGTCATATTATTTCTTACTTCTAAATAATGAAATGCCTTGAAGTCTTTCAATTCAAAATCCATGCAGCCTTTTTACAAGAGATGAAGTGCATGGGTAGTCCTTCCTGCAAAAGCCGAGGTTTAGGGAGATGGGACACTCGAGGGAGGGCTTTGATGGATTTACTTAGGAACCAAGGTGAGTCTCCAGGAGGCTGCCATTCTCTAACTTAGCTTGCCCAGGCTAACGAGTGAGTTTCCTTCCGGAGATTCCTTTCTGTGCCAAGCAGCCTTTTGTGTGGAAAAGCACTTCATTTGCTTTAGAAATCTAAGTAGAGGCTATTTTAAATCAAACTTAAAATGTCTCTCCTTTTTTTGTTTCTTTGCTTCTTTAAAATGAGTACAGCAATGCAGAATAAGCTCAGTTGCCTTTTCAAAATAAAGAGTTGGTGCTCACGCTTGAGAGTTTCAACATGCGTGCTAGCAACACACAAGAGCATGGCAGAGCTTCCCTCACGGGGACCCACACCCGGCCAGGCATCATCCAAATCCTTGTGCAATCCCATCCGCTCCCCTCCAGGTAAGCCACGAGGGATGCTTGAGTATCTAGTCTAAATCTCCCCTCTTTTAGTTTAAAGCCATCACTCCTTGTCCTGGCACAACAGGCCCTGCTAAAAGGATTACCCGTATCTTTCTTATAGGCTTGAACTTGATGGTTCTAAAATATGTGCAGGTAGTAGGAATAAGTCCTTTTTGTCTCATGCGAAAACAGTTGATGCTGTATGTGGACAGCGACAAAGATTTTCTTTGAGGTGGGTCTGATATTTGTTGTTTCTTTGCTTAACTGCTGTTGCCTGAATAAAGACCAATAATAAAGTTTCTTAAAAAAAAGCAGCTTACCCCACCTTAGAGCTGCATTTGGTGTTTTGAAACTAGGGTGGAGCAGTTTATATTTTGATAGACCATTATTGAGGAGGGAAGCAAATAACCTGAAACCTCGACCTTTCAAGTGCCTGTGATTCGAGCAGTCTTTTGTTCCTCACTGAGGTTGTTTTTGCTTATATGCTGCAGAACTGCCTGTGAGGCCAGCCAGGAGCTAAGCAGGGTTGTTTCCGGAGGTAATAATAATAGAGAAGTGATAGCAGGTAAATCTTGTGCAAGCTGCTTGCAATCATTGGTGGCTTTGAGTGAAAAACGTTACAGAAGAGCCCCAAGTGTTACTATTAATACAGAGCATCTTTTATGTGACTGAACCAGACCTAAATGAAGTGCGCTTAGTTTGGGACATGGAAAAAGAGCCTCCTTTTGAAGGAGTGTTGAAGAAGCAGTAACTTCTACAGTGCAGTACTGTACTGCAGAGGATGAGTGGAACTGAGCCTGTTCCACTGTATTTTATATAGTCCAAAAATAAGTCTCCAAGCTCTTTGCATGGCCAGAAGGAAATGAGGATCTGGGACATGGCTTAGGACAGGACTGGAAGGAGCCTTAAGAGGTCACTTCTTCCTCACGTCCATACCTGCTGTCTTTTTCTTGAGTTTATTTGTAGTAAATGGCAAGAGCAGGCAGTCTGAAGTGAGAAGCGGGGAGCCCAGCCATGCAGGAGATGCAGGAATACTACAGGTACCACAGCATGCTAATGCTACCAGAGGCTGCCGTGCACCGCTCTCCTGCCCCTGCTCCCCAAGGCCTGCAACGTACACACGTATGGAGGTGATCACCTTTTAAATAGCTAGAGGGAAAGATAGGAGCTCTAGGTTAGATTTGAAGGGACTTTTCTGATAGAAGGAAGAGATACCTTGATCCCTTTTTGGAACATGTCTCTGCTCATTGCTTGCCATAATTTTCTTCTTGCCCTCATCTTCCTAGATTTCCTGTCTCTTTCTGCTCTTACTTCTGTGAGGAGGACTTATTTTCCTGTTACACTGGCAGCACTGGGGCACCCTGGCATCTGTCACCTTTTATCTTGCGTCAAGCTGTAAATGTCCTTCTCTGGGTTATGCGAGGTGGCAGTTGTTTGCTGGGGAGCTGTGTAGCTGAGATCATGCCTCCCATGGTCACAAACATAGATCTCAGCAGTTGAGAGAAGAACACCCAATGATCTGAGATTGGTGAAGGATCTCTAATGCTCAGGCCACTTCAAACCGCGGTTCAAAGGACTGAAGATGTTGTTACAGTGGGTGTCTTGGAGAAGAGAAGTGGCACTAGAGAGGTGAAGCAGAGTCCAACATCCTTTTTGCCTGGAAGAACACCATCATGACTCAGGAACACACTAGCAGGACACAGCTGCCCATAGGAGCTGAGGCTTGTGTTAGATGACCATAGAGGTTCTACAAAATTTGGGCTCCTTAGTAAGGTTTGCAGGCCAGCTGGCAAAGGCAAGCCCAGGTTCCGAGCAGTCGCAGAGAACAGGATGTCACCTGCTTTCTCCTGGGTGGGCACTTGCACCTACCCAAATCCCTGCCTGCCTGCCTTACTTTCTCCAGGAGGCAATATCTCCAGCACCTTTGGGAACAGCTACTGCAGTGGAGGTGCCAAGCCATCCTCTTCTCCTTCACATCCTTCCTGGCGAACAGTTTTCCTGGGATAACATCACCAAGTGGATTAATTTACCCAAGGCTCTGAGGATTAAGTGTAAGGGCAGTATTTTTTTCCTAAATTCATAGGCGAGAGGTGAGTAAGTGACTTTAGTGCCCAGAGTGTACCTCGTGCTGCAAGACGCAGGACCCGCAGTAAGAATCTCTGGCACTAGTTACAGGCAGTGGGTATGCACAGGCACTCCGGCTGGCTGAGCAAGACAACTTGTGGTTTTATTTCAGCTTCCTTGCTGGGAGTCTCAAAGCCAGGCATATCCATTTTGGGCAGGAGATACACTCCCAAATCTGACCTTATTCCCTCTTTCTTCTTCTTCTATTAGCATCTGTTTCCTCCTTGGCTTTGACTTTCCGTTGCCCCACACTTTGGTCCTGTGAGCACATCGGTGCTCCCACAGCGTTACGTGCTGCCTCGATGGTATCGCTGCATCCTTATCCACCGCTTCCTCCCGCCGCCCTCTGGTGCATCTCTGATGTCACCAGCTGGTGGCTGTGACACCACTGGCGTGACCGCGTCATGAGCCCTGCATTCCCCTGATGGCTAAGAAACGGCTCCCAAATGCCCCACGGTTTCTAAAGCCCACGTCTCCCAGTTTCTGCTTTTCACCTAATACTGACCACTGCTCTCTATGTCTTCAGAATCCTTATTTCTCTTTCGAGCAGATGAATTTTCCTTGCCTTGAGAGAGGCTTTTTGGGACAACTCTGCCTCATTGGGTCTTCACTCCTTCCTAAATCTCAGATGGAAAATGCCTCTTCCTGTCCTCAGACTTGTTTTTCTCTTCTAGTGGGACTGATCTAACTGTTTTTTTTAAATTCTGCACTTCCAACATTGCTCAAAAGGTGTTGCAGAAAACAAAGTTGTATTGTATTGAAACAGAAAACAATTTCAGAATGGGATGAATCACCCTGTCTTCAAGCCCCAGCTAAAAATAATGAACAAAAAAAAAAGATGATTCACTGTAGAAAGTCTGTATGAGGTTTCTCAAATTCAGTTCAGGTTGATTATCTGTGAGGCAACTCTGTGCTTGTCATTCTGGCAATGTGGTATCGTTTTACTAGAAAATGTCCTGGCGGTTTTATTGATTCATTCTGCAAGATGACTTTATTTTGTTGGTAGATTTGAAGGCTTATTTCATGAAGCATTTGAAGCATACCTTGTATTTCAGACTGTAGAGTATTTTGGAAAAATTAAGTAAATAAAACACAACAAGAAGTATAGTAAAAATAGAGCCCACTTAAAGCCAGTGAAAGGCAGTGCTTTTTAACCCAGCACACAATCAAGCTGTGGTAGTTTTTGCCTCAGTACCATCAAGGGCAAGACCTTCTTGAGATTCCTAACAGTTAGGCACGCTGATAACATGGTCTAGAGTTAAATTACAGAAAATAGAGAAAACCTTGAACCCGGGGGACAGTGATGCCTGCAGTGTGTTCCTTTGGACGCAGAAGTAGTGCTGGATCCAGCCTTGCAGTCCCCTTGGCATGGACAAAGGCGGCAACTGCCTCTGCAGCCTCCATAATGCAGTTCCTCAGCGAGCAGGACTGATGCCTGGGTGTGGTGGGCCGTTGGTCACCTGCAGTACATGGGGGCTTTGAGGGACAGCGATCTCCCTGCCTACACCTGGCCCTGTTGGTCCCATCAGACTGAAAGCCTGGCCTGGCGTGAAGTCTGTGTGTGCATCTCATTATGTGGAGCAGGTGGAGTGTTTTGTGTCATGTGAAAATACACATTTTCACATGAGCTTTCTGTCTACTTTTATAGTACCACACTGTCCCCAGAGCAGCTCTGATGCAAGTCGAGCTGTGTGCATTAGCTGCAGGAGCACTCTGGAGTCCCAGCAGCTGTTTTGTGGACACTCTGGGGATTGGGTGCATTTGGGGATCGGGTCAGGGAGGGTGAGGAAAGTTCCTCAAGCTCGCAACAAACTGCACTGGATGTAAATGAAAACTTTAAGTGCAGTATTGAAGTGCTCTTTATTTTGTATTTCCCTAATAGGCTTTTCTCAAAATTACTCGAAAAAAGATTGTGAAGTAACCAAGCATTGCTACCCAGGAGCTGAGAAGTGGCAAACATGTCCTCCTGAGCCCCACCACAGCATGGGTCCTGCAAGCTCAGCCTGAGCAGCTCCTCTGCCAGCCCCTGGCGTCTGCAGGTCAGTGCGGCACTGGGTGACTTCAGGAGGAAGTGTGATTAAGAGGTGACAAAAGTTAGTGAAGGAAGACTGCCACAAAGCCCTGTCACACAGGAGATGTGATATTTATGGCAGTGCTGACATGCAGGCTGTGAACTGAAGAGAAAAGGGTACGTGAGGTCAAACGGCCCAGCTCTTTGACTCTCCTTTGCTGAGGGCTGTCTGGAGTAGGAACCAAACTGCTGCATGGTGAAAGCTTTTTATGAACGGCTTTTGATTAATACTTGTGAAGCTGGTGGGAGGTGGAAATACCAAGAGGAATCAGCGCTGAGCGGGGCCAGCAGCACAGCTGCTGACAGGGTAAACTTTCTCTCTTGGCAGAGGCACAACAGCAGAAAAATCTGCATGGGCACACGAACCGTACGGGCTGGCAGTTTCCCCAGATAGACTTTGTTAGGTTTGCCAACCAATCAAACTGCCTCTTACCCTCATTTCACAATCGACACACTTTATTAGAGCTACTTTTGATGTAGCTATTGACAAAATTAACGGCAAGGCAGCAAAAGTGATAGACATGATTTGTTGATGATTTATTTAGAAATTATTTCATAGGAGTTAACGAGCGTGTTTTGTTCTGGGGAATTTGCTGTTCAAAGACATTCTCCCTCATGTACTAAGAGTAGTTATATTCATGTGGGGAAAAATGAAAATCCCTTATCTGTAAGTTAATTTCAAGCTGAATATATCACAGAGAGAAAATAAGATGTATTTTTTGTGCCTTTGGTGTGTTCTAATTCACACCAGTAAACAACCATCTTTTAGAGGCAGAAGTGGGACTCTCAGAGCATAATGCTTGGCAAAATGCTTTTGCCAGGCTTAAGGCAGTGAATTGTAATGGTGAGCATTGCTTAGAGCATGGTCAGCTTGGACAGGATGCAAGTTACTTCCAGAGAAAGTGGGGACTATTGGGAAGACAAAGAACTGGATGTTCAGTGCTTTACAAATCATGGAATCACAGAATGGTTTGGGTTGGAAGGGACCTTAAGGATCGTCTAGTTCCAACTCCCCTGCCATGGGTGGGGACACCTTCTTTCCACTAGATAGCCTAGTTTTTCCATGAAGAGGTACAGCACAGTCAGGTGGGGGTTTGCTGAGCCGTGGTACCCAGGCGTGAGGACATTTCTGGTTCAGTTCAGTGCTCAATGAGCTGGGTGCCTTCAGCAGCACACCAAGATACTGTTTCTCAGCTGGCAAGTGCTTACATTGTCTTCCTCTGTGCTCTTTGCTTGCTGTTAAAGGTAGGGGACGGGTCTTTGGTTAGATTTGCGTTGACCATTTTCATACTTAGCATGAATACATTCATACTTAGCATGAATCACTAAAGCCGAGTGAGGCAATAATAACATGTTAAACGTCTGGAATTACACCACATGTGCTCCTTCGGTGCCACCTCAGTCAGTTTTCCTGCAGCAGTGGCTGAGGTTGGTGTTTCAGATGGGAAGTCAGGCTTGCTGAGAAAGGTTGTGTCAAAGCCGAGATTTCTGCTGTGGAACCAACACCTCCGACTTCCCAGGAAAGGCACTATTTCTGTTTGGGTAGCTGGATCTACCCAAATTGAATTTCTCTGCAAATACTGCAGACACATTTTAAAACTTCCGTTTCCCAAGCAATTTTATACGTCTGTCTCCTGTGCCAGTATGTAGTAGCCTAAGCCAAAAGTGTTTGTGCTCCTGGTGGAGTGGTTTCTTTCAAAGCACCATTAGATGATGGCACGCTTACACAGTGGAGGGCAGCGGAGCCCAGAAAAAAGATGCTAAGATGAGCTCAGACAGTGAATTTTAGATGTGTTTACTGTAGGGCAGCGAAAGTGCTGTGTGAGTTTTGTTGCACACAAGACAGAACTAGTGTGCTTTATTCTGGAGAACTTGCAGTCAGGTTGGAGAGGCAGGGAGTTCAGAACCAGCAAGAGCAGCAATGTTTATTTAGCCTGAAAAGAACTAGGGGGAGATGGGATAGAGGCTTCCCCAGCATCAGTCAGGCTGACAAGATAGAGCTTCCCTTTACGCACGTGGGTTCACTTACGTATCACAGCTACAGCAGCACGAGCACTGCAGTTTCTACCAGGGTGCCGGCAGCTCCTTCCACATGCACATCCAGGCCCGTTTCCTCGGTGACAGAAATCCTGGGAATACACAGAAACTGTTGATAAACAGCTCTCGTCTGCACACGTCAAAACTCGCACCTTCAGAAACCCCGCTGGGGTTTGTATCACAGGCGCTCGCACCTGGGCACATGCTGGTGTCAGTTTGTTCTCTCGCAGTGTTTTTAAAATGCAAACTCCTGGGGCTTTGTGGCGAAAGGGAACATGGGGACGGTCACACATCCTTTTAATGGGTGCCTGGGTGGTGCTTTTAGCTTAGAAATATACCCATTAAACATCACATGATGAATGAGATACGACAAACTTGTCTACCAAAGCAGTGTTCAGCCACCTGAGAGTTTTCCAGTGGCATGGAATTCTCAGATATGGAAAAAGTTGACAGATGCCCAAGGTTCTCGATAAAGATTGCCTTAAAAATTATATTGTCCATCTACTACAAGTGTTTTCTTCCTGAAGACTTTGTCAGTAGGGTTTGCTTAGATACTATTTCTGCAAATGGAAATGGTGTAAGAGGGTTTTTTACTTGGTTGCTGTCACAGAAGGTCAAGTTTCACTAAGCAGACTAGGACTCAGATGTTCTACCGAGTTCTCAATTGAATTAAGTAAAGCTACTTACCATCAATGAATGTGAAGTTAATTTAAATTTACATTTCTGTGGATTTAAGGCCTAGATAACCTAAAATAAAGAATTTTACACTTACAAAGTAAGAGGCCTAGCAGCACTCACCGCACAGTTTGGAAAGGTTCCTTGTTCTGTAGCATAACCAAATGAATCTTTTTCATTTGCACATACTTAGGGTAGAAGCTTTGCTTTCAGACCCATTACTTCCACAAAGAACTTTGGAGTCCTTATATTTTTAACCTGATCTTTGTAGTTTGCCACGCTGCTGCTGTTTGCGTTACGTGGAGTTTGACTTGACTATTTGTTGTTACCAACCTGCCCGTCTCGCTCCAAATCATGCCATGCTACTTGCTGTAGCAGTGATTAAAATTTCAGCAATTAGTTTTGGTACTCGGTGTTTAAGTGGTTGGGCAAAGTCTCAGAAAACATTTGTATATGTTTTATATACACAATAATAAAAATGAGAGGGATAGCAGAAGGTTTCTGTAGAACCGTTCCAACCATGTTACATGCCCTAGGGAATCACCCAAACAATGGGACAGGTTCATAAATACAGGGAAAAAAAACCTGTTAAAGAAAAATGTCTTTATCCACATACTCATGGAGTAACATTATACATGGCCAATCTTACCAAGTTTCACAATGAATCGTTAAGTGGGAACTGAAAAAAACCAAACTGTTGCCCAAACATTGTTACCGTAAATGTAAAGGAAAAGAAACATTGTAGGTGGGGATAGCAGTTCTGAGCCATTCCTTTGGTGTCTGATATGTAACTGTCCCAAAAAATCCCCAGCAGGACTTCACCGTCAGAAATCTCCTGTTCTGCAGGCTGCCTCGTTGGCCACAACCCCTGAGCACTTCTGACGACAGAAAAAAAATAGAATAGCATTTGACGTATTTCACATTTCCACTTCTGTTCAGCGCTCTTTTTTCCCTCTGTCTGCGGTGGTTTAACCTTGATCCAGTCATTCAGGTGAGAACAGAGAAAAGCGGAAACAAGTCTCTGTTTTTCCCCCTGCACGCCGAGCCGCGGCACGGCTACCATCTCAGCATGGTCCGAGGTGGACTCAGTGGCCTTGAAGCTCAAGTGCTCTTTAAAAAGAAAACAATATTTTGATTGTGGCTCAGTAATGTTTAATTTTTTTCAGCCAAAAGCAATGTTTAATTTTTTTCAGCCAAAAGCAATTATTTTACCAACTGGTTGCTGAAAATAGTGACTGTTGAAAGTAACGACTGTAGAATTTTTCCCTGGGCATGGCTGTTGAACCACGGAGGAGATTGTGGGAAAGTACCATTTAGGTCCCAAGCTCCAGAAGCTATAGCACAGCCAGCAATCAGCCCGATGTTTTGCAGAATCTTCCTTTGCGTCTGGTACGTTGTGCATATTTAGGCCTTCTTATTTGCAAGCTCTTGAGCTGCAACGATAATTTCGGAGGAGCAGGGGAGCGTGCTTTGAGACAAAAGCCCAGCTGGTGCTTCCAGCCTGGCTGCGCTGTGCTGGCAGCTGGGAGTGAGGTGACTCAGTCCTGTGCGGTCACCGTCAGGCAGAAAACAGCCGTGTTAGTGGCATGCAGGCTGGTGTGGCCAGTCCCATCCTTGTCAGCAAATCAGTGTTTAAACTGACCACTGCACTTTCCCTTTCCCTGGTGCAACACCCCGATCAGCTTAAGTTTTCAGTGTCCAGGTATAACGGGGAGTATTTGGGCCAGTGCTTTCAAAAGGCGTCTCAGAAATTGCTTGTGAAAATTGCCCGCTCCATTTAGGCACCTCAATTAAGTGCCTGCCTTCAGAAAACCCCGGACTTTTATCATTAGTGACATTTTGTTGAGATCTGTTATCTGTGTGGTTCCACAAGTGACCTAGAATAAGAAGAGCAGAATTCTTGTTTTTAGAAATGGAAAAATTTGCCCTTTAGGGAGTACTCCACCACGCAGAAATATCCTGGCAAGTACAGGGTGGCCGTTTGTCTTTGCTTTGACTGACATGTCATAGGATGCTCTTTCTAAGCAGTAGTGGAATTGCCCAGTGGCAACCGCCGAGCTGCAGAAGCAGCTGGAGATGATTCAGGATGGTTTTGCTCACAGCATTACTTTGCCGGGGGCAAGCAGGGCTGGGGAGGACAAGCTCAGTGCAGCACAGGTCCGCAGCAGAGCAAGGGGAACTCGTGGCACACCAACAGCATTCGTAGTGAACGCTGCAGGCCATGGCCACAGTGTGGACTGAGGTTGCTCTGGGATTTTTCAGTGATTTCTTTTCTGTCTGGCTTTATTGTAGCTTTACTTCAGAAGAGCCAGAGCAGGTTTATTTGTGTTAGCAGCAGCAGGGTGCAGAGGCTTGGGACAGAGTTCATGCTTGATGTCTGGGAGCTTAGGTCCCGGGTGCTGAGCACAGTCAGGGGACTTGTGTGGGCAGCTGAGGACGTCAGACAGGTTTTGGCTGCGTATTTCTACTGTTTCATGTTGCACAGAGTCTGGCTGCACGTTCATATCAATTGGGAGTCACAAAACATGAAGATACCGTACAACCATTTGCTTTTATCATTGTTATTATAAATACGCTAGCCCAAAGACCCTAATTGTGGATCCTAGCTTATAGGAAAACTAGACCCTGCCTCATCCCTACTAGGAATTCGTTTTGAGTTAGTCAGCTCCAATTAAGGATACTTAGTAATTCAGGGGCAAGCCAAGAGCAGAGGGCGTAGCTCTGACCAGAAGGAGTAGTGTCTTTGAAATTAGTGGCTGTGGAGGAGTGTTGCAGGACTCAGTCTGTACGCTAAAGCATTGGTCAAAGTTGACTAAGGAAGGGGTTTTTCATTTGGGTTTGCATCTTTAGGTGCAACCTTGCAGCTTCCCAAACATAATCCTTTTCCTGATTGAATAATGAAGGGGAAAAACATTTGCTGAAAGGGCACATGAGAGGCACAGCAGTGTCTAATATTTAATCTGGACAAAGTTACAGTAGGAAAAGGAAGAATTACAGGAGACTATGAACTATTTTTACTATCCGAAAGAAGCAGAAAGAATTGCCGTGCTAGGCAAAGTCTGCCTGTACATCCTAGAAGCTCAGTCTTTAGAAGAAGTAATCACCAGCGCAAGATCTTCTTCGTCTCTTTTGGCAATCTATCCATGGATAAACTATGTGGGAACCCGTGACTCTTCATCCAGAGTACACCTCCCTGCACATGGAGTTACTCAGAAAGACCTGCTCTTCAGCAGACCCGGATTCTACCCTTAGAAATGCATAGGAGGAACATCAGCTCAAACCAAGAGCTAGAGTCTGCCCAGAACTAAACAGCCATCATTTTGTAGTCTTACCCTTTTAGTGTGCCTTCTCCCTCCGAATTACTCATCCAAAAAATGCAAATGTCAGTACTGAAATGAAAGCTGTGCAAGGGAAGAACAAAAGTTATTAAACCATTTGCCTCTGCCAATGGCGTGAAGACAAAAGCCCCTGTCTGCCGTTCTGCATTCCTTTGCTATAGGAAGCAAGCAGGTCTGCAAAGAGGCTTCTTAAAATACAAATTTATCAACCTAACTGCTGGTTCCGGCTGTGTGTTAGTACATCTGTTGGCTTGTGGGGGCTTCTCTTTCTCAGAATTGAACTGAGACCGATAGTAGCATTTGTTTTCTACGTATCTGATCAGCCTTTGCCAAAGCAACTGAATTAGAAAGAAAAGAGCAATGCATTCATTAGGAGAAGAACGTATTTTTTAAGGATTAAGATTAAAAACATACACGGGTCATAAGCACGTATGTTGCTGGAATGAAGTCTCACAGAAACAAGAAGATGCTTTTCAAGGCAAAGATTCCTAAAAGGAATGCATGATATAGCACTGAAAAGATGATAAAAAAGAAAATAAATGGTATCAGCACAACAGGATGTAAATTCAGAACTCTCCAGCTACAGATCAGGTACTTTACTGCTTACGCAGACTGTGCTTGATTCCTCTGAATTCAGATTTGCAATGCTGCTTCAAATTTGCATGAAATGGAAGATGTGCAGCCAGGGGCTCGTATCCTATCAAGTGAAAAGGAGTTAATAGTCAAAGACCTGCAGAGAAAACCTGGCATCATCCTCAGGGAGTATTTCTGCATGATGCTGGTGTGTTTTTTATGTCCTTTCTACCCACCTTTGCTTTTTAAGGCTGTGGCTATGGCTTGCACTGTGAGGAAAGCCTTGACAAGTCCCCAGAGCTTGAAAATCATGGGTCAGACTCCCTCAAGAGTACAGAGGAGGATTTTTTTTTTTTTTAAATCTATGTAGCACTCACTTGATATGTTCTATCTATATATGTGTGCATAAGACATGACGCTTAGGTTTTTTATCTCTGGGTAGGGGAAATGTGCCAGTTTGATGGTGTGGGGCTTGCAGCTGCTCCCTAGACTGCCAAACTTGAAGCCAGGTTGTGTCCTCTCACTCCCCATCTCCTCCTCTCATAATCCTAGCAGTCAATCCTGCCCCTGATTTGATCATCCTCCACTGAGCTTCTCTAAAGGCACTTAGAGAAGCCATTTTGCGTGCGCAGGCTCCTAGCCTTCACCTCACAGACTCCGTGTAATGCCCAGCAAGCTGAAAAGACACATTTTTTGCAACACGGAGCCGGAATTTCTGCCTTTTCTAGGTGCCCAACTCAGAAGGTGAGCACTAGCAGCTGTCCGAAAGCTGTGCCTTGTGCTGGGTACTGGCACAAAATCCTAAATACTCAGAAAGATTAGTCTCTTGGCATGCAAAACTCAATTATTTTCGTGGTTGTATTACCTGTACTATTCCCTGGACTTCTTGTTATGAGCAAAACAGGGAAATGGTGCCATGTTGCTTTTCAGCTGTTTGAAAGTAAAGAGGTTTGTGCGTGTAAGAAGTTAGGAGATATGGATGAGTACACCACATAAAAGAATGTGGATATTTTTACAAGAGCTTGTGCTGGATTTACATGGTGTACAAAATAATGCAAAGAATGAGAAGGATCAATAAATTGAGTAGTTCTTCTGTGAGAAGCAATAGTCCTATAGAAAAATCTGTAAGGTCATTTAATTAAAAACTAATCGTGGACCCAGCAGCAGAATGAATTAGGGTTGAGCAAGCAAATATAGCTCAGTCTTATTAACTATGAAAGTTGTGCTTTGCAAGTGTACTGCCCTTTCCTGGCAATTTTCTCTGCCTCCAGAGACTGGAGAGCTTGACTGTTTTGACTTGACTCTTTTAGTCATGCCACTCTTGAGTTCAGAGAGAGATTTGCTTGAGATCCCAGTTTTATTCCGGAAGTGAAATGGTCTTCTCATAGCTAAAACCTGTGTAATGTTAAATGGTAGCATAATGAGGTCTGTCAAAGTGGGTGGTATCTTGCTGAAAGCCTTTGCTTTTCCACCCGTGCTCTTCCTGGGGCCTGTTCCAAAATCTCAAGAACTTCTCCCAGCTTTCCCCCATCTGTAATTTTGTTGTTCAATTTCTGCCATTCTTGTCAAGGAGTCTTAGAGATTTCATTTTTGGGTCCTTTGAACTGCTGAAGTAAAACTGGAGACATTGTGCTGACCTCAGAGTCCTCCTTAGTCTGGGAGCTCTGAAACAAGCGATGTCCTCTTTGAGGGCAGGAGAAAATTGTGCATTTATGGCTTTTATGCATTGCAAAACCAAAATCTCCAGCTACATCGCCCAGTGTTGCTATAGGAATGCCTTTGTAATGAGCCAGACAGGTTCTGCTCGTGTTGAAGCTGTTCTGCTCTGTATCTGGATTTTTCTACACAAGCTGTCTGCTGTGGAAGGACTAACCTCATTCACAGCAGAGCCACAGGCAGAGTTGTGGTGTACGCCTGCCACTGTCTTCTCTTAAAAACTTCTTTCTCAGTCTCTCACTACTAACCTCTATCTTCCTCCATCTTCCCATGTTTTTGTACCAGAGCAAATCTTGGTTTTAAGAGAGAAGGATGAAGAGAAGCAGCTTGAAACAGTTTCACAAGGTTTCTATGTACAAAGGTAGTTCTGAACCACTTAATATCCTTTGGTTAAAGTAGATCAGTATCTGCCAAAAATAATCCCTCAGATGCATTTCCACAGCCACATAAAACACCTGTGACCAAATTGTGCAAGCTGCAGAGTACCAACAGGATCCTCTTTTTTTCTCATCTATTGTGTTCTCAATTACGCTGTGGAAGTTGCATTTGGCAGCAAGTGCTGTGATGCGATATAAATCAGTCAGCCACTCAGACACAGTTCTACAAATCCTTGTTTCATCAGCTGTTAAATGTCGCCAAATGTTCATTAAAAAAGCATTGGAAAAAACCTAATAGAGGAAGGGCTTGCAGTCGTAAGATGGTGTGAGAGGCCTCATGATTTTCATAGTGTAAATAACACACCTTGTCTGGTCTGCTGAGAAAGAAATTACCAAGAGCTTCCATGTTATGATCATTAAGAAACTGACTTAAATCGGAAAAGAAGTAAAGAGCATTGATGGAAAGTTATTGCTGAAAACTACATTGTCCTGTAGGTGCGTGTGCCTGCAGCCTTTACTGGGTATCCGATGCGCTGCTGAGTCGCTGCCAGCAGACCTCTGGGGCTGCAGAAGGACCGAGGCTGTGTGCCATTGTTCAAAGGCTCAGAGGGAAAGCTTGACAACCGATAGATTTACCACACGGGTGTCTGTGGCTGGTCTGAGCCAAGAGATCAGAGGATTGTGTGTAGTGTTGCGCTCAGTCTTTAACAATACCCTAACCCAAAGCCCACTCCCTGTCCCTTTCCTTTTATATGTGAAGATGAACCTTTTCTTGCATGTGAGGGCAGCTGTCAGCTTGTTGTAAATGGATAAAGAAGAAAGTGTGTGTGTCATTGGAGACGCTCAAGAAATTAGTCGAATAATACTGTAGGTCAGCCCTTGAAGTCGTATGGCTGCTGCGAGTTCCAGAAGCATATGATTTCCCCGTGCTTTGGCTTGTGCATATCTGAATTTTAACGTAAATTAGCATATCTCTGAAGCCGTGGATGATGTCATATTTGTTCGCTTCCATTTGGTGTGTCGGTCTTCGGCAAAGGCGACCAGTACTGCTCCATGTAAACAGGAGTGAGTGACTGACGTGAACCGTCTGTAATCCATTGCCAGGAAAGTGGCCTCTGGAAGGGAAAAACTGATGATGAATATTGCACTCTTCTCCGGAGGAGATTGTCTTAACATGGAGCCAGGGGTGTTGGGGCGGGAAAGGTGCCGTTCACCTGGTTAAAGTAGACCAGTAGCTGCCAAAAGTGATCCCTCGGAGGTATCTTCACCACCACCTAAACAAGCAGCTACCTGTGACCCGATCGTGCAATACAGCATGTGTTTTAAGATGGTTTATATCTTTGTGCCAATGCATTTTGGGTGTTGGAAGGGATTTGGGTTTGGAACTTGTTCAAGTGATGTGGCAGTTTCCCTCCTTTCATTCTAAGCCTAGGAGGAACTTCCTCCATCACTCTCTAGTGTATGTCTCTCATTTGTGCCTTGAAATGATCCCAAATATGTTATTCTTCAGCTAAAGGTAAAAATTCATCCAAATCTCCTTCAGAATTCAGTTTTTAACCGTTAAAAAGGAAATCTGGAAAACTGTCAGGGAGATTCACCATTAGGAGTCAGACTGAGGGTAAGCAGAACTTGTGCTTCTGAATCCTGTAGATGTTTTGTAGCTGCTCCTCCCCCGTGGCCACGACTTTGCCCTTTGGGCAGTTTTGTATGAGAAGAACGTGTGGAAGTACATCTTGAGGTAAATATTGAGTTGTAGGAGTACGGACCCTGAGGGACAAGCATTTCTGCTCATGTTAAAGCAACTGGGGAAGAAGGGGAAGGACAGACAGGGTCTGTAAGCAGGAGCCTGGTGTGCTTGTAGTGGTAAAAGTTATGTCCTGCTGACACATGGGTATACAGAGGACCTAGTGCTTTGAAAGTCTTGCTTTTTTACTGTTTTTGTCATAGTTCAAGCAAACATGAAGGTTAGTCATACATTTATAATTCCTGTCTTCCTGCAGAGTAAATGCATGAGGAAAAGGAAAACTGAAAACCACAGTTAATTTTGACATAAATTCAAATTAACTACATCACCTGCCTTAGATCATAGTCCCCCAGGGTCATGCAGACATTCTCGTACTGCATGAAATGGTTGCCCTGGTGTGGATCCTGCCATGCTCGGATCAGGACTGCCCCAGGTGGCCTGTCTTTGCTGGGCTGCCCATCTGACCATGGGAGAGGGCTTCGGTTCACCCACCTCTTGTGTAAGGCTTTAGGTGGGGTTGCTTTGCGCTCTTGTACGCTGAGCTTTTTACTTCCTGAGTTACTCATTACATGCATGGCTGCCAAATCCTGTGTCCAGCTCTGGAGTCCTCAGCATAAGGCATGGACCTGTTGGAATGACTCCAGAGGAGGCCACAAAAATGATCTGAGGGCTGGAACCCCTCTGCTGTGAGGACAGGCTGAGAGAGTTGGGGTTGTTCAGCCTGGAGAAGAAAAGGCTCCAGAGAGAGCTTACTGCAGCCTTTCAGTACTTAT
This sequence comes from Eurystomus gularis, assembly GCA_013400335.1. NCBI lineage: Eukaryota > Metazoa > Chordata > Aves > Coraciiformes > Coraciidae > Eurystomus > Eurystomus gularis. The sequence goes on along the minus strand of VZZY01011254.1, from coordinate 293,858 downwards.
GGGGGGCCTATAAGAAAGATGGGGACAGTCTTTAGCAGGGCCTGTTGTGACAGGACAAGGGGTGATGGTTTTAAACTAAAAGACGGGAGATTTAGACTAGATATAAGGAGGAATTTTTTTACAGTGAGAATGGTGAAACACTGGCCCAGTTTGCCCAGAGAGGTGGTAGATGCCCCATCCCTGGAAACATTCAAGTTCAGGTTGGATGGGACTCTGATCAACCTGCTCTAGTAGAAGATGTCCCTGCTTACTGCAGAAGGGTTGGACTAGATGAGCTTTAAAGGTGGCCTCCAGCCCAAACCATCCTATCATTCTAGAGGGAACACGCGCAGAAGCAGCCGCCACTTTTCTTTCTGTGCCGCTCGTCCTGCAGGCAGCTGCCAACGGTGGGTTTTGCCTGGGTGTGCACAGGTTGCACTGATAAACCAAAACCAAGTTAAACTGAGTAACTGGTTGAAGGATTGCAACACCCTCAGAGGTCTCTGCAACGTCAGTTGTTATGTTATAGTTATGTCTGGTCGTCTTGCCATCATAAAGGACACAGGTGGAAAAGCCCCCTGTGCTATGCTGAGAGTTTGTGTTACTTTCCAAGAATAACGTACTTCTTGAGATAGGTGCAAGTCCCTGTGTGGCAGAGGTGGGGTGAAGCCACTGACAGAGTACGAGGAGGTGCAGAATGAGGTGGGAAAAGAGCCAGGCTCACTGAGGGTGCGCTGAGCACAGCAATGTGAACAGGCAGGGGAGATGGGAGCAGCAGCCCTGTGAATTGCGTGTCATTCTGAACGGCATGATGCCAAAGGCAGTGAGGAAGGTTTTGGGTGGGTATACGGCAGCAGGCTAGCAGAGAGAGAGTAGGAGCAGTCTGGTACTGGGGAAGAGCTTTGCAGAAGCAACACCTTGTTACTAACAGCACGGTAGTGTGGAGCTGTTCAGGGATATATGTGCACAGTCACAGTTGAAGTGGAGTAGGCAAAGTGACTGTGGCTGAGGAAGCAGGAGGAATTGGCAGCTCCTTTTCATGACCCCTTTCTGCCTTGCAAAGGGTACCATAATGCCCTGATGTGATACTTCTCTGTAGTCTGCTCTCTTTTCCGAAGGCGCTCCAGTATATTATGTATGAATTGCTGTTGCTGCTGTCCACACTTCTTTCCAGCTCCCTTCTGGAGGCTGCATGGGCTTCCTGAGGCAGAGGAGGAGACTCGTGCCCTTCCTGTCCCACCTGCTAGGCCGTCACGCTTCAAAAAGGATCTTACGGTTCTCATGAGCGTGGCGTGGTGTGTCGCGTTAGTCATGGTGCTGTGGTTACTGACAGCTCCCCGCTGCTAAGCCCAGCAAGGTGCAGGAAGCACGGTGGAGTACATGACCCAGCACAAGGCAACGTGAGGGCACCTTCAGTCCCTGGCTTTGTAGCCACCCCAAATTCCTGCTAGGTCAGCGTCATACTGGGTGCTCCTAGTCCGAGGAGGATCAAGGCTTGTGGTATTAGACGTGTGGCCAGACCCACACTAGCTCCATGTCGTTGCAAAGCCTCTGCTTGCTTTGCTGAGTGCTCTAGGAACACAAAACTCTGAGCAGCACCAAGCAAAAGCACCCAAATGGTTTGTTACATCATGGCAACTAATCTGTGAGTTGTTAATTTAGGAGCAGCCCTGCCCAAAAGCACAGAAACAGTCTGGACTTCTGCAGGCCTAGAGAACTGTACAGCTCCATTTGCTTGGCCCATGAATCTTCTGGCTCTGCTCTGCTCTGGTTCTCCAGTGTCTCCACACTTGCAGCATGGCTAATCTGCAACATGGATTAGAGCAGAGAGCAGGCTGTACTTGTGTTGGATGACTAAAGCCCCAGCGTCTTGCTTCGCAGTCAGACTTGTACCTTGGGCATCATCTCTGACTGGGACTGCCCCGTATCCCGATAATGCTTGAATCTGGATGTGTGTAGTCAGTAGCGTGAAGGTTTTATTCACAGAGCTAAACTTCCTTCTTGCACCTCTATTACTGCAGGATTGTTGGCTTTCACATTGTTATTGCCTGCTACTGCAAAGCTGATTTTCCGTGGCCACGTTTCTGCTTAAATAATTTCTGTGATATCTCTCTGCTGTCTTAGGTACAAGTGAAATGCCCGTTCATCCAAGGCCAGCTGTGATGTTCTCTCAGCATGACAACCAGCTCCCACTCGCTGTCGGTACGTTCCCTTCTGCCTCTTACTGACCTATGCTTCAAAGCTCTACCACCCTCCTCTTACCTGTCTAAGAGTGCACTTTTTTTGGCATTTCCAAAGCATCCCAGTTTCAATCTTCTTCAGACTGCTCTGGGAAACGTGCATTTTCTAAGAAATGACTGTTGGAAGGATGTTAACGTTCCTTGGATTTCTGGCCAGTATGACCTTTATGTATTATCTGTTACCAGCTGTCTTCTGCTGAGGCTGAAAGCTTTCTAGGGCATGGGACTGTTACTGTTCTGCTTGGATAGTCCCTAAAAATCTCATATGCAAATAATAAATAGTGGTAATTGCTAGGAACTCAGTGAGCGTTATCAAGTAAAATCTACTGAAGTTGATGTAATGTTTTTAAAGAGATGGTGTCTTGAACGAGCCCATTTCTCAATGGAAACTGCTGAAATAAGTGTCAAATGATTTCATTTTTGTCAAAGACTCATGCCACCTTTTGAACTACGAAAGTTTCAGGATGGCGACAATGCCACAAAAATTACTGTCCTGGACTCCATTTTCCATTAAATACCTAGATTCAGTTTGAATCAGTGCTTCACTCTTAAAAACAAATTATTTTGTAGGTTAAAAGGAACTCATCTGCTACTGTTACATTGTCAGGTGGTATTCAAAAACCACCTTCAACTTTTGAACTCCAGGACAATGAGCCAGCAGCTCACACGCTATTCATTGATATAAATTCGTTCTAACGCCAACCTGTAAAAGGAAATTCACCCTGAGAATGTAGCTGTAGATATTAGAAACATCCCAGATGATGGCCTGTAAACAATGCTTGGCCATTACTATAAAATAGTTTGCCTGAAAGGGGATATGATGAACCCAGGGAAGGGTTCGTCACTGTGGTGTAACCAGCTCCTCCCTGAGCCAGGCCAGTGGTGGATCCAATCCTTGTGACACCTCCTCAGAAGCAAACGTTGGTGTTGAACACCAGTGTTAGAACATCCAAGTGGTGACTCAGTCATGGTAAAGCATTCATCAGGCCTCGTTTCTCCCTTGTTGGCATCGCTTACAAAGGCAGGCTCTTTTGTCTGCCCATGGGGCTGGGTCAAAGGCACTTGGTCTAGTAAATGAATGCATGCCGAGACAGAGTTAGGAAAGGCTGGTTTGTTTTTCCCTTGCCATGTAGCTATTTTCCCCTGTCTGTGCTTTCCTGTTTTGGTCAATGTGAGCATGGAACAAATGTGACAGGGAATGGGTGCCAGGAGGTTTTTTCTCTCCTTTATTCACTGCCTGGTCTTACTTCTTAACCTTCCTAGGAGCAGTTTGGGTGACTAAACAGAGTGGGAGAACAGTGCTGAAGGTGCAGGGGCAGCAGCTTTGCTCAGGAGGCAAAAGAAGGAGGAGGAGGAGAAACCTCCAAGAAAGCATGGCGCTACTGAAGAGAATTGCGTTAGGGTTGTGGTGTTGACTGGGGAGCTGATGCCAGATCTGAGCTAAGCATTGGAGACTTTGGGTGGGAAGGCTTGTACTCCACAGGACTGACAGATGCTGTTTGATTGCTTTCGTAAGACAATCCGTTCCGGTGCCTGCTCTGCTGCCAGCTCCATGTGTGTGAGCAGCATACATTTGGGTATGACAGGTCTCGTCAGCTTTGCAGGAGCGGCTTCTCAAAAGAGCTGTTGTCTGGAGCAGTTCCTCAAACAGCAAGGCAAACCCCTGTCAGTCTGTCCATGTTTTCTTTCCCGAGAGCAATACTCAACCTTAAGCTGAGAGCCAGGCTCTGGCTGCCTGACCCAGGATGCTTGTGGTCTTCTCAGAATAACACCACACTCAACATAAGCTTGGCAAATGCCACAGGAAACTTGTAGAAGGAAACAATATGGATCTGTGAGCAATGACTTCAGTTGCTTTCCCAGCAATAAGCTTGCAGAGCCATCATCTGAAGAAGTGTTGACAGTATTCTGTGTTTGGTTTTGGGCCCCTCACTCCAAGAAGGACATTGAGTTGCTGGAGCATGTCCAAAGAAGGGCAGCAAAGCTGGTGGGGGGTCTAGAGCACGAGTCTCACAAAGAGCAGCTGAAGGAGCTGGGGTGGTTTAGCCTGGAGAAAAGGAGGCTCAGGAGAGACCTTCTTGCTCTCTGCAACTGTCTGAAAGGAGGTTGGAGCGAGGTGGGGCTCAGCCTCTTCTCCCAAGTAACAAGCGATAAGACAAGAGAAAATGGCCTCAAGTTGCACCAGAGGAGGCTTAGGTTGGATATTAGGAAAAATTTCTTCATGGAAAGGGTTGTCAAGGCCTGGCCTAGGCTGCCCAGGGAAGTGGTTGAGTCACCATCCCTGAAGGTATTTAGAAGATGTGTAGATGTGGTGCTGAGGGACATGGTTTAGTGGTGGACTTGGCTGTGCTGGGTTAATGGTTGAACTTTTGATGATCTTAAAGGTCTTTTCCAACCAAAATGATTCTATGATTTTGTTTAACTGGTATTGGCAAATTCAGAGATTGAAGCCACCCTGACTGATTGCACCCACCTCTGCCATCCTCTGCTCATGGAGAATGGCTGAGAGTGAGCTGAGATAGGTGGGAAATGAGAAGAGCATCTCTGGTGACCTTCACTGGAGCCCACCGGGGCTATGCTGGCCATAAAAGCAAGGCCAGACTAGTGACTTCAGTAAGCGCTTGAAGGCCAGAAGCCTGGGGGAAGACCAGTAAGGGCTAGGTGCGACCTCCCCCTCGCCAAAGAGCAGAGAGATGGGATGAGGTGGGACAGAAGAGGTGGTTTCCCTGGTGGATGCCTCTGTGGGGAGGTAGCGCTGGTGGTGCACCTGACAGCACTGGAGTTGGCAGACCAGCAGGGCTGTGGGCCAGCATGCAGGCAGTGCTGGCCACGGCTTCCACTCACAGCTCCTTGTGCCCTGGGAGCTGGAACACCATTGGCAAGGTCTTGGGACACTGGCTGAGAGCCCGCGGACACCACCCACACCACAACCTCCCCTTTGTTTTTGGTGGCGACGCATCCAGAGGCTGTAGCCGCGTTTCCGACACCCACTGGGAGGATGTGGGATTTTCCTGGCTGCAGGGCAGAGGAAGGCCGCGACACGCAGCAGCGAGACGCTCTGCGGGCTGGGCCAGTGACTCAGCTGCTGGCGATGGGCAGGGGACGGGACAGACAGGCTGTCCCCTCCTGGTGCGTGCAACTGTCCAAGCCACCGTGCTTCTGCAAACCCTCATCCTTTTGTTTTCCACCCTGCTCTTAATTTTGCCACACGAGAGGCAAAGAAATGAACCTCGCCAGTAGGAGATACCCTAACTGGTTTGGAGAAACAAACACATGATTTTTATTTTAAAAATATTTCATTCCTTTCATCATAGTCATTTCTGCAGAAACACAGTCAGAAGTTGCTGTGTAGGAGTATGGATTTCTGGTAACAAGGCCACCTACACAAATCCACCGCAGGAAATAGGAAGCCCGTACCTAAAACCTTCATTGTCTAGGGCCCAATTTTGCAAAGTGCTAAGCACCGCTTGGGCCTGCGGAAGGCAATGGGAATAGATGATGCTGAGCCCTTAGCAGGAGGTGGTCAGGATGGAACCATCCTAGATCTTGACTCGAGGTGAGTCATAGCATTGCATGGCATTTGGTAGTCAGGAGAATTCTGAATCTTTGCGCAAAAATCCCCATGTAATAAATAATATCCTGTTTAATACATCTGTTGCATCTTGTTTTGGTACTAGGAAGAGTAAGAATACTTGTTTCTTCCCACCCCCCTTCTAAAAGCTGTTTCGTTTCTGGGAAAAGCTCCTTTAATTTTGATACAGAAGCGTTTTCAACTCACATTTTCTCTTGGATTTGTAATATGACTATTTTTAATACTGTAAGCAATACAAAAATTGTTTTCTGCAGAAGGATTTATTTCACTCAGGTAATGACCTACTTTATCAGAATTTGACAAAGAATGTTTATTTGTTTCACAGCACGAACAGAAATAATATTCAAACCTGTCGGCCATTTTGTGGAATACTTTATTGATTCCTAAGAGGAAGGGGGAAACTGAAAAATGGCCATGTAAGGGATGTGTTTAACCAACACCACTCTCAACTATGGTCATTTTCTGCTTAGAGAGAATAATTGTGGTTTTTGCAACTGTTTCACCTGTTATTTACAAAAGCATAGGTCTGCTCTGGCTGGACTGTATCTCCACTGACATGGAGGTTTTCATCTAGGAAAAAATCTCCTTGTCTTTCTGCAAAATGTACCTGTTGTTCCACAAGGAACAGACGAGGCTCCTAAAACTGAAAAAAGAGTTTTAAAAAGTCTTTGTTAGCTTACTGTGCTTGTTTGGTGGAGTTTGAAGCAAAGCTGGTTTCTGTTTCCTCGTGTAACTGATCAGCCACCAAGAACTGAGTAATTGAAAAAGAGCTTTGGAAATGGAAAGTGACAGGGAGAAGCACTTCAAAAAATGAGAGGCTTTAACATTTGATTTAAACAGGACCACCGGTTCTGCCCAGTCCAAGCTGCACAGAGGCCTTGGCGTAAATCTGAAATGGAATGAGTAAAAGAAATCCAGGCGTTGAGTTTGGTTGGTACCTTTTTGAGATGAAAGCGACAGTTCTGTGTGACCCATTTTTTGGGTGTCATCAATACTTGGGTCCCGTACTAATTTAGTTACCTTGATTAAAAAGACTTTGTTACATTTATCGACCTCCCTTTCTAAAAGGAGCTGTTCTGCAGCAATCCTCTTTGACCTCAAATAATCGACTACATTGTATGGGCTGATTTAAACCCAGCATTCAAAAGATGTGTGGAAGCCGTGCTTCTGTGGGTTTCTTCTTTGGCTGTTCATGACATAAGCTATCTAAAGAGCAAACATCTGGACCCACCACTGTAGCTTTTGTTTTAACGTGAGGAGTACAGACTTAAAAACTGAAATGGAGATGGTCTGATGCCGTGTTTTAGATATAAATGTCACTTTTTTGTACTGAAATACCTTCAAGTGTTTGTAGGTCAGGTCTGCAGTGTTTGCAGTCAGGTTTAGCTTGATGTTTAGATCTTTCGTGGTGCTTCTCATCTGGAGGTCTGAAAGAATTGACAGGAAAGCCTGGGTCTGTTTTCTCTATGCTGAGGGTATTGAGCAGAGGCAGGTGAAGAAGGGACCATACTAGGAAGCAACTCAGACAGTAGCGTGGATATGTAATTGTTGCTGGTTTTGTTTGTTTGCACTAAACTACGTTTTTGGGCAGAGTGCTTTAAAATAACATTGGAAACGGGCTAGATTAGCTGTTGCATTTGTTTCCTGCAGAAAGCCTTTTTTTTTTTTTGCTTTATTTAGTGTTAGGGGATGCTTTTTATCATGAAACTTATGTCACTATTATAACCGGACAGAGGCTTTCAAAGGAAATACAGTGGCCTTGAGAGCAAGGGCCAGCCCACTAAGACTGCACCGGTTTGTTGCAGCCCCTGAGCCTGGTACGGGGAGTTCCTGTGCCACTTCCACAGCCCTTGCTGGCCCAGTGGGATTTCCACTCCAAGGAAATAAGGGCTAGACTTCTGCTCCGTAATAACTCCACAGCACACAGATCCTATCCTATTTGGGACAATAAATCCACCCTCTTTCCAAGTGAAGTTTCTAAATGTACGCCTGCGTTTGTACTTTTTGCATGTCGAAAGCGTGTGAAACTCTAATAATGATCAGATTGCAAGATTTGCTTGTGCGTGTACAGGATGCATGTGTGTGCACACACCTCCAACACGGGACGAAAAACTGTGCCCTTGCAGCTGAGGTTTGACAGTTTTGCTTTGTTCTTATTTGTTGTGTCACATCTAATTCAGACAAGCAAAAAAAAAAAGAGCAATTTCAAGTTGAGTAATTAGCGGCAGTTAGAATTCCAAAGAGGTCGGGGGCTGTAGTTTGAGGTCAGTGGACCCCTGAACTCATCAAGGGCTGAGGCTCTCAGAGGTGGGCAGCACGTCAGTAGCATCTGGGGTGAAGTCTGAACTGCTTGTGCGTGTCCTGCTGCGCTGTGTGGGAGCAGGTTTGCTATGACCAAGGTCTGCTGGGCTCCTGACTCAGCAGGGAGATTTGGATCATCACTATAAGACCCTCTTTGTACTGCTGAAGGAATTGGGCACGTATAAATCAGGCTTTGATGCATCAAACTTTACAGGTTCTCTGTCTCGCTCCACCCTAACTCCACGTTTCTTTCTTATGGGTGCCCTGTATTCTTCCAGAACTAGGTATGAGCTGTCAAGCTCCTGATATTCTGAGCTGCCTTTAAGTGAAGGCAGGTGTCCATCTCTTGTGCTTTTGGCCTCTGGCCGGGCAGTTGCCTGAAAACTTATTTCTTGGTCATGCTCCACCCCACAAGGCCTTTGGAATAAGACCCATCCCAGTGCAGACAGTCTCCTAAAGGTCAGATACACTCACCTTGGGGACAAGAGTCTAATGCTCGGATCCTTGTTCCTCTTGACTTGAAGCAAGGCCACGATTCCAGCTTTCCCACATCCCAAAGGAGGGCCACAAGCATCCTTCAGCAGGTCTGGCTCTGTCTCCCTGCTTGAAGTGATTCCATTTCATAGCAATATTCCCAAAGAGAGAAGATGGCTCTGCAGAGTGGTGGTCAGAGCAGCCAGGGGGACTGTGTGAAAGGCAGGCTCAGTTCTCCTCTCCCATTGAGAGCGTGCCTGTAGTTATTGATAGAGTGGGAGTTTCAGAAAGTGTGGTTTGGGGGTTTAGCTTTGAACAACCAACTATTAATTGCAGCATTTTGTACTTGAGCTGTGTGAGAAGCCCCAGGTTCTTTTTTCAGAAAACAATAACTGGGTATCCAACCGCATATTTCAAGCCCCAGCTGGATGGTGTTTGTTAGCCTACTTTCGATCGTCATTAAAAGCCACAGAGGAGGGAAATGAGCATCACTCATCTCACACGTTAGTTACTGGATGCCCTCTAGCGAGACTCGGATCTATCAGGTCTTTGTTCCCTTAGAGCGAGAGAGAAAAGACTTTCACACCTCTACTTCGTGCTGCCATCCAGGAGTGCATCCCGCAGTTGAGCAGCGTGTGCAGCGCCCACCGAAACAGAACTTTCTGCCTGCTCAGCAGAGACTTTTCACAGAAGCTTTGGGCAGCATTTCCTTGTGTCAGATGTGGCAACGGTGAATTCTGGTCCAGAGCGCTTTCTGCTGCCCGAGTCTTTCTCAAACTCCGCTTATTTGCACCCTATCCAGTGGTGTTTGGACGCAAATGTAGTGTGGCAAGATTGGATCCATATGAACTCGGGGAGGAGGTTTCCGGGGAACTGATACTTAATGTGGTGTGACTTCACCAGGCAGTTTGCAGGACATGAGAGTTATTCTTCCAAACTGTAAATGACCAGTTTAAATGTGTTAATCTTACATGCCTCATCAGTTTATTGAAATACTTGGGCTCTGTTAGTAGGACTCTAGCAGTGTTAAAGAACACAAGGGGTTTCTTCTCTTGCTTTCCTCTCCATCCTCTTTTAAATCCCAAGATTAAGCTTAGCTAAAAAGGAGCCATTATTTTTCTGGCTGAGTTGCCAGCTCAGATCACTTAAAACATCTTTGCACACTAGATAATCACATTTTGGGTTGGGTTTTTGGTTTGGTTTTTTTTTCCCTAAAGGCAACTGAAGATGTGCTTTACTGGGGGACGGGCAGGATTGTGGGACTGTGCTATGGGGCTGAGAGATGATAAAGAACTTAGTTGCACAGGGGAGATAACAGCAAGGATGAGTTTAAAATTCCCATGCAATTGGCGTAATTTGCAATATAACTTGCCAGTACATTGCTTTTTCTCTTGAACTATTTTGTATTTTATTATTATAATTTTGATTATATGCTTTTCACTGGAAGCCGCTTGCAGTATTCCCTCCCAAGCAGCTCTCGCCCTTATCGCTGCTCTGATATTTAGCTGCTTGCCACGTACAAGCTGCAGTTCCGCTTTCCTTTTTGTGCAGCGTCTGACAAGCGCGAACACTCAAACTGAAAACCAGGCTGCGCTGGTGTCGCGGAAGGAAGGGTCTCAGCTGGATGCACGTGTTGCAGCGTCTGAATCGCAGCCACCCGAGGGGAATTTGCAAATGCCAGGTAAGAGCCCAGCCTCCCTGTCGGCACGAAGGGGAAAAGGGGTGTGAAGGGTGAGGTTGGTGGCCGCTTGCCTTCCCAGAGCTGCCCAGGTCAGTCTGTAGGGAGCATGAAGCAGGGTGGGGACTGACGCCTGCCCCTCTGCACCCAGTTCCAGTCCGTACGCACTCGCGTTGATGACCACTTGGATTCAGGTGTCTCGAGGGATGGGTCCTTTCATGCAAGGCCACCCGAATCACTGCTTTGCCTCCGTTGTGGTGCTTTAGTGCAAAGGAGATGAATCCAAGCCTCCTGGAATTGTCCCAGCTCTTATTTTTGAGAATGGAGTGAATGGGAGGAGGAGGAGGAGGAAGGGGTTGCAAGTGATCTGTCTCCTCTAGTGCCACCCCTCCAGTTAAGGCAAGCTACCTGAGTAGGCACTAGAACAGAGGTACCAGCCTTGTTCATTGATTGGAGTCACACGCTCAGTAAAAAGAGGAATTTTCACACAGCAAAAGGAGGAAATTCCTGAAGGGGCAGTTTAGCACCTGTCCCTCACACAAACCCAACTCTTGAGTTCCGCCGTGGGCTTCAGTCGGGCTCCTTTTCCTCCACCATGTACAGAAATGTAAAAGATTGAATTTTATAGGGGCAGGAAGGATTCACAAGGGCACTGAAAATAATTCACGTGAAACCAGCGCTGCTGTGGGCAGCTGTTGGCATTGCTGTGTTTAGTTGTCGCACTCGGTGCTTGTGGCTGAAGAGGGACGAGATGTCCCTCAGCATCACAGCACGAGACACTTGTTCTGTTACGTTAACACTTGGAGGTTTTGTGATAATTCAGCCACTGCTCAACATTCCAGACTTAAGAGATTAATGAGCAAGCCAGAAGTAACATTTCACCATGGCAGTGTATGTGGTAGGTATGACTGTGTCTCTTTCCTACTTTCAGAAGTCAGGTAATGGGATTAGAACCGGAAGAGAGGAGTCACATGCATCATAGATAAACAACGTCATCAGTCTCTTCCTGTGGTAGCATTAAAAAATAGTAGTGTCACTCTAATAGGTGCTGGGATTCCCCATAATCTACTAGAATTTCAAATTTCCCTTTCTGAGTAGAAGGAGTTAGTGCTAGAAACTTTTAATCAGCACAGTGGAAAAGGGGGAGGAATTATGTGACAGACTAGACTGCACCTAAGAATTTCTCCCTGGAAAGAAAAGATAATGAAAGTGAAAATATATTTAGTGAACCGCTTAACACTGTAAAATTATTATTTGACAATTTAGTTTTCATTGTAAGCACACCAAGTTATAAAGCACACAACATCCTTAAATTGCAAAACAGTTTTATTTCACACTTATACAAAGTTAATAGACACTTTAAAACACTTAAGAGTACTATAGTTTACATCAACTGCCAGTGAATATGTTAACAGGGGACTTGACAGGTCTCTTTGAGTTTCCCAGGGTCCTACACAATCCCTGTTCGCCCACAGGTTTAAGCCCACTTCTGTACAGGTTAGAGCGGGTCTGTCTGGAGTTGTTCAGAGTACAGAATTTGGAGGACTCGAGCAGAACGTGCCAGGTCTGCATCCGCACACTGAGAAGAAGAAGATGCATAAAGGAACACTTCTCCTGAACCCAATTCTCCCCCTGCTGGGCCCTGACAGCTCAGGAGAGCTGAAGCAGCTGTACTGAGGAGCTAATGCAGGGGCTGGCTCTTCCCTTTTTCTACAACCCTCCTTATGCTGTCAAGCAGCAGCAGCTCTCTGACAAAAAAAGGGCATCTTATTAGATACTGCTGAAATACTGTCGTTTTCCTCCTCTTCCCATGGAACCCTTCTGACATTTTGCTCCTACCTGCCACTGTGCTTGAGCAGTTACAAACTGTCCTTCGGGTGCCTCGTTAGAGAGAGACGTGATTTAGGATTATACCATTTCCCTGCAGTTTTGAAGCTGATCGATTGTCTAGTCAGGACCTAAAGATAAACTCTCCTGCAGAACCATGCAACTGGATGTCGTGTTGCGTGTCACTGCTCTGTCACCATAATACAGAAGGAAGCGTGGCTCTCCAGGAAGTCCTTGATGGACAGTATATGCAGGAAATAGCCAAGAAAATGAAGAACTTCAAAAAAAAGCCAAACCTCCAAACTCAAACCTGTGACCTCTGAAATTAATTTGGATTGCATGGCTCTAAATGTATTCAGTGTTCCACAGATGTCCAAGGTGAGCTGTGTTTTCACTTCAGATGCGAGTCTTCCCTGCAGCTGGACTGTAAACAGCCACAGGCAAAATTTACTCTAGTGCACCACAGGACCGAACTTTTTAGGTACCTAAAATCCTGGCCCAACTGCAGCTCTGTACTCTTGGGACTAAGAACAATGGCACAAGATGTCAACCGGTTATACAATAAGCTTTGATAATCCAAGCAGGCTACATTCAAGTAGAAGGTTTCAGATGGTCAGATAAGCAGCAGAACATCTACCGATGGCTCACAGCTCCAAAGGAAGAACCAAATCTGGGTATCTGCATTTGCTTCCCATTAGGTCCGAAACCAACTTGCCGTGGGCAAACAAGTGTTGCATACCAAAATACAGACAGAGAGGTGGTTTGGTTTGGAGCCTTTCATGGAAATAAACAAAGGAGACAAATACCAAAAGATAACCTACAAGCCTTAAAAGGAATAAAACTGCCGGGCTTGTACCTGCCATCTGTAGCTTTAGAAAAGTCAAAAGTGGCGTTTCCCAGCAGCAGTGGGAATCGTCACATCTCAAGTGAAATGTTTTTTTAGTTAAGTAGTTGAAACGCAGCGTTCATTATCCCAAATCAATAACATTGTCAGGGGGGAGGGGAAGGGACCTTGCCTTGTAGGTTCAGATCCTCCTTCCTTTTCTCTTTTTAACAGTTCTGGGTACTGAAGCCCCCCTTCCCCAGTTAATGTTGCCAAAAAATAAGAGCGAACCAAAAGTCTGTCCTTTTAGACTTTATACAGCAGGAAGTAGAAGACACAAACTCAGTTTTTAAGTCTCTTCCAGGTTATCTTTTGGAGCAGCTGTATAGCAAGGCAACAGATATTAATATAAGCTAGTTTTCTTCATGATTCTCAAAAATTCTTGCTCGCTTACTTCTCCGTCTCCATCTCGATCAGCTTCATCAATCATTTCCTAGAAAACACATTGCACATTTGATCAGGCACTGGACTCTAAACACGAGATCTTCCATTCATGAAAACAACCAATCAGAAGCACTTTATGTGAAAACAGAACTATGTATTTGATGGCTCTTCATCCTTCTGACTTCTCAGCTGCTTTTGTATAGGCATTAATTTCCCCCCAGTCCTTAGGAGCTGCAGGATTGCTCTGTGCCTGTTAGAAAAGCTCTGGCAAATCAGAATTTACCTGAAGTTCTTCATCTGTTAGATTTTCTCCCAGCTCTTTGGCAACCCGCTTCAAGTTTTTGAATGAAATTTTTCCTGTCCCATCATCATCAAATAATCTGAAAGCTTTCAGGATTTCTTCTTTTGAATCCTTTTCACTCTATAAAAAGAGTAATACAGACATTAATTAGAAAACACCTGCTACCAAGACAATCTTTTCCAGTATTTTTTTCATGCTGTCACAAGAATCTCTGTTAAGATTTCCTACCATTTTTTGCGTCATCATAGCCAGAAAGTCTTCAAAGTCAATGGTGCCGCTTCCTTCTTTGTCAATATCTGCTATCATTTTCTTAATTTCTTCCTTCTTTGGCTCAAAGCCTAAGGCACGCATCGCAACCTGCGCCAGAAAAGCAATTTTTATTAGGAGGTCACCAGAATTACAGTGTCAGCAGCCGCACTAAAGCTTGTTTAATTTCCTTGTCCAAAACTAGTAACAACTCACTGCAATTGAAAACTTCTTGATTCTCTTGCTCGTTTCATCTTTCTGAACAGTAGCAGTGTAGGTTTGATATTCTTAAGACTCGGATGGATTTTCTCTTTAGATCCACGTGGAACGTGGATATATTTCTGCAACCAAGAGAAACTTTTTGTCTCTGAATTAGGTAAAGGTTCCAGTCTACATAGTTCCTAAAGGGACTGGATTATCAAAATGGGACTTCAAGGGAGGCTGGAGACCAGGGATGCGATCTTGCTCCGTTTGAAATTTAATTCAGAGACTGAAGTTTCAAGAACACATAAGCAGAGGAAGGTTTGAACTGTGAACGTTTGTTCTTCCTATATGCTCTAGTGGAAATCAGTAGTTGATATTAAGCAGAAATTTTCTCGCTGAACACTCTTCTGCTGGAAAATGCCAACTCACCAGAACTTAACATTTCACTGAAGTGTGTTTTCTGACCAGTTTCTTGATAAGGGACAACTAAAAATGTTCCATTTTGTCTTTCAGAGTGAACACTTCCTATTGTAAAATATCCATTATTTTGAAAAATAAAAACATAACATTAAATGGTTGATGCTAAAATGTTTCAGTCTATTTTAAGAACTGTATTTTAACATATACCATCAGTTTTCAGAGAACACAATCTCCTTAACCAAGAATAAGTACTTCCAAATAAACTCTGAGATAAGCCACAGGCTTAGGTCACTCATACTTCTAGGTACGCAGAAATTGAGGCAGAGTGTACGTGAGGAGCAGAAAATTAAAAGGTGCACGCTTAAAAAAAGATCAGACACATAAAAACACAGGGAGAGAACCGAGCATCTTCCCCCTCATACTATCCTGTGTGTATGCATGTGCACGAACACACTGCCTGAATTGCTACTGAAATACAACTCGGATCTCTGTTTTGTTCTTTTTTAAATGAAAAAACAGGTCTTTTGTTACTTATATGAAAAGATGGTTGTGTCTTCCCCGAACGTGTGTAAAACCTGTGCGTTTAGCTGAGAGGAAGAAAAAAATCGGATGTTCTGCCATTCATCCCAGAACAACAAAAGTCCCAGAAGCCATTCTCTTCACCAGTCACGAGCACTAGAACATGCACTGTGTGTACCTACACAGAGGAACTGTTAGTTCCTCTCATGCGCAGATACTCAAAGCTATCTGACGTACCAGCCACATTTTAGAGAAGCCTGTCTGCTCTGCAGCACTACATACAGAGCTTTCTCGGGTTAACCATGTGGTACACCCCAAATTCAGTCACACCAACAAGCCGTTACTCCCGTTCATACTCCAAAACTACTTTAAAATAGGGCTGGACAAACAGAAAAAGCAGCTACAGTTATAAGACCAAAGATATTTCCATTTAAAAAAAGAAAAAGTTTGAAAACCTTCAGTTCTTTTATGTCGATGCTTCCAGATCCATCAGTGTCAAACAAATCAAAAGCTTCTCTGATCTCCTGCTTTTGCTCTTCTGTAAGTTCAGGTTTCAAGCCACTCTTCTTCCGCTGGGCTGTACTTAACCCAGCTTTTCTGTAGTTGGATGCCTTCAGAAAGTAAAGAGGAGAAAAGGTAAGACATAACCTACTCTGGGAAAAAGCCAGAACAACTAAATTAGAAGTAATAGCATTAAAGCTATAGCAGAAGCAGGAGCCGTCCTTTGCTGCAAGTGGCACTGGGTTCTCTGTGCTCATTTTCTTTGGTTATTCTAGAAGGAAAACAAGCTGAAGACTTTGTTACTGGGGAATACACATTCGGGCTTCACGTTTTCTCTTTTGAACAGGAAGATCATCAATTAAAGGAGTGATGCCAGAAAAACAGGCTGGCAGTCTGAAAATGAACCCTGCACCGAGGTGACTGAGACCCTCTGCAACCTCCTGCTGGTCACCGTGATGTGTCAGGAACGGTTTCCCCTGGAAAACGTGAGTAAATCATCCTCACAGCTAAAAAGGCTGGTTATAGAAGGTCTTGACTGTAAGCGGGACTCCAGTTCAGCCACGCCACAAAATGGGCACTGAAATGGGATGTCCCAGAACCTCGGCTCTGCTGGAGCAAAGTTTAAAGGGAGCCGCACAGCTCCGTGTAGCTGCTTGCCCACCATGAGCTGTGGTGCTCCCTAACAACAGGCTGTGGTAGCAGCGAGGTCACACACAAGCTGTCCCGTAAGGACAGCTAATCTGCTTGTGCTGAGCTGGTGCCCAGGGCACGACTGAGACCTTTCCTGCTTCTGGTGTAAGCTAGCAGAGGACAGCGTGTTTCCACCCTGCTATCGAGCAGAAAAGAGGTTTTCTTCGAGTGTAGGTTTCCTTCTAAACCAGCAGCAGACAGACTTTAGTCCTTTGGTCTTGAATCTGCACAGATGGATGGAAGGAAGGGCAGTCCCTCCCACCCCTGCTTTAACTGGTCGGGCTTTATAAAAATAAATGAAACAAATACCGAGAAAGGAATTTGTTTCTTAGCTACTGCTGAGCAACCTCTTACCTCCGCTGAACCGTTAGCGGGATCTCTTTGTGATCCACAGTGCCGAACGCAGAAGATTCCTTTTCATTTTATTTGAAATTGCATTTTTTGACGTGATTTGTACCTCCCGTGTTGGGCTGCAGGCCAGTTGGTCTGGCACACCTCGAACTTTTCCCTGCTATTAATTAACGCAGGCATCAGATTTTTCCTGCTTACATTCCACTCTGGGAGAAACTCACTGAGACCTTGTCCTACCTAATGCACTAACTAATGACTGACCCCTACCCGAACCTTTCTTGCATCCTGCGAATGCACCTACAAATGTAGTGAAGATGCCGGAGATCCTCAAGAGTAGCCAGTGTGGCGCTTCCTGTTCCATTTATTTAAAATCTGAGTTGTGCAAATCCATTTTGTTTAATGTTAGGAAGCAGTTCTTCACTGCGAGGGGTGGTGAGACACTGAAAGAGGTTGCCCAGGGAAGCTGTGGGTGCTCCATCCCTGGAGGTGTTCATGCAAGGCTGGAGCTTTGAGCAACTGGTCGGGTGGAAGAAGGTGTCCCTGCCCACGGCAGGGGGGTTGGAACGAGATGACCTTTAAGGCCCCTTCCAACCCAAACCTTTCTGTGATCTTCTCGCCTGAGCGACGCCATTTCCGTCTGCCCCACGCTGCAGGGGTCCCGCCGAAGCGGAGGAGGTCTGTAAGCTGTGCCGAGACCGACCGGCCGGGTTTCCTGCGCCTCACCCCGCACCCCGGAAGCGGTGACGTATTTTGCGGTTCTCGGTGTGTTTCACAGCGCCGAGTTCGGGGTGGGGGGGGGGTCTCTCTCTCTGGCCGGGGAGTTGACTTCCGCGTTGTGCCGGCAGCCCGCGCGGTCCCCACGCCAGCTCCCCACGGGCCCTCAGGCCCGGCAGCTCGGTCCGCGGCTGGGGATGGGCAGTGGAAGGGCTCCGGGGCCCTCCGGAAAGCCGAGCCCCGGCGCAGAGAGGCTCGGCCGGGAGCGTGCGGGAGGCGGTGAGGGGAAGGGAAGGGAGGGGAGGGAGGAGGGGAGCGCGCTCTCACCATCTGGCCGCGGCCGCAGGGACGGACGGACAGACACACGGACACCGCTCCGGGACGGGTCGTTCGGCCCCGCCGCTCCTACCGGCC
>VZZY01011254.1:245407-276114 GCA_013400335.1 Eurystomus gularis | reverse complement strand
GCACGCATCGTCCAATGAGCGAGCCGTACGTCGCGGAGAGCCCGCCCCTTTCCCTCAGGCCGGGCCAATGGCGCTCGGCGGATTTCGTGATGTCAGCGTGCGCGCGGCGGCCGCTCCGCCTGCTGGGCGCACAAACAAGCGGCGGCGGTTTCCCGNTGTCCTGCGGCTGCGTGCGGGCCGCTTGCCGCTGCCAGGCTGCGAGTGACGCGGGGCCGGCCCGCCCTGCGCGTCTGGGTTCGGCTGCTCCAATCTGGGAAGCGCGTTCGCTTTTGACGTTAGTAGTCACAGTGCTGGCTCGGGAATAGACCAGGTAAGTCATGACAGTTACCTGGACGCTTGGTGGCTTAGTGGCAAGCCAAGTGTTTTCTCCCCATTTCTTGTTCATTGCGCACCAGCGCTGGTGCAGGAGAGCGTGTGCATATGTGTATGTGCACGGGAGACTTTTTTTTTTTGCCAGCATTTCACAGAAATATGTTAAGTAGGAAAGCCGATCTAAACAGATCAAAGAAATCTTAAAACTAAGCTGTGAAAGCGTAGTCTTCCTGGTTGAGATGCTGTAAGACAAAGACAGTGTTTAGCACATCTCTTGTATCCCAGAGTTCTTCATTTGAGAGCCGTGAAATCCATGTGTATAAACATAAACTGAACCTGAAATCAAGTTTTATTTGGCTTGCGGAGACAAGTGATGAGGCAGGCAGCAGTAGGTCAGCATGCAGGTTAGCTCAGCAGAAGCCGTTGGTCGGTGGTGTCTCATGAATGGCTCCCCTTCACTAGCAGTTTGTTCATTTATTCTCCAAATGCCTCCTCTTTGCTGACCTCGCTTTTTTTTTAACTCCAAAATGCAATTCCACTTAACCTTTTATTTTGCCACCTCAGACTGGATGGAAAGAGGCCAGGGGTCATGGAACGGGGGGAGGATGAAAAGTTTAATTTTGAATCTGCCATATACTGGTTCCTTCATCATAGGATAGTGTGATGTTCTTGCCAAAACAACATGTATAAAACAAAAGGGGAGAGGGAAGTGTCATCTGGTTTTACAGCCAAGCCCTGGGTCCGTTTGGTTCAGGTTTGTGGATCTGCAGGAATACAGGCTGGTGTCCAAGATGGAGGTGCAGATTTAAAGTATGAGTTCAAGCTGAAAAGAAAGGGCGCATTTGTAAACTTGAGTTTCAGAAAAAGTTTTAGCTAAGCAACTTGGAGTTGGCTGTGCTGAGCTTTGGTGGGAGTGCATTGACTTGATAGAAGGTGCTGCACTAATTCATCAGTCTCATAACCGGTCTTGGTTTCACATTTGTCAAAATGAAAACACTGTTCTGGTAAGACAGCGGCTCATATCGCTGAGCTGAACCCTCATTTGGGCCTGGCTGGGGAGTAAGAAGTTCATTGTACCGGACAGGAGAAACCCTTTCCCACCGGTCCTTCTGTGGTTGTCTCCCATCCAAACAGCAGCACGACCTTCTGCCCAGAGCTACGTGCTGAGGACCTCGGTAGTGAGAGAGCATTGCTGGGCTTCTCAGCACAGCTAACGTAGCTCTTTCCTAATTTTTATGAATACAACCACAAATTGGTTAGTTGTCTTTTCTATCAAAACAAGAGCAAGCTGAGAAGCAGCCATTACTAGTGGAGAACAGCTTGAATTCATAAATGGTGATCTCAGAGGAGAAAAAATCCCAACTGACCAAACACTTCTCTCCAAAAAAAACCCCAAACAAACAAACCAACAAAAATCACCCTCAAATGACTCTCTTAGTAAAACAAGAGAAGTCAAATGGAATAACGAGTTTTTGGGGGAGTGAGGGAAACATTTCATATTGGATTCCATGATCAAATGATTATTATTTAATCACTTAAGTTTTTTCATTTGTTACAAAACAAGCTACCCGTGATATTAAGCTAAGGATTCCAGTTAAGAAAAAAGAGCATTATTATTATTATTGCCAAGAAAAAATTCCAGAAAAACCCTTAAGCAGGTTGGAGAGGTTTTCATTTAGTTGCACATTCCCAGTGCAGTTTTAAAGTCAAGATTACACGCTTATCTTAAAGTTCTTTTCTTAAGTCGTTGATTATGGATACTGTAGGCTCAAATAATTGCTTGGTTAGTGATTCTTTCAATGCTACAACATGTATGTGGTAATCAAAGGGAAGTTCTGTTGTCAGTTTGAGGTAGAATTGAACTTCAGATCTGTCAGCAAATAAAGGTTATTTCTGATTGCCTACTCTGCTTTTTAAATTCGCTTCAGTTGAGATAATATTCAGATGGAGTTTCATTGAGTGGGACAAAAAAGGGTTTTTTGGATTTGGAATAGCTGAGCGAAAGCAACCTTTAGGGAGATGAAAGAAATGAGTTGAATCTGACTGTAAAATGTATATGGCTGGGGCTTCTTAGTTTTTGGTGTGTATACTTTTCCATTAAAAAAAGAAAACAAAAAAGGAAGCTTTAGTTTAATCCATGTGGTCTGCCACAGGACTGTGGTGTGGAAAGGATTTCAAGGGAAAGATGATTTATTTTTGGCATGTTAAAAATGAGTAGTAGATCAAAACTTCAAAGTCTTGGCAGTTTGTGTTGTGAGCTATGAAGAAGTGGCATTCCTTCATGCATGTTTAATGCAGTATTGCTATGTGCTAAACAGAAAAAATATAAATGGAATAAAATAAGTTTAATTATGTTTTTCCACATTTGAAAGTCAATGGCATAACTATTGCTACCAAGATGGAGCTGTACAAAACGCTTTTGTTTTGCACATAATTGTCCATTCTGCTCTAATGAACTTTTGCCCTAAGTGAGGCAAATAACTGAAATTCCAGATAGCAGGTCTGGAGAGAAATGGCCGTTTAATGCAGTCTGCACTGCTTCATGTTTAAGAAACCACTGGAATTAACAGCACTTGCCTATCTGCCAGCACAAAAAAAATTCCATGCAGTTTTAGCAATGCACCGTTTCAGCAGCTGTGTTCATCGATGTCTCATAAAAAGTGTGCAGGAAGAAGAACCGTTTTATGCAGAGAGCCTCACAGGAGAGCCGTGCTCAGTGTTAGACTATTAATGTAATTTTTTTGTGGTAGAGGGCCTGGAGTGTTGTGAGGATGGGACAGTAAGTTTGTGTTCTGTTCACAGATGCTGCCTGCTGCCCATGGCTTTCAGGGGTGTGAATGCGAGAAGACACATTGGACTTCAGCAGCTCTCATCCTTAGCGTTAGCTGGAAGGACATTGTTGGGGCCCATGAAATCATGTAAATTCATTGTGGATGAAAGCGCCAACGAAAGCACGTTGATTTGTTCTGCTCTTAGACTGATTGAAAGTTTGGATTTAACTAGCGCTGCTGGACAGCTTCTTAATGAAACCATTCAGGCACAAAACAAGGAGTTTAAGACTGGGATGAGTACCCTGTTGTTTCTCGTTGGAGCATGGAGCAATGCCGTAGTGGAGTGCCTTCAACAGAACGTTCCTGTTTCAGCCATAGTATCTGTGATGTCTGAGGGCTTGAACTCTTGCTGTGAGAGAGTCCAGTGTCTTCAAATATCAGTTCATGATGTAAATAAAGAGCTGTGTTCTATCAGCGTTAAAAGCAAAACTTTCCAAATTGAGCGTGACACTCTTCTAAATCCTCAGATTTCCTTGTATTTTCAGGAGGAGGTTTCTGCACCAGAGGAAGTAATTCCAATAAATTCTTGTTCCCATCAGGAAGATGACTGTGATGTTAACAAGCGCCTGGTTTCACCTTTGGCTGACTTTGGTTCAGTAGCTTCTCTTGTCAAACCGGCGGCTGACAAAAGTATGTCTGTGATTTCTGGAAGGGGTGTTACCACAGCTGACTGTAACAGACAGAAGTTAACCCACAGCAGATACTTCAGCACTCTAAAAAAAAGCCATTTTTCAAGTCAGCAAGGTAACTTTCAGGGATATGTTTCAGGACCGTCAGCAGATCCGTGTGAGTGTTACGGTTTGGGACACCTGGCCGTGGCTCTGAGCCATGGAAATCAGACTAGCGTGAAGCTGCTCCAAAGCGTTGTAGTGTATCAACTCTCTCAAAAGAGAGCGGAATGCAGCGGTTCTTCCCGCTTTAATGTTGCCGAAGTCGTGACGTGCTGTTTACCGGGCCTGCCTGAAAGCTATTCTTGTGTCTCCCCAGGCTTTGTCACATTGGTAGCACCAGAACAAGCCGCAGTTGTCAAACACATTGAAGACAAACCCCTTCGGATTCTTCTAATGGATGGTGACCTAACTGAACAATATCGTCACTTAGGTTTTAATAGACCACGTAACGTAAGGACCATATTGGAGCATCCTAACCTACGAGAAGGCCGAGCAGGAGACTTGTGGCTGAGCAGTATGTTAGATATTCTGATAAACTTTGATGTTAACTTGGTTTTGGTCAAAGGAAGCGTGTGTGAAAACTTAATGGAAAGATGCACAGCAAACAGTATATTGGTAATTGGTTCTGTGACTCGGGATGTGTTGTGTGCCTTCGGGGAGGCCACCAGCGCCCAGCCGGTGACGTACCTCACCCAGCTGAACCCTGCTTGTGTGGGGAGCGGGGCCCAAGTGGAGCTGTGGAAGGCCCACGATGGGCGTGTGATGGAGCTGGGTGAGCTTGTGCCAGTTGGGATAAAAGCGCGAGGAATTCCCTTGCTCACGGCCGTGCTTACCACTACTGTAGCCGCAAAGATGCAGCTCGTTGAAGACCAGTTCTGGACTTTAATGTATCGACTCCATCATGCTCTAAATGACGAGAAGGTTTTTCTGGGTGGTGGTGCAGTGGAGCTCTTGTGCCTGAGTCACATTCAGATGCTCGCGGAACAGCCTTTAGAGCCGGCAAATAAAACGGCTGTGAAAGGGTTTCCCAGTCCTTGGCTGGGAGCACCTGCGACAGAGCATAGAGGGGTTGTGCTCCAGGCGCTAGCGAGCGGCTGGAAGCGCTATCTTTCGGCGGTCATGTGTAATGCTGCAGAAGCCCTATCAGAGTTGGAAGCATGTGCCACGGTTGATCAGCACCTCAAAAAAGCAGCTGACTGTGGCTCTTCTTCAGCATATATATTGAAAGAGTTTAGAAGAGGTGATCTGCTCAGGGGCGGTTCCGGTCCCTTTGGTGGTCACGGGGAGCATTTCAAGGTTTATGATAATGTTAGAGCCAAGACAGAGGCATGGCGGAGGGCTCTAGACTTGGTGCTACTAGTCCTTCAAGCAGATGCAGAAATTATCACGGGTCCCAAAAGGAACCAGCTGTTGAACTCATGTGTGTCAAGTGAATTTATGTTTTTATAGGACGTGCAGGCCTTATTCATAAAGTCCACGAGTCAGCAGAAGTCCACAAGCAACCTACATTTCTTCATGGTTTATAAAGCGAACATGTAGATGTGATATGACTTCAAAACCAGAATGTGAGACAGCTACAAGGTGGATAAAATTTTCCATTTCTAGAAACAGGAGTTAAATAACAAACAAAAACCAATTGTAGGCTTACCTCGAACCCCAGCCGTGTCTTTCTGACTAATGATACTGTCTGTATGGGTAGATTAAGCCAGTCCAACTGACTTGACTTACTTAGCAGAGAAGATGTGCAGTTCTTTTTTTCATTCTAACGAGGAGCACCAGGCAGGTGGGTATGTGGCAAGTCCAGTTGGAGAAAGGTTTGATGCCTTGGGTATGCTCATATTCTGAACATGCGCTCTGTGTATAAGGTATTTGTGCTTGTGTTCTGTTTTATTTGCTTTACTTCCACATCACGAGTTGGATTTTTAGCTTCTTTCCTTTGGGCTTTTTCAGTGATTCTTGCAGAGAGGGAAATGTAGTATGTTTTAGCGGCTGGCTAAACACCAAAACAAATCTATTGTGATGACTGAGGCAATGTGTTTTTACTGTGTTTCAGCACTTAAAATTTGAACGCAGAGTCACGGAGAACGGGCACTCAGCTCCTTCATAGAGCTATTTACCCAAGTGGTTCACACGACGTGAATAATTAATATATTCAGTAGATAAGGGAGGAAAAAAAAAGATACAGATAATTCAGTTCATCCTCAAATAGGGTTTAGATACATGTAGGGGTATATATGTGCGTGTGCATTAAAGTAGTGCTATGCAGTATATTTTCAAAGGTTTCATTCAAACTTCTCATTGCTGATTTGCATATTTTTATATTTCTACTCGCATGTAACTGGAAGGCTCTTAAGGAGGTTAAGGGAGCATATTAATAGCAGCTGCTTTTTCCAAAAATGAGAGAAAAACTTCTCTGTGTGTAGAAAGCTGTGCTCCTAGTATTTAACCATCTCTGACCTGAAACTCTTTGTTTTGATTTTCTAACCAACTCCAGAATTCGGTGGGTTTTGGCAAAATCTCGTCAGTACTGTAAGGGGTTTATAATTTTAATTTGAAATCGTAGTTAGTAGCAGCACGGGGATCTAGTTATGTTAAAGTTTTGATCGTACTGCCATTGTATTCTCATTATTAATCACTTGGCAATTAATGTTTAACTACTTGGCCACACTCTTGGTATACTAAGATATGAGAGAGGAAGAGTTTGGTAGAGCAAAAGAAGCAAAAGGAGCTAGTGGCTGTTAAGTGAGAAAGAAATGGAAACAGCATATAACTAAATGTAAACAAAGTCTGCTGCTCGGCAAGTGTTTGCAGCTCGTGTTTGACTTTATACTGTTTTTCTTGAACCTCCTGTACTGAGTATTGCATAACCCCTGTTCCCAAGAAAAGATCCAATTGCACTTTATTTGAATAATGGAGTTAAGCGGATTATGGAAAAACTGCATACGTGAATTGTATCGAGGTGGTCCAAACATCTATTTATAGTTCAACACTGAGAGCTGACGCACCAAATGTTGAGAAAATCCAAAATGATTTCATTTTTCCAATCAGGCCTTTTAAAAGCACATAATGATATATTTAAGTATCGTGATGCAGAGGTTTTCTAAAAAGCCGTTAGACATTATATTTTGATTATTTAACACTTGCTTTTCTACAGGCCAGCAAAATGGGAAATTTTATAACCTGGTTAGCTGTTGTGTCTTGGTTTATTTAAAATAATTTTGTTGATATGTGTAGAAGATGAGCACGCACGCTCTCCTCAAGGCATCTTTCTTCTGCAACATGAAATACAACTTGTGGCTTCCTCAGCTTCAAATCTCTCAGGCTTCTTTGCCACACAGAACGGAGCTCCTGTGCCTGCCTGCCGTGGCTCTCAGCGCAGGGAACGGTTTCAACAACTGCCGCGGGCAGAGGCTCCTCCTAAGCTACACAAAGACTATTTGTGTGGAGTATGATGTGATGGAAGAGCTAAGCTTGTGCATTTGACGTGCCTGGGAAGTTGGGAAATGGCAGAGATTTTAGGGAAGGGATTGTCCTAAGGAGTAGGCAGCGTTTTGCTCCCTGCTGAAACTCCGTCCTAGTCAAATGCCTTGTTTCTTGCATCCCAGTATCACTGTTCCCAGCTCACTCCTCCAGTTTAGGGCTGATGCCATTTTATTTAAGGTTTATCTTTGTAAGGCCAACTTTTTAGGCCTCTTCGCTCCTTTGTGGTTTCCTGAAATGTAGCAGAGGTCTTCATTATAGCAACAAGACTAAATTCTGCTGCTTGCCACCAGTGTTGCTGAATTAATTAACCATTTACAGCAAAGCTGTAGGACCAAGACCCGTTTCTTTCAAGACTGTGTGTTAACCAAGTATGAATAGATCTGCAGTCTTAAAGGGCTTCTTCTTTGTAGAGAGCATTGCTCCAGTGGCCACAGGGACAATTTCAGCACAGTTGAAGGCAGAGTGAGAGCAGCTCCGGTGTGTGCAAAGAGTCGGGGTTGGGTTTGATCCTGAATGGTGGAAGGAAGACAAGAAGGCGCTGCTCCATCTCTTTTGGCTTCCCATCTGCTTATCCCATTAGCAATACCCATTTCTTTAGACTTTTGAAAAACACCCATAACGGGTGTTCACCATCTTCCTTGCATTAATGCCTTTGAGCTGAAAGCACTGAATCATAGAATTATTTAGGCTGGAAAAGCTCTTTCAGTCCAACCATTCCATCAAATTCCCCCAGAGGACATGACAGGGACCATTCTGAGCAGCCATGGAGCGGGATGGTAGATAACAGCTCGGTGGGTCAGCAGGGCCACACAGATGAGTGATGAGTGAATTCGTTAGTGCATGGATTTACAGACAGAAACCCTGCAGAGTGGCTCTAGTAGTCTGCAGAGCAGTTCCTGAAATGCCAGTTCAGTGCCAGCTGTGGTGGTTGGGAGCAGGAGGGGACGGAGTGACAGGGAGGGACAAGGGCAGTTTGGGAGAAAGGTTCTTCCCCGATTCGGGTGGGGAAATACTCCCCCAACTTCTCCCTCCGCGTCAGGCCCCTGATAGCCCCTGGGGGGTGGCTTCACAGCACATCTAATCCAACCTCAGGTTCGCCAGCAGCGTCCCCAGCAGCCTTGTGTTCCCATGAGGAGACGTTTGGGAGGAATCCTTGTGTGCTTTTCAGAGGGGTGGAAAGGAAAGCTGGGCCGTGATCCTGCACAGATGGTGCAAGAGCTCATGGGAACCAGGGGAAACCAGGGCCTGTATTTGGTTTCCCTGCCTGGCAGAGATTCAAAACAAAAGTAAAAATCTGTTTAGATGGAAAGGAATTCTTTCCTTGGGGCCCAAGTGCTACTCCAAACAATAGGATTATTTTTTAATTGTTGCAAGAGTGTAAAGACAGCATGCAGTTTTTATTTAGAAGTAATGGGAAGGTTTGTCCCTGGCCGTCTTTTATTTCAGCTTAAATCTGTAGGCTGGGGTTTAGTGCTGTTCACAACTTCTGTCCACTGTGTTGTGAGACCAAATATTTAAGCAGTGTTGCAGATTTGGAGAGATGACTAAAAATAACACAGTTGAACTGATTTCTTTCCAAGGTGTAACCCCAGTCACTGCTTTCACTGACTAAACTTCAAAACAAAACCCAACAACAGAACCCCCCTATTTGTTAGTACAGGACAGCCAAAATAACTCCAGGGAAGCTGCGTAAAATAAATTTTGTTTATATATCTACATATATATATAGATTCTAGAGCAGGGGACACTTTCTCAACAACATTAACCAGTAGTCTAGTCATACCATTCTGAACTAGAGCTGTTAATTTATTCACCTCCTGCTTATGTCAAAGAAAACCGTCCAGATACCTCCTTTTTCAGAATAACTATCTATTATCACTAAATGCTGATTTTGTCCAGGAACAGCATTGTGCAAAAAGAATCCCTCCAGGAAATCGAAAGGATTTACGTCTTGTTTTGGGTATTACTTGCTGTATTTCTTTTGCTGCTCCCTGCACGTGCAGCTCTGTCTGTGGGTCGCAGCTCAAGGACACACATCGATCACACACATACTGTCTTAGGGGAAGCGGTCACGAGTGCAATTACACGTGTATAATTCCGGGTGGGTATAATGTCTTTGATTCCCTGCAGTGATGCAAACGAGCGTAGTGCACCTGCAGCAATACAGATGTGTTGATTAGCTCGGTTTATTTAACTGGCAGAGTCCTCTCACGTAACATTCCAGATCCTTGAGTATGCCTTGCTCAAGGTGAGGGCAGTCGGAGTTCAGTACCTCGCTTCTCCCTGCCCTTCGTCCCTCAGTTTATGTAAGGGATGTTTAAATGGCCATCCCAAGTGTATCATCCAAGGTCTTCTGGTTCAAGGATGCTTGTTTTCTGGAGCCATTTAGCTGTGACAGTACGCTGACGGCTGCCAGAAGCCGGGAAGCTCAGATGTAATTGGCAGTAAGAGAGCTTTACTGGAAGAGAAGCCCAAATCTTTCTTTGTTTATCTGAAGTACCAGGCAATTAAGTGAAAAAATCATTTTATGTGTGACCCCAGCTATGCAATTATTCCTGCTTCTATTTTTGAAGTATTTGACATCTCGGAGCAGTGCTGTAAATAAGCTTAACGGAATTGCCAAATGTCAGTAATTACTATACAAGGAGTTGCTGTGGCTAATACAGGAACGGCTCTTGAATCTCAGCTCCAAGTGATGGATGATCAGCTCTGTTTCCTGACAGAGCTTGAGAAAGACCTCCAGCCTTCCAGATTCCTCTCACAACCATTCATAAGGCCAGTGAAACTGTGGAAGAAGAGAGGAGTTTCAAGGCCAGGAGAAGCTGGAGGAAATGTCTTAAAGTTGATTGTTCCAGCATCTCTTATTTGTTCAAGTCTAATCATTAAACAGACTTATTATTAAAGTGCTGAAGAAAGGTTTTCCAAAATACAGGGGCTAAATCAAAAGTAGTGTCTTCTTTCTATGCCAAGAGCTGCTGCTTTGATTAACTGTGTCTGCTTCCCTGTAAAATAGAACATTAGACTGCCCTGCAACACAGTACTTGGAATTTAACACATGGCTATGATGCAGAGAGGCATTATACAAATAAGCTGTTCCATTCCTAGCCCTCCCGCAAATGCTCACATCCATCTCGCAGCTAACAAATTAAAACAGGATTTGTTAGGAACTGGATTTTCTTTTAAAAGGCCAGTCGGGCTATTTTCTTTCTGTTTTATGCGTTGCCATGAGCCACTACCACAAATTCAGGTCTTGAATGAGAATTTACAGATGCTTTTGCTGATGTGCATGTGTGACAAGATGTTATTTTGCTGGTACGTTACTCTCAGGAGGCTAAAGGGGAAGTAGGAATCATGCTTTGGTCGTGAATTAATACAGGAACCAATCCCTTTTTCATTAAAAATGCCAGTGAAGTTTCCGTTGCTTTGGAGAGTTAAAATGCTTGGTCCCTAAGAAACAGAATATTGCAAAACCATGAGCGTCCTTCCTCACTCTTCTGAATACTGGAAATGGGTGTCTTTCTGAGTATTTCCTAGTGGAAAGGAATGTAAAATTGAGGACTGGAGGAGCGCAGCCTTCATTACAAGCCACTCTTTCTTGGGTGAACCTCTAATGAGCTCCAATAGCAATTAAGTACTTCATGATGACCTGGAAAAATTTGCTTCAGAGGTGCAGTAGGTTGAGCCATCCTTTCCTCTGGAGAATCTGATTGGGATTAAGAGTCCAGCATCCCGAGCAGTTAAAGGATGTCTGCCACAGGGAACATCACCTGGGGGGAATGGTCGGCTTTGGAAACGGTCCTAACCAGCACTATCCATCTGTTTCTTATCTCTAAAACTGCAGACTCTGTAGAGAAGAAACTCTTCCCTCTGTTCATGTAGTGTGTAACAAAATGAGGCCTTGGGTGATGCATAGAGTCAGACCTGTAATAATGAATGAACGTTTGATGTCATTTAAGATTTGGCTTTTTCAACTTGAAAGACATTTCTTTGATCTGCAGACCTGATGGAATTTGTCTAAATGCCTCCTGCATTGCTTGGCCGTACAGAATTCTCACAAATCTGGACTCTGCAAGGATAAGATCTAGGGCAGGGTAGTGGTAAACATTGACAATGAACACAGTAGCTCTTTCTTGGAATATAGGGTGAAGATTAAACCACAGCAGTTACGGTGTGCCAAGTAGAGCTGCTAGTAGTCAATACAACGTACAGTGCAAACTCAGTAGAGCAGAACGGTTTGTCCGCATCCAAACTGGCGTACACTGGGAGGGAGCAAACGTCTTCTTTTTAACACTCTGGAAACGAAGTGAGGCTGTGGTATACGTGTGGGGTTTTGCTGATATGATACGGTGCTGGGTCAGGCACTTTTGACAGCAATAGTTCTCACACTGCAAGCAAAAAATGAGCAGACTTCATTGCTGCAGCTTTGAGGACAGTTCTTACCTCTTCTGTTTGGTTTTGTTGGGGGTTTTTTTTGGTTGTTTTTAAGTGGAAACTTAAATTTCTTTTTTTGAATTATGCTTTCATCTGTGTCTGGCTCTTCCCCTGCTCTGTTTGCTCTTGAGTCCCCAAAATTAGCAAGAGTAATGTTCTCGTTTGCAGTGCAGTAGGAAAGAATAACTTGACTTTCTAAAATGTAATAAACAGTGCAAGTCCTGGAACAAGTACAGAACCTTCAGACAAGGTGAAAGCCCCCAGAAGAATACCTCTATTCAAAATGTCTGTGGATGTCTGCAACTACTGCCAGGAGCTTAAGTCTTGTTCTTTTCCTTTCCAAACATGTGTATTAGTTTTTTCTTTAAAAATACGTACTGTATCCTTGAACTCTTCCATGTTTCTAGTCAAAGAAGGTAGTATTTCCTTTAGACTAGCTGATTCATACATAAAATAAAATCCGTGAGACATTATTTTGGTCACAGTTGTTTCCCTCTTGTGATATTGGATGGAAAACAGTCTTTTTGAAATCTTAAAGCTTTAAAAAACAGCAAATATTTCTAACTACTGAGGGTTTTTACTGTGAGCTGTAAAAACAAAATGCTCTTAACTATGTTTCCTTCGGAATAGAATCATGCCCTGTTTTGCTTTCTCTTGTTTACAAATTCATTGCTTGCAGCAGGAATCCTAAATAGACGGAAATCTACCTGCTTTACTTTAAATATTTGTCTGAAAAACCCCCTAATTTCCTGAGGAGGAAATACACTTGGAGTTACCTGGCTTGACATCTCAGCAATTTCACCGGGGTGAAGTCTGTTTCTAACTGAACTGATCCGGCTTTGTTTAGAATGTCACTTAACCTCTTAAGAGCTGTATATGCTATACAGCAAATCTTCTCCTCGGATGGTGCGCGTTGTGCCGAGTGTCTCCTGTGGTGGGTTGTGTAGTGTCCCCAGTTGGTCGGTTGTCAGCCCACTGGGGTGGCTCGATTCCCTAGAGCAAGCCTGGCAGGCCAGGGTCTGGCCCAGTGAAGGACTTCATTCAGTAAAATATTCTATGCTGTGCCATTAATAATAATCAGATAAACAGTCTCGTGAGCTCTCAGGCTCCATTTCTATCTCTGAACCGTGGGACTCTGAACTGTGTGAAAGGTTTCTTCTGTGTAGGAAGCTCAGCTACAGGTACTTCTCCATAATGCCTACAGGTTAAGTAATGTAGAGAAAACCCTTCCATCACACAATCTGTTCTGTTCCTGTGTCTCTAAACGCACACGGGATGACTCGCGTGCATGGCAGGTCGCAGTAATTTCTTCCTTAAGTATGAGCTTTGTCATTCTTTTGGGGTCAAACATGATGGAGCGAGAGGCTGTCTGTTGTGTCATGTGTCATCTGTTCCACCTAGGTGACACCCATCTGTTTGAACATCACAAGCAGAGGCTGAGTTTGTTGCTGTGCTGTTGCCAGCAGCCTAAGAAGGGTTCTTTGTGGCACCTATTTACTCCTTTTTATTTGCCTTGAAATCACTGCCGATTGCAGCCTGAGTTTCTCTGTGCAGTTTGTTGAGAACAATAGCAGAAGTCCCACTGAAATTTAACTTACTGGGAAGGAGTCCTAGATGGTCTAGGATTTATTCTTGGATTGCTTTCCTGTGTCACCATCTTTGTTAGCTGGTAATTTTCTGTTTATTAATGGCAAGAGAGTCAAACAGCGTATCTTCTACAGCAGAGCTTGTCTCTACTTGAGTAGCGTTTTGTGTTAAAAATCTAGGCAAAAGATAATTCTTCCTAGGGCTCCAAAATGTGCGTGGAAGGAAGGGATTAATATAAAGATGATAGCCTGGTCATCTGATCTAGCCTCTTAAATCCTTTTGGATGTGCCAGCCCCAGAAATTCATCCAGCTTATTTTCCTACAGTCCCCTCTGTATTTTGCATCTAACAAAGTCCTGTGAGAGTGGCTGTAATAGACCAGAAAATGAACTCGGTTTTGAATCACATTTGAAATTGGCAGCAAAGTGAGGGATTTAAAGCCAAAAACCCCACACTGTCCTCACATATGAAATATTTGGGATCAAGATCCCACTGTTTGCTTCTGAGAAGAACTAGGGCTACTTGTGATCCGCTGCAATCAATCAGACTTGCCAGTCCTGTAAAAGGAATGTCGCTGAGAATGAAGCCAATGTAGCCTTGTCTGGAGGACAGTACCCACGGTGGATGAGACTATCTCCCTGATGTCATCTGCAGTAATATATAAGCCAGGCTGTAGAATATCATGGGTCATTTTTTGCTTGTTTTTTGTTTTTTAATTATTATTAAGTTGATTACCAGAAGTTGGCTGCAGTTGATGTTTGGGAGCCACGTGACCTTCTCAAATTACTGCGCTGTCTCTGAGGACCCCTCTGTACCCTCTAGGGAACTGCCTAAGGCTGTACAGAACTGCTCTGGGGCAGAGGTATTGCCATTCTTCCCTTTCAGGGAGAAAAGCCCCGTTCCCGTTTTTCTAGTTATCCAGCACTGCTTATCTTCTATAAACCAAGTAAGCCCACACCCCATGCCTTGCCTCGAGGTAGGTCTTTAAAGGTTTGTTACTCCGTTGTAATAATGAATTGCCTCGAGGAAGGTTTATTATTGCATTGTAATAATGAATCTCTGCTCCTCGCCTTAACAGGTATGTTTGAGGCAGTAAAGATCTACTGCACTAGAGCAGACTAACAATAAATGGCAGTTCCTTAGGAGAGGTTTTGTAGTAGTTGCAATTACAACAGATAATACCTTACATCAGACATAATTCTGAAGGTATTACCTGTGCTGCAAACTACGCTTGGAGATGGATACGCTGCGTATGTTTGCAGACTTCACATTAATCTGAAACAACTCGGTTCCACAAGAAATTCTGGATACAAGCAACGACTTGAAGCCCAAAACTGTTCTACTGTTATTGTTAGTTTTTCTTTTCATTTTTAATCTTGCAATTAATATTAAAAGAAAAAAAAAGCGAAAGGCAAATACAGACCATCTGTGGAAAACAAAGACATTGTTAAAAGCTGCATCCATGAGGACCTCTGGGCAAAGCGCCATAGCACAACTAAGCATTTGGCCAGCATGATACAATTATAAATTAAACATCTCTAAATGAAACGAACTCCAAGTTGAAAAGAAAATGAAAATCCCATCAGTCTTCTGCTTATTTCTTTGTGGTAGAGGATCATATTAATCTCAGTTTTAGAAAATACTCAGTTTAGAAAATACCATTTAGAAAATGTTGTGTGCATGCTCTCTACAAGTGGGGTTTCTTGGAGGCAGCACCTCATCAGGCATTGCTCAAGTCTGTATTTTCGTCAAAAGAGACTGAAATCAGGAGGATTTAGAGCAAGTGTGGAGCTTACCGGCTTTTTAAAGAGATACTACATAATGTCATGTAATGATATTCTGTGTTTAGGACCTAAAAATGTGCCTCCTGTTCTGGAAAATGGTGTATTCAGTTCATATCAACAGGATTCTTTTAAATAAATGGTCGTTGACAATGATGTGTTGAGACATAGTCTTTTTACACTTAAACTAGACCACAACCTCAAATACTTTCTCATTTCCTGTAGGTTTTTTTCTTACTTATATCCAAAGGAATTGGATTCTGCATTTAATGTTGGACTGAACCCTTAAGCCAGACTGGATCTGATGACTCTTGGGACATGCTTGAGGTAAATACTCAGGAAAGTCATCTCAAGTATTTGTAATAACAACTTCTGTTATCGTTTACTGCAGGAGTAACAAATGGAAACATAGTTACTGAAAAAGAACTTGAATTTTGTAAATAAATGGATGCTGACACAATGTTTCAGATGATTGCTGAACATTTTTTTCATGTCAACAAGATGTATTTTTAAATTTGCTACACATAACATCTGTCTTTCACAGGATAGTGTTACCCTCAGTTTTAGAGGTCGGATCCACATGTTAAATAGATCTGTCTTCTCCATCGAAACCAGAAGTATTCGTTAGGATTGAAGATGGCTATAATAAAGCAAAATTCTTCAGAATAAAATTTCTTCATGTAGATCAGATTAATCCTGAGACTGAATAAATGGATTACTTTATCATGGAGGTTTGAAAATAGCTGCAAGGAAATCGTTTGGCCACTCGGTACAAAATAGCCCACCAACAGTAAACAGTTTTTGGAACCTTCATAATAAAAAAGAAAAAAAATATATCTCGTCCTTATAAAGATAATCCTAAATGTATAATCAGTTACTGAGATGTTTTGAGTAGGAAAAACTGAATTTTGTGCTTTGAAGAGAAGAAGATACCACTGGCTTTTCAGGGAGGGTTCATCAGGTGAGTTTTCTGTGGACGTTCGAACTCAGTAAAAGTGTCCCTGGTAAACACAAGTACTGTAACAAATGTAAAAATTCAAGCTTTTGTGCTTGCTGATTAGATGTTCTGTTTTTCCCTTATGACATCATAGAACTAGAGGTCACGTATTTCATTGTGAATGTCTGTACTTGGTTTTGGAACTTTAACCCTAATTCTTCCTTAGATTTTTCAATACCTGTGAAAGGGATATGATTGAATTTTGGAATTCCGTCTGAGGGACGTTGTAAGCTTTAATTTGATCATAATAGCCTTTGTTTCTGATTGTAAGTCAGTTAACGGAAATTTCCTCTGTTTCGTGATGGCTAGAGAATCAGCTTTCTTTCTCTTCCCTTCCCATTTTTAAAAGAAGCTGCAGCATTCATAACAGTTTATTACTGCTCGCTTTCTTCATCTCCATAGTCTCCTCAAACTTCTCAGCTCTTCCTTTGTTCCCTAGGTGTGTTAAATCAGCACGTCTTAGCACCGCTGTCATCTGGACTGTGCTTTCTGGCTCCCTACCACCTGAAAAACGATTCTCTGGACAAACTGGATTCTGCAGTAAGTCTTCTGAGCGCCTCATGGGATAAGATGAAAAGCAGCAGCCCAGAGCTGTTGTGCTTAGTCAACTTAAAATGACAGCTGCTGTTAGTAACAATTAAAACTTTTTAACAGTAATTGCATTGGTGATTCTTATGAAATAAATGCCTGTGTGTTTACTGGTTATTTACTTGAAGTAACTTATAGACTCTCAAGCAGCCAACAACAGCAGTGGCCGGAAAAAGACTTACGAATCCAACTAACTTCCCCTGCTTTCAAGTCTTCAGGGACTGTTTATTGAGATTGTTCACTCTTCAGTGAATAAGAAATGCTGAGTAAAAGGATATTACACACATTGGCTGACATTTGCAGTGGACTAGCTAATTCTTGTTGCTTTGTGTGTGTGCTGCTGTGTGGATGTGCACATGTGCCTGGTATTGTCAGCGAGCTCCCGACCCACTCCCCTCTGCTCCCAGCAGGCTGCCGCGAGGCTGGATTTTGGGGTTACGTAAGAGACAATCCAGGAAAAAATGCCGAACTGTTTGGAATTTACCCTCAGCACTAACCTCTTTCCTCCATTGTGTCATACGCTTTAAAAAAACTTTCTGTTTTTGTTTTGTGGAGTGCCGGGTTGTGTCTCCTCTGAAAAAATGATGTCTGTCTGTCCTGGGGAGGGAAATGGGTGTACCGAAAGACTTTTGCTTGTTTCTGCTTTCTGTGGGCTGTGTCTGTAGTCAAAAATCTCGTCTTTCCATAACAGCTGGGAAATGAAGCTTAACAGGGGCAGTAGTGCCCCAAAGGGAGACGACAAAAAAGGAGTTGTTAGGGCTGTATCTTTACCTTAACACACAGAGAGCTACAACTGCCCTGCAGACAGCGGCTGCATCCTGGGAAGGGGCCAGCAACAGGTATTATGTCTAAGAACAGTTGTTCTTCTCTCTGACAAATTACTTGCCTTAAAAAGTAATGCTGTGAGGTTATACTTACGGCCAGTGAAGGTGGAGTCATTTCTAGTGAGAACAGATCGATGTAAAAATCACAAAACCTGTTCCAGTCAGAGAGAAAGTGTGTCTCGTGCATTTCCACATGAACATCACTTGTTTGTTATGGGTCCCTCCGGTGAGTTGTGCTTGTTCTCACTTCTGCTGTATGTTCCTAGACATTTGTAAGGATTTTTAAACACCAAAAGCACGCTATAGTAGAATTTTCTTGTACTGGCCTGGAACAGTACAGTGTTACTTTATTGCATGTGATTTTTCTCTTGCAGATTTTTCTCTTTCTGTCTGTGCTTTGTAGTATATTGAAGGTAATGCTTTTAAGAGTGGGAAATTCTTAACCGTTCTGAGTTTGATCTTCTGCACGTTGAAGTCAGTGACAGTTAACTACAGCAGAGCAGGAACTGCGGCCAAATTACTCCCAGTACCAGCACTTTTCATATGCTGAGATCAATAGATGAGATTCAGACATGAGGTAAGCAAATGCAGCTCCTTTGTTTATACTCATCTGTACCACATCTGAATTCTGGCCAGTTCCATCTAGTCTACCAAGCTAATTGCTTACAGTTTGTTCCAGTCCTTTTCATCTCATTGGTTACAGCATGATTTGCCTTTCTTGCATGTAACCATCCTGGAAAAAAAGACTTATGTCTGAGAGGTAATGTGATTGTGTTTTCAATTATCCCACATGGTAATAATCCAACCATCCTAATACAGGCTGATGGTTTTTTTTTAAAGGCAGTACACAAAGTTGAGATAGAGAGATTGAAATAAACATAGAGACCATTCAGTGCTGATCTATTCTGTACGTGAACGGAAGAACAAAGGTAGCCTGCTTTACTAATTTTAACAACCAAAACTATTCACCTCTGTCACCTCCTAACATATGATGTAGCACCACGCGTGCTGCAGCTTTTTTGCCTGGACCAGTAGGAATTTGGTGTTGTGTCCTGAGCGTGTGGCAGCTGAGAAGCATTTGTTCACCCCTTCATAAATTTCAGGGCCTCTTCTCAGAAAAATTACTTACATCTGCTAAGTACAATTGGTCAAAAAATAACTGGATAAAGCTACAAATTAGGCTGACTTTTCTTTTCAGTGCAAAGCACTTCTCAGTATTTTTGTCACACCTTTACTCAGCTGTCCTTGCCGCGTGTCCTAGACCCGAGCAGTTCCGTGTGTGTGGTGCACAGGGCCAGGATTTCTCGTGAGCACTAGCTGAGAACTCGGATGTCTTAAAACCAGTGTCTACCGTGACCATTGAAAGAGTCCAGTAGATTTTTAAGGGGATTTGGATCAAGGTTGTGAATTGACTCCAGTTTTAGAGCGCTCAGATGCTGTATTGGTGCTTAACCTAAAGAGCATAGGAGATGTTGCCTGGGAATGAACTGTTGAAAAATGGTAGGTACAAGGGAGATACCCTAAAATATTAATTTCTCTAGAAAGTTATGCTCAGGGTATTGAAGGTAAAAGTGCAAGGAAAAGTGACAGAGAAGGTTTGATTTAAAGAGGCTCGTCGTCAAGCTAACAACTCCAGTGAAGTGAATTGAATTGCACTGGAACTTGAACACAGTCTTAAATAGAGCTCCCAAACAGGTCCAGTTGACTCGCTGAGACACAAATTGTGTGTATCTGCCAGTCATGTGACACTGGCTGGGCTGCATTAAACATGGAATCGAGTTAGTTCAAAATAATCGTTGAACTAATTGTTTAATATAATCACAGATTTTATTAGATGAT
Organism: Eurystomus gularis; assembly: GCA_013400335.1. Classification (NCBI taxonomy): domain Eukaryota; kingdom Metazoa; phylum Chordata; class Aves; order Coraciiformes; family Coraciidae; genus Eurystomus; species Eurystomus gularis. Next base: position 256,771 of record VZZY01011254.1, on the reverse strand, counting down.
TAACTCAAGTTCATGTTTGTTCTAGGCTCTGGGGAAAACATGCATTGGCAGAAACTCATTCCTTATATTGCATTTTCCACTTCTTCCCATGTGTGCCTCTTCCTGCTCTCCTACTCCTGGCTCCTGGGAGCTTCGTTAGGATACCTGTAACTGTCTCATCTACTTGCCCTCGTGGAGCATGGAGACTTCTAGAAACCAGACAACAAGAGCAGACACCATTAGATGCAGCAATATATAAAAAGGGTTGGCTCTAATGCTTGTAGAAGAAGCTTTTCTGGCTTTCCCAGCCAAATGTCGTTGGGCTATACGCTGCAGGTTCACCTTTTTCTTTACTGTCTAACACAGTAGGAAGTTTGCTCTTCCCCTTCTGGTGACTGTTGGGGTGAGAAGACAGACTGCTTTCTTCCTCCCTCAGAATTTCAGAGTCTTTTGTTCGCTGAAGATCACAGTTCTCTGCTGCTCCATTCTCCATCCCATAGTCACAGCTGGGAAAAGTATTTATGCTCATCTGTGTCTTTGTGGTGAAACTGGCCACTAGGAAAATCCCCCATGTTCCCTGAAAATAACTATGCTCAATAATAAATTTGTGCATGAGATCGTATTCTTAATCAGAAAGTAAGTATCAGAGTTCTTTATGTTTAAAAAACAAAAAAAAAGTCCAAAAAAGTAGTGAGCAGTATGTACGGGAGAAAGGAGAACCGTTGCCCAGCGACTAATAATGCCTTTTACTCTTCCTGGGAGCGCTGCAAAAAGAAGATTGGAATAAGAACTTGTTCTTGCAAGTCATGTCCACAGGTAGCCCTTATAAAAATGGAGTAGTTGGCGTGGCATCAGTGTCATCTTACAGGACCTGGAATGGCAGGGACTGTGCCAAGGCACCCATTTAGTGAAAACACATATTGCAGGAATTCTGTTCAGCCCAAGCTGAAGTAATCTGATAGAGGGCCCTAAAGGCTCTTGTGTGTTTTTCTTGGGAGCGTGCAAGTGCCGCAGGTAAAAATACTGCTGTACCTTCACGTAATTGTCATCTGCGTGCCCTGAAAATAGATTCCAGAGGTGGCTGCCAAAGACATCAGTGCAGAGGTGCTATTTGAGGGATGTGAGTGAAAAGCAACGTTATCATAAATTCCAACCAAATAGGTGAGGTAGCCTGGGGATGTATCCTGTGCACGTCCTCTTCTTTCTGCACACTGCTATGCAGACCTGTGAACTCTGCGTTTAGGCTTTTTCTTGGCGTAGCAGACCCCTACCTTCCCCGCTTTGAGGAACAACATTGTGGTGGCTTCAGAGAGGCCAGGGAAGACAATAGGAAGTAAAAATGTGGGAAGTGAAAACCAAAAAGGAATGATTTAATCACTTTCTCCTCTCTTGTATTCAAATCATCCCAGAGCAACTTTTCTTCTTAGGTCAGTACAAATGAGAAAGGATGTTGGCTCTGAAATTTTAAAGTGCTACTTAATACCACCCCAGTTTGGCCACTCTGCAGAAGTGACTGCCACCACCTCCCAGTTCTTGTCTGGAAAACAGAGAGCTTGCCCTCGCTGCGTGATGAAGAGCTGCCCCCAGCCGCTGCCACCCACAAGCACACGCTCTGGCAGACAGAAGCCTCCCGAGGGATCCGTTTCATCTGCGCAGCTGAATACGGATTGTGGCTGTTCTGCACAAAGCTCCCCAGATGACAGATTACATCTTCCGTTCTCCGGGCCCACACAGATGGTGCGAGTGACTAACTGATAAACCTCAATCCTGCGCAGCCTACACACTGATGTCATCAGCAAAGGCTAATACCTCTGAGGTGAGTCTTCTTATTTGTTTGTATTCCAACAACCACAGTGGGAAGTGCAACAATGAGGAAGAAATTAAGAAAAGAAAGCCCAACTTTGTATTAGGAGCAACTGACATAAAATGTGAAGTGTAACCCAGTGAAAGGAATCATCGATATTACTTTGTCTTTTTGAAATAAATGAATCATTAGATGACAGAGCCTGTAAATTGATTCATAAACTGTCATTTTAATATCAAAACACTGACATTATTCTGTCTGAAAAATTGCAATTCAATTATGAATGGAAACAACAGCTAAAATCCAGCATTCATCTTGGCCAGGATGCCCAGTCGATTCTACAAAATAGACTTCTGAGCACTCAGTTGTACACGTCCTTATTATACCCACAAACATATGCGCTAAAAGTGCTAGCCAGCCACCTCGATTTCATTTAATTAATATAATTAATTGCCATGAATTTGACTCACTGGTCTTTGAGGAAGAGGATTTTGTCATTATTTGGCTACAGAGTTTTTTGTTGTTTTTACAAGTTACTGGTTGACTTCAGTGAAATGACTCAAGGTGTGTGATTATTCAGAATGAAAGCCCTTAATATTCATGGCAAAGTTAAAGTTAGCCACATGTACTTTTGTTATTTTTCCCCACAGTGAAGCGCTCCTAGATGATGTACGAGTTTGTGACTGGCTGCAGTTGCTGAGGTAATTTATGCAACAGTATCTTTAAAGAACAACCAAGTTTTGTAGTAAGAGTTTTGTGATAAGAGCTGTGCAAGCTTTAAAAATGGTTTCATATTTTCAACCTTTTTGTCAGAAAGGAATTCATGTGAGCTTGAAACTGCTCAGTTAAAATTTCCACAAAATTTTAGAGGAAGCCTTGTGACTGATTTTGTTATAACCATTGAACTTGCCCAGACGCTTCAGAACAGCCTCCGTTAGAACTTCTATACCGAAGGGCTGGAGAAGAGTTGAAAGGGAGGTTCCAAGAAGGGCAAAACAGCCTCGCTTTTCCTTTGCCCCCTCCTTCACGTTCTGGGGACAGTGTGGGGCAGGGGCAGGTCCCCTGGGCTGGTTTGTGCCAGGAAGCAAGGGCCTGAGGGGTGGCCTGCGGAGCACGGCTCCCAGCAGCTGGCTGGAGATTGTCCAGCGTTACCTGTCCTACACAGGCAGGCGTGCCAGCTTGATGGGCAATCTGATGGGACAGGAGGCTGCCGCCCTGCCAGGAGAGTGAAATGGGGAGCTGGGAACTGTCGTGCGGAGGGAATGTGCTAGGGGAAAGGCAAAGGAAAAAACCTATGGAAAAAACAAGCTATAGGGTTATGGAGGTTGGCTGGAGAAATGAGAATATGGGCTTTGAACTTCAAGAAGGGAGGCAGGGATTAAGAAGAAGTGGGAAAAGAAACCCAGTGATGGAGCACATGGCTAGGAGCCACAGGGGGATACAAAGGAAAAGTAGTCCAGAGGACAGAGCTTGGCATGAGTAGCTGAGGAAAGATTTAGAAACAGGCTAGAAACCTGTGCCTGACAGCAGGGGAAGGGAGAGGAACAGGGTGGGGACAAAGGATGAGGAGACCAGACAGGCTGGGGGTGGAGGGTGGGGCAGACAAGAGAAAGGAGGATGAGTCTGTGCCTATTTCAGTGTCCTCCTGGTTTTCACTCCTGGCTCAGATTACACCGCCTTTCCCTTCCTCTGCTGTCAGAAGACTGTGAAATCCACTGGTAACCCCTGCTACTGCCTCTCGTCGTCATGGGGGGACAACCTTGCACTGTTAACGTGGCCTGTGGCAAAGCTGATGGGTCCAGCTTCATCTCCATCAGCTGACAGCCCCCTAAGAGCAAACACTCAGACTGGTAAATGGCACCTGCATTCTTGCTTTTCACCCAAAAGTCTGTGTTGCTTGGAGTTTGCACCTTCAGCATTCTCTTCAAGGTACAGCGAGCTTTTTTTGCATGTTGTTGTAATGTTACAGGGGTCTGTAGAGAAGGTTTCCCAAAGGCCATCTGAAGTATGAAACGTCTGGAATTCATGGCTGCAGTGGAACAAGGCAGAGGGCAGTTGCTGGCCACTTTAATGTCAGAGGAAACCTCCTCTTTAGCGTTTGCTGGTGGTTCTTTGGCCGGGCAGTGCGGCTTCTACAGAGAAAGTGAACGTGCAAGCAGTAAAGCATAAGCAGGTCCTTCTCCTACCAACTTCTGGATGACCTGCTGTCATGTCTGTAAGCAGCGACATCTTCACGTAGATACATGATTAGTGGTGAGAAGGCAAAATCCATTTGCCCATCAATTTCCAGTCAGTGGGAAAAGGACTATATAGCAACATAGAAACCCTTTTTGCTCTTCAGATTGCGTTCAAAGAGGGACATATTCTCAGGGAATTTCCATCAAGCGGTTGGGAAGACTGCACTTCATAAAACTACTGAGGGTGTACCAGTAGCTTTATTCATTTATTTAAAGTGATTAATGCAGGCATTCATTCTTTCATTTTTCCTGAGGGGGAAAATGAATGTAAACGCCATGTAACAAATGTTGCTTTTGCATAGAAGAAGACAGATCACTGAGCAAGGGACCCTCCCAGATGCTTGGAAGTTAATTATTGCGGGTCAGGTTTGAGATAATAGCCTGGACAGTGTTGGGAAAGTAATTTTTTTTGGCAGATAACAAATTCAGCGTTGGCATGCGGACAGCAGATTAGAGTTTGTTAAACCACCGCGTCTCGCCAAGAGACAAAGGAGATTTCGCAAGAGCCAGCTGGCTGCAGCTGCACTTACAGTACTTGTAACTTCAGATGTTGTAGGAGGTGTGGGCTCGTGTGCCATCGGGGTAAACTTGAAGACGTACAGGAATGATTTCGCAGCTGCGAAAGGGGAGGGTTGCAGAAAGTGTTTCACCTAAGCAGGGATGGATGCCCCGGGGTGTGGTGGAGCAGTAATAACTACATCCACCCCAGCTCTAAACGCTGCCTCAAACTCATCTGGGATAGTTCTCCCGCCCTAGAACTACAGCCTAGTACAGCACAAGGGACTGCTTAATTTATTTGCGCTTCTAATAGGGTTCCGGGGCCTGTCACTCAAATACTAGCGTGCTGATCTCCCGGACAGTAAACTGTGTTTGCAAAAGGTTCAGTGTGTTGCCTGTGCTACTGGAATTCTGTTAGTGTTCTGCATGTGATGCTTGGTCGGTGACCTGCTGCTACATGGCGTTATGCTCTGGGGAGCCCTTCAGTGGGGCCTGGGTTTGGGGATCCATAGAAACCAGCCTGAAACAAAGAGAAAACAAATGGGAGAGTTGTTGTGACACTCCTTCTGGAATACCATCAGTACAGATTGTTTCCAAGAGAGAGGGGTTTTTTCTTGCTGTTTTCTACCTACCAGCTAATATATTCTACAGAAATACTGCGGAGCAAGATTCAGTTGAGCAACTGGTAGAAACTAAAGTCATGATGTAGTAAAATAACTTTTTTTCTTTGTAACGTCTCGCTGATCTCGTCTGTCCTTGCCCTGAAGTGATGAAAGCAGCATGATGTGGTAACTCCTGTTCCTTGGGAATAGTCTGTCTTTGCTATATTCCTCCATAAAATTGGTTTGGCCTTGTACTATAACATACCAGTGAACGGAAAGAGCGTTTTCCTCACCTCCACCTATATTTTAATTTCCAGCTGCAGTTCTGTGAATAATTTACCGTTCTCCAGAATTAGCCCATATGGAAGTTATGACTCTTATGACCCTTATAAGACAAGAACCTAATTTAAAAGAGGATAAAGCAACAGATTTTCCACTATTTCCTCATCACTTTCTAGGCAGTGTAGCACAGTAAGAGAGAAAATTTTTGACCCAGGGCATTTTGTAGTTATGTGGAAATGTTTAGAGTGAAAATTGCTAGAATTGTTGCAAGTAGGAGGAGTGGACCAGATGATCTCCAGAGATGCCTTCCAACCTCAACTCTTCTGTGTTTATGTGAAGGTCTCGTCTTAAATGTTTGTTTGTACTCCGTTCAAATGGGTTAATGGGTTTCTGAAATGACCACAACAACAACAGCAGACATGAGCTGCATTTTTGTATCTGCCTCACAAGCACTGATTTTTTTCCCCCTTACCATAGGGGAGAAGATCTCTCTGTAATCTCTTAGCATGTGTCCAGATGTTTCCACTGCAAGAGCAACTGCTTTACCCTGTAGTGGTGTAATGAAACTGAAACATGCCTTGAGTCAGAAGCAGGGAGTAAGTTCCTTTGGGCAACTGACCGGATTCCTGATTTATCTTAAAGGTCTTTAAACTGCCTTGAGGCAGAGCCCACGCTGGGGCAGCTCAGCCACCCCTGTCCTGAGATAGGAAGGACAGGCTGAACCACAGAGCTCTGAGGGCACTACCCTTCCAGTGGCACGGGATCAGGAGGGATAAATACCTAAATCCTTACGTGATGGTTGTATTGCAGTGCTGTGAGAAAGAGAGAGATTGTGACTGTTCCTACTAAGGAATCTCTTACCTTAATTAATTTGGATTCCTTTGACATCCAGTATTAATCTCTTTGAGGTCCTGATGTTTGATTTCAGAGTACTTTTTTAAAACAGTCTTTTCTTTCATTAATATTATTAATCTTTCTATTGACATCGTTTATTTTCTTAGCCTGGACTAATTTTGCTAATTTTGATGTATTACTCTATGTAACATGGATACAGAGAAAGTGTGTATGTATTTGTATATACGTTAGAGAGGGGAGGAGTGGTGATTTTGCTAACTCTGAACTCTAACCTCTGTAAATACTCGTACTTAGAGCGCTATTTCTTGTTTCTCCTGAGTTGAGGTCGCTACTATATCTCTCATATCTGCAACAGCTGTCACTGCTTCTAGGCAGTTCAGTGCTTTTTCCAAGTGCAGTCATTTTGGACCATAGCAAATTTGATTTCCTTCCAATTTAAGCCTCACTGGATTGTTACTTCTCTTATCTTCAGCCATCCTGGGCTGTTCTGTTTCCAACATCAACTATTCGTAAAGACAACTCCAAAGTTTTGGCCATCTGTGGTCATACTGAAATTAAGCATACAGCAAATTTTACTTTAAAAAGATATAAACAAGTGTCCACCGGTGCTTTAGAGGAATAAAGTACTCTTCTGAACTGGAATGGAGACTCTTAAAACGTTTATAATAGGAAGGAGATTTCTTTCTATTGTCGATGTGATTTTTTTTTCCCCACTATTTGTACCGCAAAAAAAGATGAAGAGGGAAGAAATAAGCTTTTATCAAGAAAAATAGATATTAGTGAAGTGTTATAAAGTTATCAGAAAGGTAAATTAAAGGCTGAACTTCTGTTACAGATTTTTTTAAAAAGCAGCCATGCAAGAAGACTTTCTCAGGCACTTAAAAATATTCATATATACGTACAATACAGAAACTTCTTCTCGTAAACTTCACTTGCAAAAGCAGGTGAGCAAAACGTGAGACTGCTTTCTGTAGTAGCTAATATTTAGAATAAAATTCAGTCAATAGGCAGATTTGTGGCTGTGTGCTTCCGTCGTACAAAGCACCTAAGCACACATTTAAGCTCCTGAGCTTATGAATATTGATCCGGAGTATAAATATCAGCTGGTGGTGGTGAAAGACCAAAGAATTCTGGGGACTGAAATGCTGCAGAATTCTTAAACTCATGCTCAGACTGTGAAGGAAAGAAATCTATTTAAAGCTAAGCAGTAATTTTTTTCCCAGAAGTGTGTTATCTCAAACATAAATAATTCGCTAAAGATGAAGACACTGTATTTCAGCTTTCCAGCTGGCTGCCTCCACAAAAGCCGCTCTCTCGCATTAAGGTTCTCTTCCCCTTGGAGAGAGCACTGAGGTGGATTTAGTCGAGGGCCATCTCCCATCGTGCCTATGTTGTGATTTATTTTTCGAAGCTGGGGGAGACGTCTAGAGCAGAGAACTGTAACATCCAGAAAGTCAGAAGAAAAGGAGAGAGAGAAAAAAAGCTACTCCTCTTTCTGATCCTAGTACCACTCTGTTCTGCACAGAACTGCCTGCCTCTCGCGTTGCAAGCCCCTTTTCCCGCGGGGTTAGTTGGAGAAAGAAACAACCTTCCAGGATTAACCAAGTAAGACTGCATTAGAAGAACTGCACCCTGCTGTCCGAGAAGTCGAGCTAAGTCTTTCTTAGTATCTTAAGTACCTTAGAACCTTAGTAAGGTTCCTTATCACTGCATTTTTCAGATTCAGGAGAGGGTGTGTGGTGGGACACTGCTACATGTGGATGATTTGGAGAGAATGAGGCGCTGTGCGAGGCCAGGCGACATGGAGGCTTGTCCCTGCTCCGGCTGAGGCCTGGCACTCCCCGGTGGGGTGTTACCAGCTGTCTGGCAGCTCCTGCGTTCCTGTAAACCAAGGACTGGTAACGCCAAGGTCAAAGACGCTTACAGAACATTTGGCCATGAACTCTGCAGAGGATGTTGCCTTTGACAAGTGAACATCTGAGAATTTGCTGGGAGGCATTCATCATCGATACGTGCTGGTGAGCTTTTTTTCCACTGCTAGCTGAGCGCTCAGCAACAGAGGAAAAACTTCAAAAGAGGCACAACTTATCCATCTCTTTTTGGCCAGTTGTTACTTGGATATGCACCAAAGAGTGGGATTGGGAAGCCAGAAACGAGGGGAATCAAGAAGTGAAGTGCTGTGATGGACTGGAGGCCTGGGGCTGATGTCACATTCTAAGAGCCGGAAGCGTTTCCTGCTGCCCTCATGATACAAACCACCTGCTGATACGTCTGAATGGTGGGAAGATGGATGAGCTGAGGTGTTCTTGTCTGTCTTTGCTTTCCTGTAGTCTTAATTGCTTTTCAGAAGTGAGGTCTTCTGCAGATTCATTTATCACGCTTTTCAAACACCATGATACCCATGTGACCGAACACGCTGTGGAGACATAGTCCTGGCAAACTGCCAAGGACGCGTGGCTGAAACCCCTCTAAAAGCAGCTTCCATAAAAGGGGATTGAAACTTTCTGGGATTGTCGTATGGCAGGATTTGTAGTACTAACTGCTGGAAAGTCTGGGAAAGTTGTAGACTGGATTCTTGTACTTTGGGTTAAAAATGAAAAACCGATGGAGCTTGTTACTGCTAATTTGAAATATAAAAAATTACTCTTGCATTTTTCAAGGTTTTTCCTATAACCAGGCTAAAAATCTAATTACAGTTTGGGTTTGTTGTGTTTTTCAGATGTTCTGAGTACGATGCTACCGAGAGTCTCCAGAAATTCAAGCATTATATATTGAATAAAGGTGATGTTGGGACACAGAGAATGATCCCCAGTTATCTACCGTCGGAAAGAGGTAAGCTAGTCCCGTGAGGAGCAGGGAGTTGGACTCAGTGATCCTTGTGAGTCCCTTCCAACTTGGGATATTCCCGTGATCTTATGATTCCATTTAAAAATCTGGCTGCTTACAAAGCAATGCCAGGCAAACACAAAAAGGCCGGTAATTTAGATAAATGGAACAGGTTAGAGAGTAGGCCTCCAAGATTTATTTTTTGAAGCAGAAAGAAGGTGGGTTTAAGGCATTTTAACATGGAGTATGTTATACGGAGGCCAAAAGACTTATGAAGGGGGTTAGAAGCAGGGATAATTGATAGTTTGGGTGGAGGGGAAGTAGCTGTATGGGTGTAATTGTGTGCAAGATCTGAGCTGAGGAAGGGTGGTGGTGGGGTTAACGTGGTCGAGGCCACAGGAAGGGAAAATGCTCTTGCCAAGATGGCTTTAGTCAATGTTAAGAGGAATATTAATGACTGTATTAAGAGGTTGGAGTGCAGAAGAAAGTAGAATGGAGAAAATAAAAACTGGCGTGTTTTCCACTTGAAGAAGAGAAAGGAAAATATATTAGAACAAAATAAGAAACTTGGCACACTTGAGTGCAGATAGCTTCGGGAATATGACCTCCCAGTTCAGCTCTTTTATTTCTAGACCCCACAGATACAAGGCCCAACAACAAGCTTCTAAAGATCTCTCAAGCCCCATCATTTTACTGGTAGCTACTGAGAGTTGCACAGGTTTTTAAAAGGATCATTTGCTTAGGAATTTGAGCCGATGACCTTACCCATCGTGGGGCCAGGGCTCAGAAGATGTCAAAAATACCAGAGCCCTGTCCCATGAAACATGGTGTTTAAGCTGCAGATAGCTGGCTGGCAGGGCTTCCAGCCGGCCAAGGCTACGCTCCCGGGGTACAGGGGCTTGCTCCTGCCCTGCCAGCCCTGTCCCTCTTCCCAGAAGATCCTTGTGAGACTGAAACGTGATTTCCTAGGGCAGTGCTCAGGGTTTGACATGTGAGAGCTGTGAGCAGCCTGCTGGGCAAGATGGAGTTACAGAAATGGTTGAGTGAAACTATGGATGTTTAGTCTTTAGAAAAGTTCTTTTTGTGTTTTGTTTTTTGGGTGTGTTATTTTAAAAAAAAAAAGTCTCTACAGGTTTAAGAATGATGTTTTCACCCTTTTCTTTCATCTACCTGAATTTACCTTTGTCTTTCCTTCTTCTACCTTCCAAGGAAGAGGCAGGGACTTTGGAAGAGTCTATGGTGCAAGGACACAAAATGCCCTAAATGCAGCTTCTGTTGCAGAAGGCGAGCAAGAGGAAAGGAGGAGGGTCTTCGCTGTTGGCTGTGACCGTCCCAAACTCTCAGGTACAATGATAACAGTGGCATTTCCGGAAGAAATAGCAGAAAGTGTCCTAAGTGGATAGGCAGTAAAAAGCTGCAGAATGAAAGGAGAGGGAGGGGAGGCTCGGGAGCGACGGGCTGAAACCCCCACGTGTGGAGAGCGACGGCAGGCGTGTGACGTGTGGCCGTGCCTGCGGTGCTGCCTGCGCCATTCGTCACCCCGAGCCTCTGGAGCCCAGGGCGTGGGGAGCGGGGTAATTGTCACCCGTTCTGGTGAGGAACTACCATTTATGGCTTGCGAGGGGTCCGAGTTGGGAGGGGAAGCTGACCGCCAACAAAATGCCTTTTCATGTGTGCTAGCAAAAAGAATATTCCGAATTGCGTCTGCTGGACAGCGTGTGTTTGGCATTTATTTCTTCGTGCGTTGCTGTGTGTTGCCCTGCGAAGCTCAAGGCCGATGTTGGCTGTCCCGGTGGGACTGGCCGGGGCCGCGTGTGCTGCCCTTGAAGTCAGCGAGCTTCCCAAGGGACAGGTGTGACGAGTCTGCTGCTGGATCGGAGATGTGGGGCACAACGCATGGGTTTGGAAACAAACCTCCTCGTTCTGTCGTCGGCCGCAAGCACAAAATACATTTGGTGGGCCGATACTCGTTATGTGTTTTACAAATAGTTGGAGCGTTGTTGGAAGGCTGCTGCCGGGGCTTTCTCCAGCTGCCCTTTGTGGGTACCAGTTGGTCCCTTTGCTGCTGTTGAGCGGGACCAGAACCGGTTTGTCCCCGGTAAATGCACGGAAGTGAAACGATCGCGACGTGGCTTTTAGCAGGTCACCGCGTTCCATTCTGCTGCCATTGTGAGGCCGCGAAACCTCTCCTGGTTTAAGATCGCTCCCCGGTTACTTTATCCCTCGGGAAGCAGATGTCCCACCTCGACCCGGGCACGTCTGTTGCGTCCCGTCTCCAGCG
>VZZY01011254.1:208541-244907 GCA_013400335.1 Eurystomus gularis | reverse complement strand
GGGGCCGGGGCCACCGGGGCAACAGGGCTCCCGGGAAGGGGCCGGCCCGCCCCGCCGAGTTCAGCAGCGAGCTGTGCTTGGGAAGCGTGCGCGAAGGGTCCTCCGCCGTGTACCAGTAACTGCGTGCATGGCCGGCCGTGCGGTTTATTCACCCGCACGGATCGCAGCCCGCGGCGCCCGCCGCCGGGTACCACACCGGCACCGCGGCTTGTCCCGGGGCGCCTGGGCGTCCCCTCACGCAACCTGCTGCGGTCCAGAGCCTGCCCCACGCTCCGGGGTTTGCCTCCGTGCTTGGAGGTGGCTCGGTTCGCTTGCACGGCTCTTAAACGGCTGTAGGGGCACTTGGCTGCTTCACGCGGCGGTTGCATAAAGGTAGGAAGAAGGTTGGGGTTTTTCTCCCAGTGCAGGTAAGCTCTGATGAAGAGAGTACTCTGGGTGTACAAGTGCGCTTAGGAACAGAGATGTAAATCTGTTCGAGGAAACAGGGTTTATAACAGCACTGTCCAAACACCTTTGCGGCTTAAAGCATTGTATGCTGTGATTTATTTTTTTTTTATAACTTATTTAAGGGAGGATTAAATATGTACAAACCTGTGGATTCCAGCAGAAGCTGTTTGCCCCGACACCTTTTTTTTTTTTTTCCTTTTCTTCCCTGACCTCCCATCTTTTGAGGGAGAAGGCGTCTCCTGAGCTGAGCACGCAGCCCGTGGGTTGAGTGGTTAGTGCAGTCTGAGGGTCCGTGCCTTGTAACGGCACGGCTTTGAAATGCCCGTGAGGTGTTTCCTTCAGAACAGGTGCAGGAGTTGCTGTATGGCTGTCGGGTCGATAGTCTCGGTGCGATTCCTGGTTTGAGAAAATGCATTGTTACACAAGCCGGGCGTGAGGAGCAGGTGAAATGCCTTCCTGTGGTTCATCCGCTCTGCACCTGTGCTCGCAGTGATAGATGCACAGACGGGACTAAAGTCAGGGGGTGAAGAGATGGAGGATGTGAGGAGACACACCCAAAGGTTCTTTATACTGCTTTCTGCTTTGGACATTCACCATCTGCGGAAAATCTTTTCCAGTAATTCCAAAGAAATACTCTAACAGACCTATCCCAAATAACTGTATTGCCAAGCTGGGCTTCAGTCTGAGGCTGTTTTATTTCGTGGCTTTTTGGTAGAAATATCGTGCACATGGTGGGCTGAATATGTCTGTGGAACAGTATATTTTAGGAAAATTAGAATCCTTTATTTGGCTAACTGGTATTAGGAAAAGCGATGGGAAGCTCTCAGACCTGATTGTACACGTTTGCGTTTCTTTCTCAGTGGTTTAAAATGAAGCGTAGTCTATGTTGTGTGAGTAGTAACAAAGTATATTGGTTGCCAATAAAATGCAGTAAATTATTGCATGTAGATTTTTCAAATGTCGATGCCTAAAGCAAAGCGTTAATTTACCGTATAGATAAGTGGTTTGAGTTTTACACATACCAGTCAATTACTACGTGGCACCAAGTCTGGGTTGGAAAACATGCAGTAATATGCTCAGCTTGCTTTAACTTTTTCTATTTGGGAAACGTGGGAATTCTTACAGGAAATAAGTCTCATTAGTTCGTCAAACATGTCATCTCACCCCTAGAAGAAGCTATGAGAACGTCCTGGAAAGTTGCTGCAAAGGGACTGATGTTGAGTCGAGTTCGTACCAGGCTGAAGCGGGTTCTCCACACGTTGCCGTGCCTGTCAGGGTCTTCGGTCACTCAGTACCGGGCTGTTTGTGGTGAGAAGTGCCAGTAGTGGTGCCGCGTGGTGTGCTGTGCTCGGCTGGCTGGGCCGCGCTGCCCTGCGTGGTGGTGGGATTCATCGTTGTCATCTTTCCCATCAGAGAGCTCCCCCATAGTCATCTCCCCCTTCTGCCAAGACAACTAGTTTTACATTCTTGAGTCCGCCTAATGTGTGTTTTCAGTTCCTGTTAAGCTTTCTAATGGTAGAAATTTTCTAACTGACTTCTCCTGCCACTTTCCCGGTAGTGAATTCCATTTGCAGATCTTCCTGGTGTTGGTGGTACTGCCTTACTCTTTCCCTTTCAAGTTTCTCTGTTTTGCTCTGTACCGTCATTTTTGCTGTCATTTCTTGCAGGCTCTCCGTTTTGTCCCTGTACTTTTTTCTTCTCTGCCTCTTCAGAGGTACCGTCTGATCATGAGTATTCACGGTACAGCTGGAGGGCAGGTGGGCTTCCCTTCCAACAAGTGCACGTAGGCACAGGAGTGCCCCTGTGCCTGAGCTGCTCCCATTTTGGTTGGTTTTTTTCTTTTCCTGGAAGAGCTCTAGTTCTAAGAAGTAGCGCAATCAGTGCTGGAAGCGTCAGCGAGGCACGTCGCTACGGCATGACACGGTTCACATCCTTAGCATCTCTGCTGCGAGTACGTCATTCGATACAAATCTGCGCCGTGCTGAACTCTGCCCTGGTGAACGCTGCTCTCGGGAAGTCCCTGTGAAATCTCGTGGTGTCCCTGGCAGGTCACGTTGGCACGGCAGAGGGCAATAAATCTTGGCCAATGCGAGAAGACTTAACGAAAAATTAACAAAGCAAATGTACACCTCAACTAACGCCTTGTGGTTTTCTTAGTGAAGGAAAAGATTTTGTAAGATGGTTTTGAGAGAAGAAACATGATGGCTGCAGAGAATTTGGTTGGTTAATGTAATGAAAGGACAGTTAGGAGAGATTCTTGCAGCAGCTGCTATTCTTATAAATTAACTATACAAAATAGCATTTGATTAGCACATCCTTATTTTTATTTTTAAAAGAAGTTCTTATTTTAGAAAGTAAATTACTATATACCCGTATCTTCAGACCAGTGCGATATTCTGAACAAATCTCCATGATCCACGTCCTATTTTGCTCCCCCCTTTCTGCCTCTCGTACTAAGGGGCGGCTTGTTTGACGTAGACGGTCTGTTCTATGTCACGGCACCGAGAGCTTTGGCTGTTTTACAGTCGCCCCACTCACCTTGATTTATTCGTAAGCGTGTCACTAGTGAAATGGGGAGTGGAGGTTGACGTCCTGTGTGCCAGAGGGTTGGAACCGTATGATTCACACGGCTGAAAACCAGGACAATACGTCTTACGGGGTCGGTATTGCCACATCTGACGTGTGTGGTGCAGTGACGTCAGTGAAGTGCCCCTTTGGACACACTCTGGGGACTTCTGTTGGGTTTTTTTTTCCCTGAAGAGGTACATTTCGGACAAACAAGAAGCAGAAGGCACTTTGAGTTTTTGTTGTCTAAAGCAGAACAAAACCCAAGTCTGTCTTTTTTTGTTGTCGATAAACAACTTTTGATTTATGCCCTGGAAGACGTGCAAAGAACACAGGCTTTTAGGAGAGGCTTTTAGAGACTCTGCAGAGGTGTTTGCCTCAGAGGCTGCAGTGCCGGGGAAAGGGAAAAGCAAGGGGAATGGGAAGGGATCGCTTCTCCATACCTCTTAGAAAACATCGAATAGCACAGCTGGTTCCCCTCACAGCTTCCCTCGCGGAGGAATGGTTGGCATTTTTATATTTCCATAATTTCTCCAGTGGCTTTATTTCATGGTGAGCGTCCAAGGAATCTGAGCTGTTCCTGTCCACTTGTTAATGAGTTGACAAGACTCCAGCCTGTCACTCGGAAAGGATTCGGCAACCTGAGATTTTATCAACCCTGCAGATGTCCGAAATACCTTCTTCTTGCTCGGTAGCTGGCTACTCTTCCACAAATATGTCAGGAAAATGTGAAATAGGGTAATACTGGTCCAGGAAAAAGGTCTTCTGAAGAAAGTTCCTTTCATAAGTAGTTGTTAGTGTTATGATTTGTACTTGTATCGTACACAGCATTTAAATGGTTCCGCTGTAAGTGTTTTGAAAAGACTGTGTTGTGGTAGATGCAGGCTTTAGAGCGTACCAGCTTGGTCGAGAAGATAGATACATGATCACCGATGGTGCAAATGGAAGAAAACGAACTATGATCCTCAGAAAGAAAAATTTGAGCAAACGTCGAGAAGGTTCAGTACCTGGTGCTTAGTTTTTTTATAGGTGTTTAAGCTGTCTGGGACTCAGAAGATCTATCCCATTTTGCTGTCCCACAGACGTGACCAGAGCTGTTTACAGGGCGTCGTGTTCTGGATTTTAGCACTAGGTGAGATTGACTTGTATTTTGTAAAGGTGGCCCTAAACATACAAAGATATTGCTTCTAAACACAGACTCTTTTTGCATTACTTCTGATCGATCGCGCAGACTTTAACTGGTTTGCCAAATACTAACGCTTTGTGACGCAGAAGTTCCTCCTGGCTCTCAGATGTCGGGAATGGGGTAGCAGAGAGCCCCTCTGCAAAAAAAAAAGTTGAGAAGGTGCTTCCTTTGCATCTTTCGCTTATTTTGTCGTTGAAATATCATCATAATTGTTTCCTGCATGGTCCTGCAGAGTAAATGAATGAATGAGGGACTGAGGGACAGAGCACCTGTGTTGGCTGGGCGCGCTGAGGGATGGCGCTGCTCAGAGGAGGATGCTCTCTTGTCTGTCCTCGTGTTGGCTCATCCGCTCACCCAGATGTTAGTGAGTCTCACCCACCCCGAAGGGGTGTGACCGAGTAGCTGTCCTGATGGAGCAAGGCAAATACGAGATGTGTCTGGTGGGACTGCCCTTCTGTTCCAGCTGTTTGCTGCCCAGCTTGGAAAGGGCTGTTGGAAGAGTGTGGAAGGTTCCCGGGGCACCACCAGCCACAGGTACACTAGAGGGCAGGATTTAGCCCTTTAATCTTCTCGAAGGCTTTAGAAATCAGGAGCCCTCATAGGTACTTGGGTATTCTTGTTTCCAGAAGACAACAGTCCAACTCCTGCTTAGCCATTGTACGGCCATAGCTGAATGGATGCAGACAAATACAGCTAACGCAGAGCAGCTTGACAGTATACAGTGAAATTACAGAGACAGAGAGATCCAGATGCTTGCAGAAGATGTCTTCATGAGCCCCTTATGTGGGCATATCAGATCTTCTGGTAAAAACTGCAGCAACACACGCATGACATTTAGTGAAGTCAGAATGAAGGTGCTGGGACGTTTGTCATCTGGAGAAAATGGAGTCACATATTCCTGAATTACTTGACAAGAAGAAGTGGTCAAGTGGCTGCTAGGGGCTTGTATTTTGGTTACAAATGCTTGGAATTTGTGCAGCTGGTTCTAAGGAAAAGTTTATGCTGTGGTGGAGACTTATTTAAAAGCATTTTACAGAAGGTGAACACTGGTAACATTTTTTTAAGATGTGATTTCTTTTGACAGATAAAGAGACTAAATTGCAGTTAGTTAAAACCTGTGGGTTTTGCATTTTCTCTCTTTTTTTTTTTGAGTGTTTGGTGTATATTACTAAAGAGCTTTAAAAGTTGTTCAGTTCCATCTTCTGTAATAAAAGCAGGTTCAGGTTCTGTGCTAAAAGCAAGAGAGTGCCAAGCGCACAGACAGTCGAAGGTCCAGGAGGAGATGTCACACTGGTTTTGGCAGTAGAATTAACAGCCCCAGCATTCAAAAGATGCTTGGAAAAAACCTCAGGAAAGTGCCCTCTTCTCGTGTTCAGTTTCCAAGGAATACATCCACTTACCATGTTTTCTACAAGAAAGGGGACCTGTTCCACTGCGGGTTTTGGGGCAGGATTCTGTTTAATTGCCTTTTAATCAACATCTCAACCTGAATTTGAAATCATCATCTTTTCAGTGACGTTTGGTTTCTGTAAGCTTTTCCCAGCTCCCTTGGGTTACATACAGGGCAAGCAGTTTTTAAAAGTAAGTGTTCAGTGCCTTCTGTGTACTTAAAGGTCTTAACACGCTGAAGTGAAACATGTAGCAAGGATTTCCTTGACGGTTTTTCTCCGAGTTTACTATTTTTTTCACCTTTTCCTTCCTTTTTATTCCTCAGAAAAATATTTTTTCTGATATTTCCTCATTTATTTTTCCAGTAAAACCAAAGTGGACTATATAACAACGCAATCCAGTTTGGAAATAAAGGTTATCCTGAGAATGCTCAAGTTACTGTTACTGCAAGAACTACCTACTTGCAGGAAACCTGTGAACTGGGTATCTGTACCTGGCGGTATTTGAAATGTTTATGTCATGACTTTGTCTAAAACTCTAGGTAATGAGATGACATTATAATTCTGAGGGAGACTTAAGAGCCTTTACTTTTATTAGTATCTATTTAAGACTGTGCATTTTAAAATAAAGCAACCCTCTTATTTGTCATTTTCAGTAGTGTTTGGTGACCATACGTGGGTAAACTTGAGTTCCTGTCTGCCGCTTCTGCTGCCTCCTGACTTGTCAATAAAAATATTTAAAGAGTGACTCTCTGGAGTGCTGGTGGCATTTCAGGGTTATCATCATATGTTGTTTTTTGTTTGTTTAGGGTAGGGCCAGATTTTGACTGGAGCTTGATATGATCAAGAGTGTAAATGAGATGATGTCTACAAAGTTGGGCGGAGGTCGTCTTGCACAAACTGTCATGGTACTCTTCTGTATGAACCTATCACTCATGTTTGACTTCTAGAGCTTGGAAACCACATTGCTCGAGTGATTCAAAGGAGAAAAGATATTATGGGTACTCAAAAGGGTGAAGCAGGAGCTAGACTCCATAGCCATTTCCAGTGGCAACCTGGTGACATAATATTCTTGTATTG
Source organism: Eurystomus gularis (assembly GCA_013400335.1). Taxonomy (NCBI): domain Eukaryota; kingdom Metazoa; phylum Chordata; class Aves; order Coraciiformes; family Coraciidae; genus Eurystomus; species Eurystomus gularis. Next base: position 238,241 of record VZZY01011254.1, on the reverse strand, counting down.
TGGAGCTTGCTAGCTTGCCTCTTACCTTCTGGTGAGACTGGAGCAGACCTCATAAACCAGCAGTCATGAGGATTCCTGCTGAAATGTGCCACCCAAAAATCTGTGGCTGTGAAATAGTGCATGGTGTTGTGTTCCGTAAAAGCAGTGATAGATATTGCCCAGGATTGAGCTTGAACGTATTTTCAATCAGTTTCTTGGCTCTTTCCTTTCTACTCTCAGGCTGAGCCAGCCTGGAGCCCATGATGCCTGGTGTCTGTCTGCAAACCTTTACCATGCCAGTACCTTTTATTAGATGTTCTGTTGCCATTGTGGTGGTGGAGCCCTGCAGTTGTTTTTTTCTGATAAAGGATGTCCTTAACGTACTCCACTGCATAGGCATCACAGCACCTCAATCTGCACTTGGTACACCTCTTCTGGGGAAATGTCTGGGGCCCCTCTTGGGACTGGCACCATTGTTTTGGCAGGCTGTATTTTTTCTTGGTGTTTCTGGGTACTGGGGAACAAATACTGAAGTGTTTCACTTCTATCTGCATGTCCCCTTTTTGCCTTCCCCTCCAACCCTCCCATGTCTTGTTTCAACATCACCTGTTACGTTGTCAGTGGACTGGCCAAGGGAACCTTTGGTCAGATGCTTCAGCTGATCAAACAGGTCCCTGCTGCTAAAAGGGATGGAGGGACAGAAGCCGCCCCTTTCCAGTGGCAGCACACGGTTTGGTTGCCACTGCCTGTCTCGTGGTACCACATCCTGAACCATCTTGTCTGTTAAAATGCAGGTTACAAGTGTCATCCTTGATAGATGACGCGGAGAGAATGAGCGGACAGAGTCCATGCACAGTGATTTTAGTACCATATTACAAGGAGTGTTAATACAGTCGCACAACTCTGGGAGCACCAGTAGCGAGACTGAGATTTCTGGGTGTAGAGACCTGTAGAGGAGAGCAGTACTCCACTAGGTCCTGTTGAGAGCTGGTGGCAACAGAGATGGGTACAAAAAGGAGAGCATTTTTTAGTGTGGAAAAGCAACTAGCGAGGGCTATATAGAGGATATCCAGGGAGAGACAGTCACCTTCCAAACAAAGAGTATCCTGCTTGTGAGGCCGAGCAGTTTCTGGGAATAGGGCATGCATTCAGTTCGTTGGGTTTCTCCCAGCTGTAAGGGAGCGGTTGCGATGAATAGGGAAACGTGCATCTGGCCATGCCTTGGAATACGTAAACGTGAAGGATTTGTTTTGTGGTTTTTACAGATGTTTGCAGAGTCGCTGTGGATGTTTTACTGACAGTAACGTGGTTCATTCAGGAAAATTGAGGAAAAAGACCTACAATGCTTGTGACCTTAGAAACACCAGAAATCCTCAAAGCTGAACAGAACTCTCCCACGTTGCCAGTTTTCATTTATTTCAGTCCCAACCTTCTGCTTGCTTTACTGCTTCAAGAAGTAGTGTCTTCCCGGGGGTTTAACTGTGCTTGAGCCTGGTACCAGTGATTGTAAGGTGCTACTATTTGCCGTTGAAGAGCAGAGCAAGGTGTCTCAAAACAAGGCTGAATTTCAGCACCCAAGCTCGGTGTGATGTTCCATTAGGAGAAAATGCTGTTAAGAGGGAGGGACGTCTGTCCTGCCTGCTGAGGAGACAATGTGAGTGCCAGTGCTGGTAGCCATGGCATGTGCCGGGAGGATGTTCTGGCAGTGAAGCTGGGAGCAGCGTGGAGATTTAAACCAGCATAGTGAGTACTGGTAATGGTCTGGCTGAAGCTGCAGAGAGCCAAGTAGGTTCTTCCAAGCTGCAGATCGTAAGGTCTCTCTTTTGTTGTCAACCTCTTTGGTTGACTTTTGGCAAAAATATTTATTAAAGACTCAGTGGTTAATTGAATTGCATTGGTATTGGAGATGGGGAAAATGCAAAACCAGCGTAGTCGCTGCCTCTTCACCTTCTGGCCAGATGAAGAGCAATCTACTCTGCAGGGCAGCTGAATCCCTAGGAGCTCTTCTGTGTCAGCTGGTTGTCTCTCCTGCTTGTGTCTGCTGTGCCATCCCCCTGGCACCCTGGGTGCCTGACACGGTTCCTCTTTCACCACTGTACTTCAGACTCTCTTGAAACCCAATTTGCTGATTCTTGTTGGCATTTCTAAAGTCCAGCTTTTCCTTTCCAACTGTGACACTGGGGCTTATTAAGCCTGAGGGTTGGCAATTTCTCACCGCTGCTCTGGCAGCCTTTTCCTTTCATCTCATCAAATCTGGTACTGCTCCAACAACAGCTACAGCCCTAAAATATTGTATACTATTGAATAGTTATGCGAGTAGTACGTGAAGGAAGAGCACTAAAAGTACCTTGTAAAACTGATACGTTTTACCTTCTCTGTCATCTGAACTGACATTGTTGGGCTTGTCTCAGATCATCTCAGGTTTTATTTATGTTTATTTTGCAGCGTATGAAAAACAAATCATAGTTACAGAGAGATCAGTGAATACACGGTAAACATGAAGAGCTGAAACTCTGCAGGTTCTGTATGCGTGTTCTGATACTGGTCAAGGACATTGTTACGTTGGCTAAAGGGTTGCACCAGCTTTTTTCTGAAGGTGAACAACTGGAAGTGGTTATTTTCCAATTTACCTTAGTGAATACTAAATGAAGTGGAAGCAGCTGAAAGAAACATGTTGGATTATTTTACCCTTGTTAAGAAGAGCCCTTTGGGAAAAGTCCTAAAAACCGTGTGAACATGCGTTCATTTTTTTGATAAGGAAATCCTCACACATTGTTCCAAATGAAGAATTTGGGGTAAAGGTATACATAGGTTGGAGACGAGGCTTTATTGCCTGTACCCAGTAACGAATGAAGTTCTTCTCGGGTAAAGTTAGTGATTTTTTCTGTTTGGTGTTGCCCTCTTGGCTGCAAATGACACAGTCACTTCATCTGCAGCGACGAGGAGCCTGCAGACAGCGTGGCAGCTAGGTATTCAGATACATCTCATGCGCTGCTCTACTTGCAGTTTCTGCCTTTTGAAATCCTTTCGTAATGCCAAGCAATCGCTGTTTATTTCACTCCTCGGTTGTGTTTTGTAAGCTGAACAGAGAAAGAGAAACTCCAGGGCTTTTAACTTTTAAAGGACTTGGTGAAGTTTGATCAACCAGTTTACGCAAGCCCCGTGAAATGGAGAAATGTTTTAGTGCGTGGTTTACACACGGGCACGTAGGCAGGGAGCAGTAAGCCACACTAAGTGCCATATGGCACGTTATTCTGAAATTGTTCTTCTGCAGGGTGACTTGACTGGTTTTCTTCCATGAAGTTTACAGGGAGCGCTTGTGTGTGCTGTGTATTTGGTAACCGGTGTTTCCTGGGGAGTGTTCCCAGTGTGATAGGTGTGTGTTAGGTGGAGCTGGATGTTTGTACGTATTGAGGTCAAGATACAAACGAAAAGAGATGCAGAACATGAATAGGGAATTAATTTTCATTGTCTTCAGCACTTGTGCTACTTAAAAAGATGAAGATTCTTAAGATCTGCGAATGTCCGTGTTAATGTGGTTGGCGGGTTGATCTGTTTAGAGCCTTGGATTTGCTCTGAAGTGTAACCGGAACTTGTTGAAGGCTTCATATTTCAGAAGTGTATATTTTTGTTGTAGAGGTTTACATGTTAAAGACCTTCGGTCTGTCTGTGAGCGGTTTTATGCCTCTGGCTGGCAAAAAGGAAAAAGATAGACTTAGCATGTTGTCATGCAAAAGCAAAGAACTGTGCCTTTGTATGGGAGAGTGACTCACTGTTTCTCAGTGTGACACTTCATTTGCTCAATTGTTTTTGTTGCTGTTCTGTGGGGTTGTTTATGAAAAGACCACCTCTTCTGCTGAGGTTCCCGTGCTGTTTTTCATCGCTGTTTCTCCCCAGCACGTTCCGGGCTTTAGGCAGCGTGTACTTCAGCAACTCTAGCAATGGCACGGTTGTTTTACGAGTAGGAAAGTGAGCAAAAAGTTGCTTTCTCGTTTGCAGTCACCACTGAGGATGGGGCTCGTATGTCAACGCAAAGCTTATCAGCAGAACGTGTTAATACGTTTAATATGTCTTTGAGAAAGAGACAGCAAAACGTGTCAGAGACTAGGTGCAGGAGAGAGAGAACCAAAGGTATTTCTGATTCCTAACGAAAAGTTACAGTGGGCATCACCAGCTCACGGACTGGAGTTTGGATCGGCCGAGCGTGCAGCTTTGTCTCTGGAAATGCCAAAACAGGGGTGTGAATCTGTGCGTGTGTGTGTGTGCACACGCACGCGTATCTGTGATGAACCAGCCCTTGGGTTTGGGAGGGTTTATTATGTTAGGTGTGGAGCAAACACGCCCAACTCTGTATGTCTTGCTGGGACACCTGGCTGGGAATAGACGTTGCCCCCGAGCATGAAGGAATCAGCCAACTTCAGCCACAGAGTATGTGGGAGTGGGAATTGGGTCGCAGGGTGTTACAGTTAATGAAGCGTTGTTGATTCTTATTTTTTCCCCCTTTTTTAATGAACTTCCTTGCGTTTCTGATACTTGTTCCCTCCAGAGAGGATCCAGCTCTGTAGCAGTGAGTTTGCAAAATAGTCGCTGCTCTGTTCTTTTCTGTGGGCACGGAGGTGCAGGAGGACGAGTGATGGGGAGCTGGCGCAACAGCTTCACCGCAGTGTCAGTCGGGGGCCTCATGGAAGGATTTTCCTTACAGGGCCTCTGCAAATATGTTGGAGATGGGCCCTGAGCCTTTGGCTGGGGTTTAGCTTTTCCACAGCAGAGGCTGTAGTAACGCTGGTCATTGATCCAGAGACGTGCAGGCTGGGACTTTTCTGGGGGTACATAAACTCTCTCTTCTTGTAAACCGAGGGAGAGGTGTTTTGCTAATGACCTTTTTAGTTCCAATAACGTGGCTGTCTGTTAGTGAAAATGGGGGTTCAGATGGCACAGATTCCAGGGCTCCGTAAGCTGCTCTGTTAGCTGCAGTGTCTGGGTAAGGCTTTTGCCTTTGGTAAGAAGTTTACAGACTCCAAAAAACTCCCTGGGAGCATTGACTGATCAGTGTTTTTCGGCCCAGAGTCCTCTTGGTAAAATGTCCTATTTCACATCACATTCTTGTAGGGTGTGAGTAGTGATGTTGCAGGCGTGGAAAGGGTTTGAAGAAGGCTGTTTAAGTGAGAGAGGCAGAGCAGCAAAGAGCTGCGCGTGCAGATGGTTGGCAGCGTAATGATGCTGGCATCTCATCTCTGGGTGTCCAGGGTGGCGTTTGGGAGGGGTGGAGGTACCCGAAGGGGATAGCCAGGTTTTGTGGTCCGGCCCTGGGAGGAGCGTTTTGGTGCGGTGGGAAAACTCTGCAGGCTCTGCACGTGTAGGTGTGCGTGGGACACTGTGGCTGGGCCTCATGGCAGTAGGAGGTGCGGCTGCAGGAGACAGGGTGAACCCTTGTGGGCTTTGGTTTAGCTTGGATGTATGTTTGACCGTAGCCAAAATGTAGCATCAGGGCTTTCAGTGTGAAGCGATGGAGACCTTGAGCAGGAGGCTGCACTAGATAGAGTCCTTCTGACCTGAGATTTGTATGATCTGGGGATTGTGGCTGGGTGTTCGTGGCTTTAGTCCACACTGAAGTCTGTCTGTAGAGGACTTGACTAGGTAGATCATAGCAGAAATATAGTTTAGGTTCTAATCGTATCTTTATTTGCTGTGTAAGTTTATCTAAAACCAAAAGCTCGTGGTTGGTTTTCATTTTACGGTTTCTCTGTGGTAGTTAGATTTCCCATTTCCTTGTGGAAGAGTAAGAAAATGGGGATTTTGTGAATCCGTTTGGCTAATACATCTCAAATTCCATGAACTTAAGATGTGAGAGTTTGCCACACGCTCCAGTACAGCATCCTCACGTACTGCACACTTGTCCTGCCCTGTCATCACTGCTGCTCGCTCTTTACATCTCTGCCCATCTTTTAGTTTTTCCTAATGTGCTTCTGTCTCTTTCTTTCCCACTGTGACCTTTGCTTTCCCTGCCCCTTCGTGCTGCTCCTGCCCCAGAAGATGTGAGCCCGTGCAGCTGCCGTGGGTAAAGTGACAGCCCGTGGCTGCGCGCAGGCCGATTGTCCCAGCGAAGGGCTTGGGATGCAGGAGGCTGGCAGGCAAAAGCGTTCCGATCCGGAGCGCGTGAGAAAGGTGCGAGCTCAGCAGCCAGGAACTTCCCAAATGGGCAGCTCTCCTTTTCTAAATATTAAGTTGCTAGATTTTGTTAAAATCTTGTAAATAAACCAATTTCGAAGGAGATTTTTGGCCGAACCCTTTGTGATGCAGAGCAATGAAAGCATTTGGGGCCATTTAAGTCAGGGCAGTATTATGTGGTCTGGGCCATTAAAAAGCTTTGCTGGGTTGGGAGAACTGTAAAAGGAGTTTGGAGTTTTCATTGTACATGTAATTTTTCAGTTCTAGTGCGCAGGGCAATAAAAGAACTTTTGGAAAATGTATATATTCATTGCATTCTCTGCATTTGCTAGTGTCCTTTCTGTCTGTGTTGTGCTACTTGTCCGTAAAATTCTTTCCTCCACTGGCGCATGCAAACATTGGAAATACTTTTTGGAACTCTTTAAGAAAGGGTGGGGGAGATCCAGTTCCTAACAGAAATCTGAAACCTCGCCAACCACAACGCTATTAAATAGCACTTTTCAACTTCCATATTCTTAGAGAAGCCTCTCCAAACTGTGAAATAAATGCCCAGTTGTAACTCTCTCGCAAATACGCTGGCTAGTTTCACCCGCAACTTGTAGATCTGTCCTGACCATAGGCCCCATGAAAGAGGGTTAGTCTTGTACGTGTGACTATAATTTGTAGGCGCGCAAACCACCGATGACATGAGTGCATGCAGAAATCCGTCCTGCAGAGCTCTGCTGGCTGCCGGGGAGGAACACATCAGTGCTGTCAGCGTTTCGTCTGTGTTTAACATGTCACAGGACCAGGGCCTGAACTCAAAACCTAAAAACAAAGCCAAAAGGTTGAACCTGTTTAATGTATACGTCTGTGAGTGGTCTTGAAGAGGTTTGATCCTCTGCACATTGTCTCATAACTCAAAGGAAGATGACTGTGGAGTCATTCTGCCTTTAGGTGCTGGCAAGAATCTCTCTGCCTGAGGGTCACTGTTGGAAAGACGGCACCTGCAGATTTCTTGCCTTAATGGAAAGGAAGCTGGCCAAAAAACCCGGGTTCATCTTGTACGATCATTTGTGTGTATATACAGAGCAGCTGTATCTGTGCAGGGGGGCTGTGTGTAGTGGGAGGCGGGGAAAACTCTGTGCCAGGCATTTTGGTGCATGTAACAGTGTGGTTCAACATCCTTCCGTGCCACAAATTGTACTGCTTTCAGTGGAAATTCAGGTTAGGCCGGAGCTCGTGTCGTTCTTCAGCCAAAGCACCAGCTCAATGTATTGTGAAGAAAAAATGTCCCCCCTCTACTCTTTTTTATACTGCTGGAAGGTATAGAAAGTGCAGTCACGCTGCATCCCCAGGGATGTGTCTTCCCAGTTAATGATCATCTCCGTAGGTAGATGTAGCTGTTGGGACAATCTGCCTTACAGAGGTTAGATGGTGTTATAACCAAGAAGACACCTGACTGTAAAATAAATCTGGAAATTCTGAATATTAGATTACCCTTACATCTGCAGAAGGCTATGTATAAAAACGTATACATATAGAAATATACGTGTAAGTCTTTAACAGTAGCTCTCAAACTGAGTGCTAAAATTTAGGACTACTTTTGCATGTCCTGCTGGAAATGAACACGGTCAGAATTGCCACAGGATTTAGTCGTCTTTATTTTGTCTCAGCAGCAGTTCACCGACCCTGCTGTGACAAACCAGTGACGTTGAGATGCAGAGGTTGTCACAGCTCTTGGTGGAAGAGCTGGGGCTCGATACGCACTCACAGCTCAGCTGCTGTAGGATGCAGAATTCCCGTGTTCTGGAAATGGGATGCACCGCCCTCAGCAGCTGGAGTCTCCCGATGTCACGGGCAGGGCGAGCGAGGAGAGAGTGTCTCGTTGTGTACAGTCAGATATTGTATATCTTCTCCCTGTAACTGGGACATTTATGGGCATCTCTCACTTCTGAGCCAGGTAGCTTTTAAACAATCACCTTCTGATTAAGAATTGGTTTAATGCCTTCAGTACTGCAGGCTATAAAAACCGATTGATTGATTTTAGGTTCAGAATTTTGTCTTTATGCAGCTTGTTCTCTTTCCATCTTAGGATGCCAAATCCTGGCATGGAATTACATTTGTATGTCTGGCACTTCATTTCTTCTTACTCGGCAGAAAAAGGGAAGATGATCCTACTGTGGCTTGCTATGAAGAGATACAAAAGAAAGTCTTAATAATAGTAGTAAATTCACTGAGTCCTTTTTAGTTACCAGTGCATGAAGATCGCGTAGGTTACAATTGGGATGGGACATTATTTACTTCATAACTTTGTGATGACATCGCTGTGGGCATCGACCACAGCCCTGCACTTGGCGTTCGCCACAAATGGTGTGATGTGAACAGAGAAATACCTTACTGCCGGCCTGGGGGGGCCTCCCAAAGCTCTGCCAGAACAAAAAACGTGCCTTTTGGGCCCTCAGTCCGTTAATTAGCGGTTTCACAACAATCTGCTACTTCTTTGCATTACAAACTTCTGAATTAGTTTCTTTACGTGGATCTGGTTTTAAGTATGCTGAGAACAAGTATTATGAGTAGATCTGAAATGACGGCCCACGTCTGAACTATTGCTAGCGCTGACCTAATGCTGTGACAAACCAGAGACCATTGCTGGCAAGTGTTGCAATTCTCTGCCACGTTCCATTGACCTAAACCTCAAAGCGTGGCTGCTGGTGATGACTGCATGGCCAGAATGGGTTTGATTGGTAAGGCCGCGTCGTACCTTGGCATCTCCAGATCAGCGTGACGCTGTGGCAGATACTTACCTTGCTGAAACCTGAAAAACTGACAGTACTATTCTGGCTCTGTTTATCCGCATCTTTTTCCAGTTGGAGAGGAAAATCCGGTGAAGCTGATTTTGCTTTTGGGGCTTTCAGTGTTTCAGCGCTTTTCAAACCCTGCAGGAATTTTTTTTTTTTCTTTTTAAATAGTAACACTTTTCACAAGCTTCTCCAAACTACACAAATATTTGTACAGGCCTTAAAAACCTTTACTAAAAGTTTGTTTTTACAGAATCTGAACTCCTGGCCCGCTGTAGGAGTTGGGGTGCGTTTTTGTCGAGAGAAAGTCACGAAGCGTAATGAGCCCGTCCTGCAGTAATTAATTAGTTTCTTTTCAGCTATTTCATGCAGCTGGTTCTTGTTAAGCGTGCGGTGAGAGCCGCTCGCTTGGGCACAGCTCAGAAGTCTGTTCCCCGCAGTTCCTGCCCAGGGCGCTTCTCCACATTCTTGCTCCCCCCAGGACAAGGCTTTGCACTGGAGGTTTTTGAAGCTGTTCACAAGTCTGATTTTGGCCTCATAACCCGGGAGGGCTGTGCTCCGGGTACTCGATTCTGAGATGAAATTAAACGTTTCACCTAACTTTTTATGGCTACAGAGGCTTCTGTATTCCTTGGAAGTCTAAAGTTATTTGTGAATGGTGAGAGGCTTTTTTATTTTCCTTGTGCAAAATGGTAACAGAAGTAAACCAGTACAGTTTTCATCTGTATTGCAAAAATCTTTTTTTCCCTATAATGAAAAGCCAAATAAGCAGCAACCTCCTCCTGAATCTCAAGAGATGCTCCTGCTCCAAAATTTACAATCGCTTCCAGCGTTTATTCTGGTAACTTAAAAGACCAAGCTTTATAAAATGGCATCACTAAATAGAAAAAAACTATATACCCCTCAAAAGCAGGTGAATGAAATTCATGTCTGAGATGACGTATACATCAGTATTGCCCATCAGATGCTCCCCACTGAGCTGTAACACCAGCCTTGCTGTACAGAACCCAGGATATGTGGGTCATGAAGCCTTCAAAGAAAGAAATCGTGGACATGGTTTAGCAGCAGACTTGGTAGAGCAGGGTTGTGGTTGGACTGGATGATCTTAAAGGTCTTTTCCAACCTAAATGATTCTATGATTTGAAGCTGTTGTTGCAGCTGTCGGTTCCTCTAGCTGGGCTTTTATCGTGGTCAGATCTCTGTATAGTGTGTTCTAGTAGGAAATATTTTTAACTAATTCCCAAAATAATTTCTGGGATGCAAGCAGAAGGAAGGAGAAGTTCCAGACTAGTTAATTTTTGGAAACACCGATAGTCTCGCACCAGATGAGTCACATCCTTCATTCGGACACCTGATAGACACATAACCAGTACCAGCTTGTGACATCTTGCTCGTTCCCTCTTTAGCTGCTGCAGTTCTTTGGCAAAAGTCTTTGTCTTCATGCATCCCAAGGAGGTGAGAAGCTGTTTCTCAATTATTCCTCATTTTTGGTGCCAGTGTTGCTTCCTGTTATGGAAGTGTAGCTGCTCTTAAAAATCCCTGTCTAGTGGAACTATGGATGAAAGCAGCACCCATCTGGGCTGGCTTCTCACTGCTCCTTATTAAGTGAGAGGGTTTCCACTGGGCATAATGGCCGTCCAGAACAGAGGAAAACCTGGGGATTTGGGGAGCTCCAAATCACCTGTGTTCTACTGGGGAACAACCTGCAGGGAGCGGGGATGCGTTTTGTGTGAGAGGGAGGAGAACGGACCACACGTCAAGCTGCAAGGAGTCCAGAGAGCTCATTTGAGTTGCCATATGGGCCTTTCCCCCCTTTTAAAGTGTTATTTTAAATAACCAAAGTTATGTTTTCAGAGAGATGGTCTAAAAATGGTTGGAATAGAACAGGATCGTCTGTGAGGTTTAGGACATGCACTTTCCTTACTCTTCCTCCTCTTCTTCTCCAGACAAGTGGCAGTTCCAACACAGCGTTCAGCTTTCCTGTGAGCCACAAACACCTAAATCATGCAGAAGGTTCCTGGTGGACTTTTCTGTGGTATTTGGTGTAGTTTCCTGCACTGTAGCGTTCCCCGTCCTGTGTAGCCAATGGTTGAAAAACGTGAACTTTGAGGGACAGTGTCGTAGATGCTTCTGTTCAGGTTAGGCTGAAATGCAGCGTAGATGCAACTTCCTGGTGCCGCTGTTTTAATCCCTTAGAGGCTTGATTCAGTTCTTGTTCTGAATGCAATGATTGCAATAATCGGGGAAGAAAAAAGAAGAAAAAAGTCAGTAACTCTTCTGGATTGACGTGGAGGCCACTTTTTTCTTGTATTTAGAGCTTGAAACAAGCTACGGGGAAAGGGGAAGACATCGGTGTGTTCATCTGAACTGCTGGGTGTGATTTGTGGCTAGAAAAATCAGTTTAGGCTTCGTGTTAATTCACAGGCAATAGCTAAAAGTGATGTGATGTGACTTAGAGATTTTCCAGCAACTGTGACTGTTCTTTTTTTAAAAAAGGATTCAAATAATCGCACTGTTCATGTTCCTAATCGGTATAACACCATTTCTTGTGTCTTTGCTATGCTCATCTACTTCTGCACTTACTTCTGGCTTATTCTAACCACTCGGTGGATGTGTGATGTAAACTAATCGATAACTGCTAGAACATTTAGTGCATGGTAGGGTCCTCAGTGGTCCTAATCCTAGTCCAGACTCATGCCTCACCGGCAATCCAGCCAATATAGATTGCATGAATTCACTGTCCCGCGCTGTTCTCTGAAAGTTAATAAATAATCTGTAAGAACGTTGCCATGAAAAATGTCCATTTCCTGGTGTCGCGGTGGGTGCGCAGACGTCCCATCCCACCTTCTAAAGGGAGAGGGAGCGAGGGCAAAGCGGAATAGCCGACTGTGCCGTCAGTGGTCTTTCAAGGAATTTTATGGGTTTTTAAAATTGCCTTTACGTGCACTGAAGATAGAAGAATAACTCCCACTTACTGTTGCCAATTTGACATCAGCCATTGACTTTGCAATAAGCATTTTTTGGACGAAACATGGGATCAGAAAGCTAGAGGTTGGAAGTTCACTGTCTTCGCTGCAAGCTGAAGCTCAGGCTTTCTTTAGTTCTAGGCGAAGCAGTCGGCTTCGCTGCCAAGTGCTGAAATAATCCCGTTAGCTGTGAAAATTTACTTTTGTGTTTTTTTTCTTCACAGTCAAACTGCAGCTTCAAGCAGAAGAAAGAGGAGTGGTGTCAATCAAAGGTGTGCGTGCAAATCGCTTTCTGGCTATGAAGGAGGATGGCAGATTGCTGGCCTTGGTAAGCAGCAGGTTTTAACGTTGGGCTCTGCAGCTGTCCATCTGTATTGGTAGGTCCTCTCCTCACCTCCTCGTTGAGTAACCTCTCCTCCAGTGGGACTCACTCAGCTTCTTTGTGTCACTTAGCGGGGAGAAATCAGCTCTGCACAGATTCTGTCGGTTAATTGAACTATGAACTTGGAAGAGATGGGTGTGTCTGCCACACCTAGAAGTGGCAAAATTTAACTGGAATGGCCCGTCCGAGAGAAAAATCATGTATAGAAGGAAATTATAAGAGCAAATGAAGAATACAATGTCAAATTTTTCCTCCCATGAGTAATCTTTTTCTCTTTCACATAAAGTAATTGTAAAGACCGTTTTAAAGTAGGAATGAAAGCCTTTTTTTAAAATTTCAACTTGTATGTTTTGGTAGCAATGTGCATACGTTGTTTTCTCATTTCTCTCCCTGTAAAGAATCAGGGTTTTTTGGTCTTGTGTACTTGCAAACTAGAAAACTGGGAAGAAACACATTTTTGAAAAGGTGATGATAAAATAAAGTTACGAAAAGGTGGGTAAATTAAACTAGTCTCTAATGAGACCAGTTTTAAACTCCAGCTTAATGTTTAAGAGTGTTTTAAAGCCGCTATGTTTAGCAGACTCTCAAAGTTCCCAAGGTCTCCTAGAGCTAGATTCTGAATTTTGCTTTAAAAGCTGCAGTTACATTCATTTTGCTTATGAGACATAGACACCGGAAATCTCCCATCCGTGTTTATACTGTTCAGTGCAGCCAAACTTCTGGCACTTCTGCAGTACCACCGTAAGGCATCCGGCGGGAGTTTCAGTTTGCAATAACCCCTGATGGTTCAGTATCTTGAACGCGGCCCCGTTCGGCTTCTGTGCCAGTCCCCACCAGGAGCGGGTGTTAACAACAAAGCGAATTCCTAACGGCAGCTGAACGGCAGCTCACGGAATACCCGTGCCAGGGGCTGCAGGAGTTACTGCAGATCCCTCTCGGCTCTGCCTCTGCCGAAGTGGGATGAGGTTGAAGGCAAACAAAACAAAACTCAGGAGCTGGACACGAGCAGGGGTCCCCGGCGTGCTCCTCAGCACCGCGCTCTCCAGCTCCAGGAAGCCCATTTTGTTTCTGCCGGCGGATGCAGTTAAAGAACTTGTTTCAGGTTACGGCGTTATTTACTCGGGTGTTGCGTGACAGCTCAGTTGAAGAAAATGTGAGGAGTAGTCCACTGTGCTATTCTGGAATGCAGGATAATTGGGAATTTCCTGTGGTGCTGGTGCGGTGGCATTCGGCTTCCCGCTCAAATTGCTCTCCTTACCCTGAGCGGCAGAGAATGGTCAAAATAGGGTGGTTGGCACCATCTGGATAAACACCTGGGTGCGTTTATATTTGGGATTTCCAACCTCCTGCTGGAGGGCGGGTTTTGGTTGTAGGACATGTTTCCCTTGCAGCTTCAGGCAGCAGTTCTGTGGGCTTAGTTCTTGTGAGGCGACGTGCTTGGGGAGTATCTGCCGTTCACTCAGAAAGACTCAAAATCTGATAAAGTTGGGTCACTTTGCGCTTCTCACTGGAGTTTATAAAACATTTGCTTTGCTTTGTTTCTGGAAATGGCTGTGACTTGAACCGCGTTACCTGCAAACGCTGCTTCCTCCAGCTCTGCGTTTTTGCTGTTGGTAGGTGAAAATTCCCTACACCAAAGATTTTGCTCCTCAACCAGCCAAACTTCTGCAATTCCACAAACATCTTCTGCAGCACAGGCAATGTTTTTTCCAGGAGGATTTCTGCGCTCTGAGTTCCAGCAGTTTGTGGCCGGTTGTGCCTCTGCTGTTCTCTGCCTATAAACACATTCACTGAAACTGTTCCTAATTGCCAGCGTTTCTTTTTCGGTTTGAGGAGTGTTGTGTTTCAGAAGGAGCTTTGAAAGAGCATATGCTGGAAATCTTTGCGGTGGAGTGATCTCATCAGCGCACATGAATTAATATCTGCTGAAACCTTTGGTTCTTTCTTTTAAAACATCATGGAACTGTAATTTCTAAACACCTCTTTAGGTCTCTAATCCATAGTCCCTCATGAACTATTCTGTCCTTTTTAACATGTTCCTTTTTTATTACTTTTCACTGTCAACTGGCAGAGTGTCCTTGTTTTATACATCCATCAACATCTTAAAAAAATACACAAATCTATTATTCAGTCCTGTTTTTCATCTAGTTTTGGTGTTTGGGCTGCCTTCCTGCCTTGAAGGCTGGCTGATGCGGCTTTCAGGGTAGGGATCATGCTCTCTGTTCCCTTACAGGCTCAGTTGTTGTGGGGGAGAGGTGGCCCTACCAGTTCAGTCACTGGAGGAAAGGGCTGGTTCTTAATGCAGCTGGTCGAGAGGTGCCCTTGGAAAATGCTGCTTTAACTGCAAATATTGGTGCAGAAATGGATCGGTTCCGTCAGTTGTTTTAATGGAAAAATGGAAATATTTCCCTTCTGCTATGGCTCAGTTTGACTTCCCAGTTTCATTTCATTATAATAATGAAATATTTCCACTTTCTGGAATTAAATGTGTTTTGATTATTTCATTTCACGAAGAAATTTCTCAAAATTTCCCATGAAAGGAAGAACTGCACTTTGACTAACTTTTCTATAATTCACGAGAAATAATTTGTCGTTGAAGGACAGGTTTGTTCTGTCTGTCACGCTGATGTGGTTTCGCTCTGACCGGACAGGTTTTGCCAGACTGAAGGACTTGGTAGAGCAGGGTTGTGGTTGGACTGGATGATCTTAAAGGTCTTTTCCAACCTGAATGATTCTATGGCTTGAAGGGGAATTCTTCTCTTTTGATGTTATGGATTAAAATTGTGGTACAAGAATATTTGTGAGAATAAGCTTCCATTTCCTGGCCCTTTTGTCGTTAGAACAGGCTAAACA
Organism: Eurystomus gularis; assembly: GCA_013400335.1. Taxonomy (NCBI): domain Eukaryota; kingdom Metazoa; phylum Chordata; class Aves; order Coraciiformes; family Coraciidae; genus Eurystomus; species Eurystomus gularis. The sequence goes on along the minus strand of VZZY01011254.1, from coordinate 223,113 downwards.
CGATCGTCCCCTCTCTTGGGTCATACTCTGTCCACTGTGGTAGTTACAGATTAACCCTCTGGTTTCGGTTTTGAGAATGAACAAACTCGAGGAATTTTAATACCTAATCTGAGTCCAGAATGTCCAAACTAGTTAAGTGGCATAATGTGATACTGAGGCAGATGCAGTTTGCTCTGAAGAATCAGAGTGGCGCTTGGTCCCCACCACTGCCCCATGAGTTGTCCCCTCCTTTATCCTTCCCATGAAGGGCTGTAGAGTTGAGGGGTATTTCACGATGTGATCTGAAAGCTTTTGCTGCTCTGACCGCAGCCTAGACCTGAGTCTGTTCAAACCACTGATACCCAGGGTTCTTCCAGGGGCCCAGGTTGACAGCGTGGTGCCCAGCACCCCGCTTCTGCTGGACACGAGTCCAGCTGCTGAACGGCTGCCTTTGGCAGATGTTGGGGAATACACAGTTTGTGAAGCCTGAGCTGTCCTTTGTCACCTAAACATTCTATTTAATTGTCCAAATATTTACACTGGCAGCCAGCTGTAGGAAGGCGCTGGTATCACATAGCTTTGTGGGGAGTAAGGACTCGAGTGTCCAGAGCAGGTCACAAGGCACCTCTCAAAACATCTGTATGAATGTAGGAAAAAAAACCACAACCAAAACCCAACAACCCCCAACTTCTTTATCTATGTGTTTCTTTTTTTCACCCTTTTGAAATTATTTTTTTTATAACACCCATAAATTGCTTGAAAATCTGTTTGGAGGGTTTAATCTCTTTTACTTTTCAAACCTGAGCAGCATGAGGAAGGCTAAATAAAAACGAGGAGTTTCTTGTGAGTTGTGATTGCATTTATTTGGTGGGTTTAGTGCGTAGGAGACTTTGCCTTTTTATCCGTACGTGGTGTCTTGTGGTGGCCTCTTAAATTCACCACGGGCGCGCTGGAAGCCATTTGCTCCCTAGCGGAGGTTGAAGCAAGACTTGGTTCCCACCAGTGTGAGGCATCTGGTTTAATTTCCCATCTCCTCGGCCGCACCAGGCCGGGATTTCCCAGGAATCCAGAGAGAAACCAGGTGCTGCGGCATTTGGAGGCCGTGTCTTCGGTACCTCCCCAGCGCCCATTGTCTCGGTGCTTCTAGAAGTGCCACCACTTGGGTAGGAGGTGAGGTGAGGTGTGAGCTGGCCACGATGGGCTCTCTGCTAGAATGTCCAGCTTGGGCAGTTCTCCTGAACTTGCCTAAACTTTCCTTAAAGTTTGTTTTTGTTCTCAAATGCTTCTTTGTACAGTTTCTGTGCCCTCTTAAGGCTTCTGTGATCCATTTTAGGCTGGGATCTGTAGCTGGAGATGATTAATGCAGCTGTTTTCCCGTTGCTGGAACAAGAGGCATTAAAATACAATTTATCTTGAGAGAGATTATTTCAAATACAAACCATCTGAAAATTGTTAATTTGATTTGTAATTTGAAATGTAAAAATACCAGTGAGTTACAGAAAGAAGAAATCCCACATGGGTTTTCTCTCAGAAGTTCTTTTCCATAGAAACCAGAATTGGTACCTGGAAGTGGTTGAAGTGGTGGAAAACACCTTGTACTTGCAGACCTGTGTTTGGAGACAGATCACGCTACTCAGACTGCGTTTGAGCGGCTGAACTGCTTGTAGCTACAGAAACGTGGCATACGTAGGAGTTACTCTACTCTGTTCTCATGCGTACTCTACAAAGCCTACTTGTTCCAAGCTCGCCTTTTACTTCTAGTTGGGTATTTTAGATATTAATGAGTATTACTGCAAGACTGTAACAAAGTGCTTGTTTAGGGAATTGCTTCCCATTCACTCATTAAAAGCAGCATATTCAAAAAGACACACGTAGTAATTCCCTGCCTTGGTCTCCCGGCCTCCAACCAATGTGAGCTTTGGGGCCTTCTCAGCCAAGAACGGTTTGTACCTATTTAGTACCTTTCAATGATTTATTTTATTTTTTTTTCCCATTAATGTGGGACTTGAATCCATGTAAACTGGGGGAAACCGTAACTTCCTACAGTGAGGAGCTCCCCAGCTCAGCTCTTAAGAAAAGTCCCCGCCTTTCTGGTGTGGAGGTGTGTTAATTCCGTGTAGGTGCAGTTGATTTTGAACCCTTTTAACTCTCAGAAGGAGGCTAATTCCATAGATGTACTTCTAAACATGCAGAGTATATTAAAAAATAGTTTTCAATATGTTCACAGGAACTGTATCTTTATTCAAACGTGAAACATTCAACGTGAATTTCTTAAAAATACAACATCCCGCTACCTTGGGTCCTGAAGAATTGATTTGTGATGGAATATCAATAATCCTTTTCCTTTTTCCCCTTCCAGAAATGCGCGACAGAAGAATGTTTCTTTTTTGAGCGTTTGGAATCTAATAACTATAACACTTACCGGTCACGGAAATACTCTGATTGGTACGTGGCACTGAAAAGAACTGGACAGTACAAACCCGGGCCAAAGACGGGCCCCGGACAGAAAGCGATCCTCTTCCTCCCCATGTCTGCTAAAAGCTGATGGCCGCGGCGGATTCCCGGCGCGTACGCCACGCTAAAGACGTCGAGTTGCCTACTCCTCTCCCAAGCAGCACAAGTACAAGCAGTTATTTGCTGATATTAACTCCTTTTGCAGATCGCAGATTAAAAGAGGACTGTTTCATATTGGCTTTATATCGCTCTTTACACCTGTCGTGCCAGTGTGTGGAGGTGAAATCACTCGGAAGATGTATTTTCAGGATGGATAGCACTCGTCTTCTGCCAGATCTCTATGTAGAGCTGTTTTATTTACCTTATGTTTGCTTTACAGAGTGAAGGAAAACGAATCTGATGCACACCTACAGCAATATTTACCTTGAAAAATAATTTATCTCTATAGCTTATTAGATAATAGAGTAAATAATTACTTTCTAATAATTACCTACAAAGAAGTCCATGGGTAATTTTAATACGGTCTAAGTAACACTACAGTATTAATGATAAATTATTAATCTAATGAAATGTGAAATGTATTGCTATCATGTAAAGTTTCTGTAGGACTCGGGCAGCTCCCTGTGGTACAGTTTGTAGAACAGGCCTGTGTAGACAGCAGGAAACTCCCTCATGGTTATGTCGATCTTCTCAAAGCCTTCCCGGTACCCGTACAGCAGGAGTTTGGCTACAGTGCTGGTGATGGGCGTAGCGTGCTTGGTCCTAGCGAGCTCCTCGAGGTCCATCCACTCGCACCTCAGGCACTCCTGCTGGCAGAAGCTGATGGTGAAGGAAGAGGGCTCCAGGCGGCAGATGATGTACAGATCTGACTTCCCGAAGGCTCCAGGGTGTTTGTGTTGCTGTCTGATGCTTAGGATGGACTTGAACTCGGACTTGATGCCAGTCTCTTCAAAAACCTCTCGAACTGCTGTGTCTCCTAGGTGAAAAGAGCAATCCTTGCAGTACATGTCACAACAGCTTAGCCCTTTAACCCTCCTTCCACCTTTTGATCGTGGAAAATCTCTGTCTCAAAGCGTTCTCTGTTCTGCTTCATCAGCCTTTCAGAATTAAGTCTGACTGTTTCCGTGCAAAGATAAGCTAATTTTTTGGTCCCCGAACAAAACTAACTGCTGCTTGCCTTTCTTGTGTGTATCCTACCAAATGGTGAAAGTGAGCAGCTTTCGCTAATGCTCCACAGGCTGTGGTTCTGAAACGGGCCTTCTGATGGTTGCTGGCTCCACTGACCCCCCAGTCCAAGACCGTGCTGCACCCTCCTTCCAGTCCTTTCCGTCCTAGCCCCCGTCTCTCTCCTCGCCTCTGTGCAGTCTCAGACCCACACCCCTGTACGTACGTCAGACCAAACCCGTTCCGCTGCACGTGGCCACAAGGTGTAACAACATGGGTAAAACTATGGCTTGAAAAAAGTGAAAGTTAGCACCAAGTCCTTTTCAAGATGTATCTTCAGTGCCTAGTGACATTTCAGATACGCCAGAACACCAGTATCGCCTCTGTGCTGCACAGGGACGTTCTGTGCGCATCAGCCAGAGTTAACGTTCCTTGTGACACAAGCAGCCGTAACTTCCAAGGGTCCCGAGGGTCCAGGTGCTGCAGTTACAGCACGAGAATCACCTGCCATCAAAAAAGATGTTCCTTCTCTTGAGTAATAACTTAAATTGAAGAGCCCAAATGATATTTTTAATATTCCACTTACTTCCCCCAAGTCCGCAGGTTCACTCTAGTCAGGCCAAATCCTACGTGCCCGGGGTAACTACTGGTAGGTAAAATACCGGCTTTTTCCACCTGTCTGTGGGCTCAAAGCGGTGCCTTGTTTGAGTGGTAAACGCGTGTCGCTGTTCTGCAGCGTCGCCTGCTTCCAGCAGTTCATTTTCAGTAAGAGCTGAGCGTGCTGCTGTACTGCCAAAAGCAAAATACATTCTAGAAGACCTTGTAGAGATCCACCTTCCTACGGAAGCTTGCGTCTTGGCATGTCTGAGGTGAGCAAACCAGTCCTTTTAAGGGGAGCTTCAAAGACTGGAAGTAACTTGGATGTATGGTGGCTAGCAGTGTATAAACAAAATGATTTATCCGGCAGAGGCCAAACAACTCGACCTGAAGGGCACTGATTCTGCACGTGCTTCTGCCTCAGCTCAGCTTCCACCCTGCCGTGGAACAAGCTGTGTCTGGTTTACACCAAGTATACAGAGGGATTGGAGACTCCAGAATACCTGCTGCCTGCAGGACATTTATGTTTGGGACTTCAGTTAAAAGGCTGCTGCATTTGGGGAAAGATCCTCGTTTTCCATTAGTGACCCTTGCAGAGACTGGTTTTTATGTTGCCCAGAGAGGCCCCCGCGGTCTTCTGGTTTAAAATGGCGGCTGCGAAGCAAACTCGCTGAGGTGAGTGGTTTTACTACGAGGCGAGTGGTTTTACTACGAGGCGAGTGGTTCTACTACTCGGCAAGGGGCTTATTGCACTCCCGTGATAAAGAAGGTCAGCACCTGAAGAAGGCTGAGGCAGGCTATGGTTAAGAGAGATGAAATAATTAGGATTTCGTTGAAGCTTTGAGCTTTGCTTTTAGATAAAGTGCCTTTTTCTGTTCCCCTTTTATTTAAATGTGTATATATATAAAAGTATATGACGACAGTTCAACTAGAAGAAACGCGAGGGCTTGAGTTTCAGAAGTATTCAAATACAACAACGTGCACACTTTGCTTTATCTGCATTATGAAACTCTGCCGATTACTCGTGCGGGTCGGTTTGTACTCTTTAAAGTAGGCAGCCGAGTATTTTGTCACTTTGCATAATCACAGGATCTTCAAGCGTCGCAGCTGCGACGTGTAACTGTTGTTTGAAACTTAGTACCTTGAACGACTGCGAGGTTATAAGGTTTGATGGAAGGATATACAAAAGGAAAATTAAACCCTGTTGTATTTTATGCTTCACTAATTTATATCTCTGTGTAATATTAAGATGTGATGCACAGAATCGTAACTGTTATTTAGTTCAGTAGTGGCAGGAGAGGAGCTGTAGGAGACCTGTTTCCTCCCAGGTGTTTCTCCACACCTACACCAGGCTCCAGGAACCCTCTCGCCCGCTCCGGGCGGGCTGGCCGCTGGCTCCTGGGGAAGCGCTTACCAGTGCTGGTCATTCTTCTTCCCAGTCCAGACACCCCTCTGCTGTCCCTGGCCTAGAGCCGCTCACCGTCACTGGAAGCGAACGGGAGCCTGGCTAGACAAAACCACGGCATTTGGGATTCTTCTGAGAACAGGAATCCAGCTCAAGTATAACTCTTTGCATTGTCAGGAAAAGAATTTTGATTTCTAGCACCATGTTTGACAAAAAGACAAAACGTGGCTTGTGCGTTGTGAAAATTGCAACGTGGCCATATCCCCCCAGCTAGAAACCTTCTCCCTGTGCTGAAATCCTGCAGTACAAGCCCTCCACGCGCTGTTGTAGGAAGACTTAAAATATTTCTAAGGTATAGGGCAGTCAGGAAACCCAGGCCCAACACCCACTTTGCCAGGACTGCTGCAGGCCACGTTTTTTCCAAGGTCTGCATTTTTGAGTTATTGCTAGAATATATCTGTATCCACATATTTATGCAGAGCTAAATTAACGTGAGCAAATGGACTTCTGAAAACGAGACCTACCTTTGAAAACAAGAGCCTAAGGTAGGGTATAACTTAGAAATTAACCAGTCCACGGATCATAATCTGAAGGAGTGAGACACAGGGAGGAAAAGCACAATGTTCTCTCTCTCTCCTCATCACCACCCTTGTTCCTTCACCTCCAGAGGTGACTGCAGCAGCGTTCACCATCACCTCTGCTACCCTGGGTAGGAACGAGAAGGTTTCCTCCCACCAGCACTGTCTGTTCACACAGAAGGGTCTTTTCTCTCTGGGTGGAAGCAGGTGACCGCAAGACCAAGGCGCTGCACTTACTGCTGGTCCTGTGCCACAGAGCTCTTGGTCCAAACAAATCCGAGGAACAAGGGTGGAAGGAAGCAAGCGTATTTATTTCTGTTCCACGTATAAAAAGGGAGCGCTGGGCAGTGTCGCTCAGTGCACGATGGAGCTCTGGGCTCCATCCGCAGCCCTGGACTCCAGCGCGAGCCAAGCGCTCGCTGGTGCGGTTTCATTTGGGTCATATCCTGATTACCTTAATCCCCTGCGCTTCTGGCTCATGTCACAGCACGTCCAACAAGCCCACAATAAATAAGCTGCTTTGAGGCGCCCACGTAAGAGAAACAGTGGAAAAGGGCACATGTGACAAATACAAAAGTTCTTTGCTCATCATGTGACCCCACTACCATGAAGGTCACAGGATCGTGTCCCTTCAGCACTAATTCAAAGCAGCGAAGAGTCATAGGAGTGATGCGGGTCACCGTGAATTTCAGTGCTCTCAATGTCTTTGTCATTCTCTTGACGTCTGACCTGCTGTCCTAGGACTTACCAATGTCTTCGCCTGGGTTAGACAGACCTCCTGGAAATTTCCACGCGTTTACGGTCTGTATTGGAGAAAAAAAAATACTGGTGAAGTACTCAGCCTGTGTTGTAGTCGCTAAGGTGAAGGAGACAATGAACACGTGACTTTTTTTTGGTTGAAATTGCAGAAATGACTCTTAGAAACATGAGTAGGGCTTTAAGTAGGAACTTGTTTGTTCTTGGGAATGTGACAATCAGAGATAGCTACAGTCTGTACGAGATATCGGAACACATCTACTGACCAAAAATACAAACTGTCATTAGACGACGTTGCTGCTAGATAACTAGAGTAGTTGAATATTAAAGAAAGCTGCTATAGACTATGTAATCTTGTATTTAATCACTAATGTATCCCACTTCCATGGTTCGGCTTTTTAAAAATGTGTATATATTTAATCCTACAACCAGGTATTATGATTGTAGTACGGTTCTACGCTGCACTGGCTTTAAGATGACTTTGTGTGTCTGTAATAGCCACGTAGAGTAACTTGTTTTGTCTTCATGGAACACAGAAACTGAGGCCTTGGGTGTGATTTCTACGGAGGAGCGTTTATTGACTCGCAATAAAGTTCAGTGCTTGGAACATGAAGTGCAGACTTGGTGCTGTTATTGCCGCTGGTAGAGGAGTCCCAGATCCTACAGCCTGGCGTGAAGGTTTGTCAGGCTTTCCATCTATGGACTATTCCTTTATTTCTTTCCTTGTAGGAAGAAGTTAACCTTAACTAGAAATAAACGCAGCACTGGACAGGCTGCCCCGAGAGGTGGTGGAGGCCCCATCCCTGGAGTCATTCAAGGTCAGGCTCGATGAGGCTCTGAGTAACCTGGCCTAGGTAGATGTCCCTGCTTGTGTAGGGAGGTTGGACTAGATGACCTCTAGAGGTCCCTTCCAGCCGGACACATTTTAGGATTCTATAAAAAGGTACACTGGCAAAAAAAGGGTAGCTTTTCTCGTGCATGCAGCATAGAGAGGGAAGTTGTGCACTTTCCAGGGATTTGAATCCCCACCAGCTCCACTGGAAAATGTGTTTTTCTGGGCACTCTTAAAAGGCTTGGATAGAAATTTAAAGTAGTAGATGAAAAGTAGCGTGGATGGAAAATACATATATTGGCTTTCAGATTTGCTTTCAGTTCCTGGAAATCGTTCTTCGTGTGCTGTGGAATTGTCCTTTCACCGTGAAACCAGAACAGCTCTTAAAATTCCACTAGCTGTTTAATTTTTTATTTTTTTGTTAAACTTTCAGAACACATCTTTTGTATTAAAAGTCACCATTCCAGGGACATTGTTCCTTTTGTGGGGAAGGAGAAGGGAGAGGAGTGGAACTGACGGGGGGAAGCTGCTGTCTGAGCCAATTCGCCCGCACTGAGGTGTTTTATTTGCTCGCTGCACAAGAAGCGTATCGTACACTTCGTGTCTACACTCGATGGCACCCAAGCAATAAAAGACGGCTGTAGAAAAAGCTCTCTCTGGTGAGCTTGGAACTGGGCCTGGAACCCGAGCGGAGCACCCGGTGTCTCCCTGCCGCACGGGACAGGCCTGGGCAGCCTGAGAGAGAGAGGCTGGAAGACGTGACGAGTGGTGGATGCCTGGTTGCCCCAAGCCACATCACAGGACCCACCATCACCACACCAACAGTCTCTGGTTTGGCCTTCTCCGTGTGCCATAAATGAACGGTCTTTCCACCTGCTGTGCTCAGGTGGTCTCCGAGTCACGGTCAACCACGTTATTGCTTACTTAAGGCCACAGATATGCCTGGGATTTTTGAAACCAAATAAAATCGGAATCCTTCTCCTGAAATCTGCTTTGAGCCACGAGGGTTTTCCAGAGGTCTGCATGGATCCAAACACGGGATCAGGGATGCTTGGGTCAGTAGAGGAGAAAATAGAAGGCTCAAAGCAGAATGGCTGCTTAGTTCTGCTGATTGATTGAATCAGTTCTAATTAACAACAAAGATGTTGATTGTTTCCAAGTCTGTGGGGTTTTTTTCCCTTCAAATGCAACAGGGCAATCTGTTGGTGTTTTCCAAGACATTCGTAAAAGGAAGTAACTTTACCACAGTTTTGGACTGGAATAAAAATGAAAATATCTTTGGTTTATGCTACAGAGTAGGCTTAGCTAAATGAACTTCTCTACTTGATAATCCCACAACAAACTTACCTTATTTCTGTCTTGGACGACCAACACCCTTCCAGTGCTTTCATCCAGAACAGCACCTAGTGGAGAGGTAATATTGGAAAAGATTTAAGTGTTAGACAACGACGTTTGGTCTTAACAGCCATAATGTAACGTTTTTTGATAAAACATGACAACCCCCTGGTGATACTCAGCTTACAGTTGGCAAGATTTGTGTGGATGAGGTTTGTCAGGGGAAAGCTGATACCCAACCAAACGCGACAAAAGGTTAAGTATCCGGTATAACAAATTCCAAGTTAGCAGTACCAAAATAAACAGACACTTCCCGCATTTTAAGTTCCAGATTAGAAAAGAAATGAAGAGAATAATTCAGTTGTCTTAATATCATCAGACCGAAAGAATGCAAGATCAAGACATCACCCAAACCCTGCAGCAAAGCTGCTTGCTTCAGCAGAGACGTGCCTGGGATCTTGCCCAAACAACAGCAGTTTTTCCCGGGACTCTGGCCGAGGAGCCACGATGGGCAAGAACTTTTCTCCAGAGAAATCCATGACAAAGCTCCTGCCTGCCGCAGTGACGATTTGAGCGTTTTCTGGTTAATGATGAAGGTGGTTAAGAATGGTTGAGCGCTGTGGTGCAGCTCAGCAGGTTCGTTTCCACATCAGCCACACATGGGTTACAAATCAGTAGTTACAGATTAAAAAATGCTTATGTCATTTTAGAGCGGGAGGAAGAGTGTACGGGCGGATCTGGGATGATATATGCATTTAAAATGCTACGGGGAAGTATTTCCACAGAAAAAAATTATTAAAGAATGAGTGTCCAGCTCAAAACATCCTGTTTTTTAATAATACAGGGCAGATGTCTGTGTAGGAGGAGTATTTAAAAGACTAAATCCCCATCTTCCTTCAAGATATCTCAAAGGACGTGCTTTAAGAGGGTAGTCACATATCTGCCTCCCCATGGCTGCTGATTCTCTGATGTCATTCCTCCTGTAAATATTCAGCAGCACCCAGGTTCAAGCCTGGACCAACTGAAAGAGGGAACACGGGGAAAGCAGGAGCACCTTTGGTGCACGCTGTAATTGCAAGGAGTTATTTTCTAGAAAAGCTGTTTTTCAGCCAAGTGGTTTGCTCAGACCAAGGAGGGCTGCTGGAGATGGGAAACTGCAGTTTGAATCAACCAGAAAAAATGTTTTCGCTCCTCTGTTCCCCAGAAAGCGATGCCTGTGAAGGTCATTTTTGGCAGTGAACTTCTCTGTGAGATGTCCAGAACCTCTGCTAGATGACACCTAAAGTCCAAAGAAAGAGGAAAGGAAAGACACGAACGGGATTTGCTGTCTGGTCTCATTTTCCCAAGTGTAGCTCGGGAGCCCCTCTGCTGAAGCTCACTGAGACCGGAGCTTGGCTGCAGGCTCCGAATCCTGGTTCTAAAAACGCTCCCTCTTGCTACAAATGTGGTACCTGGAGCTTTCACCCAACACCAGGATGACTTTCCAGAAAGGTTTACACTTGTCACCCAACCAAGGAATCACGATTACACCACTGCTTGTTTTCAACGTTCCCTTTAGGGAAACAGGTAAGAAAATTATTAGAAACAACAACAACAAATCCCTTCACTCCAGACAATGAGTAATGGAGGGGAAAAACACCATCACTCCACCTGTTTTACTTATGACTGATGGAAACATGGATGAGGAGATGTCCAGCATTGAGAAGTACTTGTCACCTGTGTCAGGAGAGCACGCGTGACCGCTCGCACTGTGAACATCAGCAGACAGGAGCAGGTATTTGTAAAACAACTCGGAAACTGCTTTTAAATCACTTTTGGCTCCTTGGACCATCACAACCTATCTCGCTCTACCCCCTGTGTGCAGTTAGACATTGATGCAGCTGCTCATTTCATACATTCCTTAAGTAACACGACCGGCCAAGGCTGATGATCTCGTGTGTGTGTGGAGACTCCTCTTTCTCTCCAGCTCCAACGATTTGGTTCCACAACCAGATCACAGTAGGTAGCGATGAAAGTAACAGCCAGGTTGTAAGGCTTGTACCACACCAGGGGGAAAAGAGAACGGCTTTTGCTTCCTCTCCTTTTGCTCTCCTTCCCGTGCCCTTGTTACAAACACGCCGCTCCCGGGACGGCAGAGCACTTCCTCCTAGGAGGCCGAGAATTGGGGAAGTGCTTTTCCAAAAACATCTTAATCATTTCATTCACCAGCAGCTTCTCTGTACCTTTACACGTTTGGAAAAGCCTGCCGCCTACAAACGGTCGCAGTCAGTTCCTTGGAAGCCACATCACATCTTCCACTACTTCTCAACAATAATGGCCAAGCCCAATGAGTAACGTTGGCTACTCTCTTCTTGGCGACTCCGATCGAGTCTGGCAAAACATGGCCTGACCTCGCTTATTCACACCTTTGTCATCACTTGGCTGCAGGACGCTGAGGCTCCGGCCGCGCTGCGTTCGCGTGTGGGAAACTCCAGGCAGGACCAGAACCAGCTGCTGGTCCCCCTGGCAAGGCAGGCTCGCGCCCTGCGTTCTGCTTCCGGCGCTGCCTCCCCGCTTTTTAGTTTTGGGATGCTCAAGGGACTAAGTCCTGTGTTTAACTGATTAGCCGCAGCTTTGAGATGAAGCCTCTCACCAGCACATGTGCTTTTCTTTACTGCAGAAACTTTCTCAAATACGGCTTTTTGTTCAGGGAATAAAAATGCCTAGAGTTTCACACACATTTAAATAATCTAAGATTTCAACAAAATGAATTAATTAATAGAATGAAGCTCTTCCACTACCCAGGCTCTCCCTCCTGAAGCAGAAAGCTAATGGAATAAACATATGCCAGGCAGTATCAGCGCCGCTTGGGATGTGTTCCAGACCCACTGAGAGGGCGTGGAACAGAGGAATAAAAATAAATTGCCACAGAAATCTGTTGCTTTACCTGCCCAAATGCCTTCCTCAAGTCTTCCCCTCTTTTAAAAGTACTCTCAATAATGAATAAAAATGTAGAGGTCTGCAAAGCAGTAGGAAAGAATACCAATGTTATACGCTGTGCAGGGTTTAAATCCGTGCGATAAACGGTGAAATCCATTTATGAAACCTTTTATTTCTTCAAAGTTTTTCCTACTTGCAGAGCACAAAGTGTTTCTCTCTTTCTACTGCAAATGATGCTTTGAAAGGGCATTTTTCATGTTTTCAAATATTTGAGAGTTTTTCAGAATTACCATTTTTCTTATATTAGGTCCTTCCTGACAACCATCGGGGTCACGACGAATCTATCACATGATTTTCTTTTAAAATAGCACTTTCAGCCATGAGAAACCTACTTCAGAAAAATCCCCTTTTGCCTAAGTCATGTTTCCGCACGAGTTATAACTGTGAGGAGCAGCACGCTGCTTTTGCTAGGAGAACGCACTATCTTACTCGAGCTTTGCTGCATATTTTAACGGTGAGGTTTTCATACCTCGGGAAAACATGCTCTAACATGTCCATTGAAAAAATCCAAGCCTGTCTTCAGCTTCTACCCTGCCCTCTGCTGGCTTTGGAACTCAAAGCTCCCACTGCCGATCTTAGTAGCACTGTTTTGTCATTGAAGGCTTTGTTGTTCCCAAAATGTCCTTTCTGCTACATGGAGTAATCCAGCTTTTACGAGTCCTTCTGAACTAGAGTTTTCAAATCGCTATTTTTGGGTCTTAACACCACTTGGCGAAGAGTTAACGTCCCTCACAGTCCCTGTAAATCAAGGACAAACAAATCAAACTCGCAACAGGAGAGATGTGCTGTCACTCTGCCATAACTGCGGAGTTTTGTCGCTCAACCTTTACCAGTACGCAGGGGGTTCAAACCAGCCTCCGGGTTACGGGAGACTACGGAGTGATGGGACAGGTAATTGCGTATCTGGGGAAGACTGCTGAGAGAAAGGGCAAAAACACTCAAATTTGGTGAAGCTGAGTTGCAGCTGACTGTATTTTTGGCCTATTGTCAATTCCTTGTACTGTGCTGTAAAACAAAACAAAAAAAAAGAAAAGGAAAATAATCTTATCTAGTTCGCTGGGGATTTCCTCAGTTTTTAAGGCAACTCCTTTCCAAGCGTGCTTGTGGGAGGTCTAGATGGGTAAGAGTATGGTGTCCAGATGTTTGTTTGTTTGTTTGTAAAATATACTGGTTTGGGTTGTGGACTTTGAGGCACAGCTTAGAGCAGCTTTTAGACCACTGTAATTTAAGCCAACAGATGTGCTAGCTCCTGAACAATCCCCGTTGGGTCAAGTTTGCCCCTTTTACAGACCTTACCCTGAGCGCAGTTTATGCAGATGTATATACTGAGCACCTACAGCAAGGACGGGGAGCAAAGAAGTGACTTTTTGTTTTCTAACACGTTTGTAGTCACCTTTTCACTTTCAAAACACTGCTTGAACCTTGAAATACTACTTCTTTCAAGGCTAAAGCCAAGATACGTTTCTCAAAATGGTGTTCAAAACCAATTATTTGCAAGTTAAAACTGTAAAGCTTCAGGACCACGGTTTCTTCTCCACGAGCTGTTTACAATTTTCTCAAACTAGAATAATTTTGAGAAGCCTCTCTCATTATTGGCCTGCTTTCAGCAACGTGCACAGTTGTACAAGTGCATTCATGAATGACACGCTCCACTTTGTGAAGTTACTCAGTCAGCAGCCGGTTTCCCCACGCTGGCCGTGCAGAGGAACAGCGGGTCCAGAAGAACAAAGTTCCCAAAATGCTGCGAAGAACCCTTGCCTAGCTCTCGCCGAGCAGAAGGGCTTGTTCAAAAGGCTTTTCGTGGCCGCAACCATCTTGTAACTAACCTGCAACTCCCAGCTGGTGAGTGGCATATCCCGGTAGCCTGCTGGGCCCTTCTCCCAGCCACAGGGTCAAGGTGGACGAGCCCTGCTCGGCATGGTGGAAAGCAAAGCCTTGCGAGGCCGCCACGGCCGCAAACCTGCTCTGGAGGATGGGGACTTGGAGCCAGACGGCGACATGGCCTTCGTCCCGCCATCGGGCCACTGCGCCTGCCAGAGAGAGCAAGGGGAGGTAAGGAGGGTGAGGGACGCTGCCGCAGCTCGCAGACACCCCTTGCCCTCGCTCCTCTTGGTTTTAAACTTTACTGTGCACGACTCATGCGTGAAAGTCTGTTTTCACCACAGGGCCAACCTACCACTGGCGTGAGAGACACGCCAGCAGTGACAGGAGAAGAGGAGGCACCACCAGCTCGACTTTTACATGGTGTTTACACATAAAACGGTGGCTTTTACACGCAGAACGACGGCTTTCACGTTAGGATCTGCCGTAAGGCGCAGGGAAGTGGGTCTCTGCTCTCTTCCAGCACCTTCCCCCGCACGATGTGTGTGTGAGGGACAAGGACTCCCCGGCGCAGCGGAGCCGGCCGAGGGGAGCTCACAGGGCCCGGGGAGCCCCGGGGAGCCCCGCCGCCCTCCCGCCGCCCTCTCGCCCCGCTGGTCCCCGCCCGGCACT
>VZZY01011254.1:81181-208202 GCA_013400335.1 Eurystomus gularis | reverse complement strand
GCACCGGGGGCGTCTCCCGGGCAAGGTGGGCCCCGCTGGCAGCTGAACCGGGGTGGGAGAGGCAGCGAGCGGCAGCGCGTACCGTGGGCGCCTCCAGGGCGGTCAGGAAGGAGCCCCGTCCCCTCGCAGCGCGGCTCCCCCACAAAATGGCTCCCCCCAAAATGGTTCCCCCGCGCGCCTCCCTCACGGCTGGCGCTGCCTCTGGGGGCTCGGGGGGTTCGTTACTTGTGCGGGGCCCGGAGCGCGACAAACACCCAATTCGTCTGGCAGGGGGGAAAAAATGATGCGTTTTCTTCTCCTGGCAACGTTAGGAGATGACAAAGTTCCCAGGATGCTGCGAAGAACCCTCGCCCAGCTCTCGCTGAGCAGCATGAAGTCTGCAAACCTCTGCATAGGCCGTCCGGTGCTGCTCACCTCTGCTGGTGGGCGACAGGAGGTGAGACCCTTTCTTGTTCCTGCAAGAGACCCTTTTGTGCTCCTTCAGGAGACCTTGTTTCACGCTTTCAGCGTGTTCCTGTTGTATTCAACAGAGACCAAAATGGAGCGTGCGTTGAGGAAGCCAAGGTGCTCCTCTGTGTTTTCTACGCTGTAGTTGTAGCTTTATTCTCAGTGCTGCGTATTCTCCATGCTGGTGATTTTCAAGAAACTTACAAGTCATGTTTGTGAATGTATATATTATATATTGAATGTTATATATGCACACCCATGTGTTTTATTTGCAAATAAAGTGTAGAGCCCTTTCCTCTTCTTTATTGATTTGTAGCATTTTCCACTCAGCGCAGTGTGTCATCTACAAAATGTGTAGAGGCCGGGTAGAGTTTTTTTTATCTCCTTTGTAGGCAAAATATAACCCCTTCCTTCTTGAAGGATGTCTTAAGAACTTGGAGTTATATGTATCTTCCTCTGTAGCACCAGGTTTCAGCCTAATCCTTCTTTGCCCTCAGCCCATGTTTTTCATAAAAAACCATTGCTCACTTTAACTGGAGGACTGGAAATGGCAGAGGGAATAATCTCAGCTGACAGTTGTTTGCTTTGAAACTCTTCCTAGGTCTGTACTGCTTGGCCAACCACAGGCTTTCCAGGTGGGAAAGTTGGTCTGAGTGAAACCACGCAGAAGAACCTGAGAGTGAATCCAGGTGATGCCGTCACTGTGCAGCCGGTGACTGGTGCGGTCATCCAGGCAGAGGAAGTTGATGTGAAGTTGAGGTATGGAACTTGTTAGAACCTAGTGGTGTACCTTGAAGTGCCTGCTGTGCACTGCAGACTCTTACCTCTTAGAAGGTGCTGGTTTTTTCTCTGGCTTTCATGGAATTAGTACCCAAAGTCAAACACATGTAGAGGTTTGTACATAGTCGGCATTTGCGTTGGTGCAGGGTCTGATTATACTTATTTCCTAAATAAAGTTATTTTCCTCATTACTTTTAAGTGTCCCAACACTTTATAAAATTAGCTTACTTTGTCAAACCTCTGTTTTCAAACATGGCATTGTCATTGCCCGTATTAAGGGGAAGATGCTGGTTTCCAGCATCCTGACAATAAGAAACGTTGGTGAGGCATTCTTGCATTTTGTCAGTAATACAGCCAGTTTAAATTTAATTATAGTTTCACTGGTTAACTTGGCTGCACGTTGTATGCTGTATCCTGTAGGAAGTTTTATTACTTTTATTATTACATACTGTTTGGTTATAGAGGTGGTTGGAAACACTCATTTCACTTAAAATCCAACCCCACATTAAATTAATTAAACCAAATCTCTGTATGTTTGCCTGTGTTACTATGCAATGCATTCTTTCTTTAAAGCTGCAACTTCTACTGAAATATAAAGGAAGGATGAGGTCAGAGGGATTGCATGTAACTGGAATACTTAGAGATTACTATTATTTTTTTTGGAAACTGTGTTCCACAGCCAGAAGTTTCCCTCTCAGCCAGTCAGGAGTCAGGCTCCTAGGATTGTTACATGTACATGCCACCAAATTAGAAGTCATATAAATGACTGTTCTTCCAGAATTACTCAAAACACGAAAAGAAATTAGGTGTGGTTTAAGCCTGTTAATTCACTACAAACCGTAGCACCATCCTATGATGTGAGAATATAAATTATTAGAAGAATAAACAGAAATTCCATTGTTGGGAGTACTGCTTAGAGTTCTAGGCAGGTGTAGTTCATTCTCTGCAAATCAGTACCTCTGGGGATTTGCTTGATGCACAGCTTAGATTTTTCTTCCCTTTACAAAAAAAAAAAATCAGTCCCCAGCCTCAGACCCCCGTGACATAATTGAGTTTACTTGTCAGGAAGGGCTAAGATATTTCGAAAGCGCTCCTCTAAATGAGCGTAAACTATCCCTCAAGTTGTTTTCTTGTTCAGTAGAAGTGAGAAACAAGTTTTATTTCTAGGTTTAGAGCTCCCCCCCTTGATCATACTCCTATTTGCAGCAGCTGCACCTGCTTTAAATGCCTTGGGTGCTGCTGCTGCTTTTCTGCTCTTGGTGTAATTGTTTTCATCTCACAGGTGTAAGGGCTTACAAGGGTTGTGGGCATTTGCCTGCAAAATGGATGTAGTAAAACCTTTATTATATTGCTGAAATGGAAGGGCTAGTGGGTGAGGCTCCTACAGATTGGTTGAAGAGAGTAAATCCTAAGGAATTAACTTTTTTAAAAAAAAAGGTTTAATGGGCTTTAATAAAAGGTAAAGGCACAAATGAGTCAGGAAAAAGATTGTATGGATAAACTGTCACTGAAAATTGATTGAATCACCACAGCCTTAGATGTTGCAGTGTGTCTGGGGAGCAGGGGGAGGCTTAAGGCTTATCTGTTGAGTCACTTAAATTTGATTAAATAAAAGACTTTTGTGGAGAATAGTTGTACTGTCCTGATAGTGGATGTGCAGTGCTTAAGACATGTACGGTTTAAGTGCTCAAGCTGCTAGGTTAATCTTTAAAGATGTGTTTGCAGGGCTGAAAGAGACCTACCTTTTCTGTAATTGTTTTAGTTTAATACCTGTAGCAATGGTCATTCTGCTTGGTAGGATGAGAAACTTGCATTCCATGTTTGTAATCTCAACAAACGATAAATAAAACTTACAATATTGTTTATTACAGCGTTTTGTATGGAAAAACTGACCCAAAAATCAAATATGTGCTCTTCTTTTGTTACTATGTGTCTAGTACCTTCAGAGTTAAGATGATCTGAAGACTGTGAAGTGCTCGTCCATCGTTTTTGTTTGTGGTGTTAAATCATGTACTGTAAAATAGGCGACATTCATTATCCTGATGCCTTAGTGGTGTGGACTCTGGTTTGAAGTAGCTACTGCTTGGAAAAATATATACTTTTTTTTTTTTGCCTCCTACTACAGGGACAAAGATGCCACCATTAATGCCGAGGAAATGTCTGTATGTCTACTGAGAAACCTGGGTATGGATTTTGTTGCTTCTCTTGTGCCTGTTTAATTTTTGTAGCAGGTCATCAAATTTTGGATAGAAAAGCCAAGTTTCCTCTTACTTTCTTAGTCACGGGCTTATGGCAAAATAGAGGACGTTTTTCTGCTCACACTTGTACTAGGGATCCATCTTCTTTGGGCTAAATAATTTTGCCAGGCTTTAAGTATCTAATTTGCATTAATGGTGATTCCATTCCTTCTGTCCGTTATACATACGGCTGGTTCCAGCTGTGGTTCTTCAGCAGTCGTGGTGGCCTCTGGGCTGACGTTATGATGCATTTCAGTGTTTACCTGCACTGTGAAGAAAAGAGTGCAGTGCTACCCATTAAAAACAGGATAAGGGATCTGTATTAACATGCAATCCCGTAGGTTGGATCTTTTCTCTGTTAGGTTCATCATAAATAAGCAAAATTGCTCTTCATTGGGTGGTAGATATGGGTAAGTAAGGCAAAAGTTGTTCTACTCCAAGGGAATTTTGTGGTGTAGGAATTAATAACAGTGTTGCTACATTAAGAAGCCAGAATCTTGAACTCATTCTGAATTCAGGCTGGAAATGATAAATCTTGTTGCCTTTGTTTCTTTGTGCCTTCAGGGTGCATTGAGATCACATCTAATTTTCCTCTGTCAATGCAAAGGCTAAAACTTTACCTTTTTCAGGCCGAGTCTTTCAAAGAGGTGGGCTGAATGTGAAATTCTGTGAAACTATAAGGTGCGCAGCAAATACAAGAATTTTTACTTCTTGTAAAATTCCACTATCTTTACTTCTTGTACTAATTCCATCGTCTCTGTTTGTCTGCTGTATGAACTCTGAATTGCTCAAATTAAGGCTGAGTTTAGTGTGAGAGGTTACCTATGATGCTGACGAATGTTTATCCAATACAGTCTGCTTGTGTACAAAAGGATCATTTAAATTGCCTTGAAATGACCTAAATATCTTTTGTTGCATTAACTTCTAGCAGTCTCCAGGCTTCCTGTTAGAGAATTATTCTGACACGAGAATGTCTGAATGTTACTGCTGCCAAAGTAGACTGAAATTTCTTCTTCGTCGTCTTTTTTTTTTTTCTTCTTTTTGTAATCTTCTCACAGATGGGAAGATAGTTTTACCAGGAAACCTCTTGGCTTTCACTTTCTATGGCAAACTTTGTACCATTGTGGTGATGAAGGTGAAGGGAACTGACGGTGCGGAGCTGAGCGCCCAGGGCAGCGCCGCTTCCAGCCACACGCACGAGCCAGACCTTGAAGGTTCTGATTTGGAGACAAGTGCGTTGGATTTGTCCTTACAGCTCGGCAAGATGGACATTGACAGTAGCTCAGAGGTTGCATCTACGAGCACACCAAGCAAACCGATGGGTCTGGCTTCACCAGTTACGCCCAGTCCTGTGGTAGCAGCCAACGGTCAAGACTCTGGTCAGGGAGATCCGACCTACAGCCAGGGAGATGGTGCAGCCCTCGCCAACGGTTTGGAGTTGGCTGGGGAAGGAGGCAGCGAGGGACTCCTGCTAAGTGGCAAAACTGGAGCTATAAGCAACACAGATGCTTTTTACTTCATTTCTTCAAGGACTAGAATCAATTTTATTGAAACGAGGACCAGCGTAGCAGAAGATGGTGATTGTGAATCCCGAGTCACCTACGATATGATCGGAGGTTTAAGCAGCCAGCTCAAAACTATTAGAGAAACGGTTGAACTGCCCTTGAAGCAAGCTGAACTCTTCAGGAGTTACGGTATGATGCCTAAGAGCTGGCTTTCTTCATTTGATTTTTTTTCTTTAACATGCCTTTTAAAATTCATTTTTGCTGCTGTTGTTAAACCAAGTTATTCCAGGAATATGCACCAACTTTTATGTGGCACTGATCTGGTATACTTGCGTGTCCCAACAATGACAAACTCATAATTATATTGTATGAATAATATGAAGATGTTTATGATTAGCTTTGCATGAAAAATTGAGCAGGAGAGAAATCCGCGTCTCTAAGAAAATTCAGGTATGCCTAAGCTTATAGCAAATAGGAAAGACTTTTATACGTGGGCATTTGAAAGGTGCAGATGTTTGTGTGCTCATCAGATTTTAATTTATTTTGGTAGAGCCGACTAATTGTGTTTTTTGAAGTTGAGAAAAACGAATTAATTCCTCTGCTGTCTCTATCCCTGTGCGTTGCAGAGTTCCTGCAGAAATCTAAGGAAGTGTTTGAGGCTGTTTACTCAAACTGTATGAAATTACAGCACAGAAAAACTAACACGATTACTGTTGCTGCATATGAAGTTCTGTCTAACATAGATGTGAACTTAGAGGATTATTATGTCTTGGAGAACTTTTTATTTCTCTTGTCTTTGAGAACTTCGTGTATCTCTGCCTTACCTCTTCCCACATACACGCTTTAGAAAAGAGGTGACTGCAGTGGTTGCTGGGACATTTTCCGCAAGACACTGGTAGCTCTTTTGGTGTGTGTTGCTGGGGCATGGTTGGCAGGTGTCAGTGGGATGATGTGAAGCATCTTCATCCACGTATGGTCCAGCTCAATTCGCTGACCTCCGGCCTCAGCATCGCTGCATGGTTTTGTGCTAGTGGAAAGTTTGGTTCAGCGTTCTTCAAACTTAGTTCCAGAAGCACTTAATCAGATTCTCTACTAACTACGTGAGCAATGATGTAGGTACACATCTTTATTAACCATCCAAATGTTAGAGACCTTGTCCACGTGTGGGGAGAGCAAGGCTGTCAGCTGAGGTGAGGCCTTTGGTTCAGCAGCTCCATTTCTTGCCAGTACCAGAGACACCACATGAGGGAGCAGCACCTGCTTTAATGGACTGTTGTGAAGTAACCTGTCCATAAAGACATTGTATTTCTATCCTCTGTCAATTAGCAGATAGCTGTTTTCTTTGTGAGTAATTAGTTCCTAAGATTCAGATGCCAGCTGCAGTATTCTCCATCACCACTAGGATATGTCCTACCCATCAAGCATCATTCCTTGTCTGGTATTGCAGTACCCAGCTGATGTTTCATCTGGTGGTGTTTCAGCAATGTCTTTTGTGCCAGGGTCCAACATTTGTCTCTTCTATTTGCTCTCTGATTTTTTTTTTTACCTTCTGTTTTTGACTTTGTGCCCATTTAATTTGGCTTCGCTGGTCCAAAATTTCTGGATTTTGGCTTTTTAGCTGGGATCATAATATTACTTCATGCAGTTACCTGTAGTTTCTGTCCAGTTCTAACTGTACACAGCAGTACCTTGTTCTGGTGTCCCTTATGTTCTGTGCCTGAACGTTTCTGTCTGCTTTGGCTCTTAATGTTTGCCATTAAGGAGGCAAATTCATCCTTTTTTCATGTGTATTTTTCAACTTTTTGTAAATATTGTTGAATCAAGCCACACAGTATTTCTGCTTGGGTTTTTTGAGCGTCAAAGAGAAGTGGTTTTTTTATATTGGAGATCTGTAGCAAAGACATTGTAAGAATTGTGAATAACTTAATAAAGTACATTCATGGGTGTTAGGTACTCAGCCCAGTAATTTTGGGGGGAAAAAACCCCAAACAAACAGCACAAATCATAGGAGGAATTATAATGCTGAACCACCGAAAAATACAACAATTTAAGTAGTTGCTTTTTAAACAGAATTGTTTGGCCTTTAGAAGATGTAGATGTATGTCCCATATAAGAGTGCTCTTCTCACTGAAAACCTATGATTTTGTCAAAATATATCCATTAAAGAACCTGCTGCTGAGGTCAGGTTATAGTTGGTCATAACTGGGGCAGTGAAAGGTGCAAGTGCAGGTTGTTCAGTCGGGTGTTTATCGCAGCTCACTTTCTGCTCCTTTTGTGTGCGTGTGCTGGTTTACAGGAATCCCTCCTCCCCGAGGAGTGCTGTTGTACGGCCCTCCGGGTACCGGGAAGACCATGATTGCCAAAGCCATTGCAAATGAGGTTGGCGCTCACGTTACTGTTATTAATGGTCCTGAAATAATAAGCAAGTAAGTCCACCCAATTTATCTTCATTAAATCTAGAAATGTACCAGCCCCAAACCTCTCCTGGCATCTCTCCGCTGGGGATGGATGTGGATGTTGAATGGGCTGTGGGCTGTCTGCCCGAGAGAGTCAAAAACAAACGGGGAAGGGTTTGCCCAAGTAGAGTTTGTTTCTTCTTGTAATAAGTTTATTGGATTTGGCCATGAAATTGATGTAAGGCGTGGACTAAATTAAAGAGAGGACTGAAACCGCATCTAGGAATGCGTGTATGTTAGTTGTCCAACAAGAAGAGGGACTTTTAAAAGTGTATTTGAAATTTAGATGACAGATTTTCTCCATCTGCACAGATTAAAGTCTCCAGAGAACTAATTGGGTTTGTTTGTTCTTGAAAAATATAGATAAAATTAGTTCTAATAACAGAAGAGAGAAGCTTTTCCCTTTTTTTTCTTTCCTAGTTACGTGATGGTTATATCTTTGCCTGGGTCCCATTTTACCTGAATGTTTGTCCTTGTGGAAATACAGATTATTCAGGACTTGAGCAACCTGGTCTAGTGGGAGGTGTCCCTGCCATGGCAGGGGGGTTGGAACCAGATGATCTTTGAGGTTCCTTCCAACCCAAACCATTCTGTGATTCTGTGACTTCGAAAGGGTACGCTATGGCTTTTTGGAACACGCGAGGAGTAATTTTCCAAGTTGCCTGGAAAAGACCAAAACCTGTTTTTTATAAAAATATTTCAATTACTATAGGTTTTACGGAGAGTCTGAATCCAGATTACGTCAGATATTTGCTGAAGCTTCTCTGCGGTATGTTCTTTTGGATCATTTTATTCGTGCTCACTTATTCGCAGTATTGGTTCCAGCGTTAACGTTCTTAAAAGAAAAACATTTGTCAGAATCTTTGAATTGTAATTTTTTCCTGCAATGGTTTTTAAAAGGAAATAAATTTGTTTATATAGAGTTTAGCCAGGAGGAAAGCAGTGAAATTTTAGTACACCTATTAAATGCTTTGGACACCGTCCTTTTTAAGGGCCTGTTACAGATGGTGCCAAGTCACTCCATCTGCATCGTTAGGGCGCGTAGTTCAACCGATGGAAGCGAGAGCCAGAGTTTCACCTGGGCCCAGGTTTTTCTGCCTCATTTTATCTTTGGAGACCGATGCAGTACTGTGCTAAGACGTGGAAGCCGCCTCTAAATGAGCTGGTGTTGCTGCTGGGTGTAGCATGTCTCTGGATCAGGGTGGCATTCTACCCTAATTTATCAGAACTGGAAAGCTTACCCAAACCAGATGCTTGGTGTTCACAATACGTTAGCCAAAGACTATTGCATACTGCATTTGTAGAAGGGGCAAATAAAATGCTGTCTTTTTACTCGTGAAATCAGTATATTTAGCGTTCGGTATTTGGAAGATAGTCGTAGAAAAGTAGATTGGCAGCCCATCCTGAAGGTGTTAGTCGTCTAGTATATTAGTTATCTCTTTGAGCAATGCCAAGATTCGAGACTTTCAGTTGCCTAAAGGCGTGGGACACTTGTTAATTTTTGTAGGAACTGGACTTTTCCCAGAAACAGCTTTGCACTTCTCTGCCTTGGTGTTTTAAATCTTCCTGAGCACCTTAACATTTTTTTTTCTATTTTTTCCCCTCTTCCAGTCGTCCCTCCATCATATTTATAGATGAGTTGGATGCACTCTGTCCAAAGAGAGAGGGGGCTCAGAATGAAGTTGAAAAGAGGATTGTTGCTTCGTTGCTGACGTTAATGGATGGCATCGGCTCGGTAAGTGGGATTAAGACATTGAAGGTGTGTGGGGGCTAGCTGAACAAAATAGTTTTGCTTCTCTAACAGCCAATTTTAGATCTGTCATTTGAGGGAAAAGAAAACAGGGTGGGTGAGACTTTACCTAGCAATGGGATGCTAAGCAGAAGACATGGGAGGGGATTGTCTGCTGATAACTGTCAGATTAAAAGAAAGTAAGGTTTTTTTCCGTTCACTTTCTTTGCTTTGCCTTCTCCCACTCTAGTCTTAGAGATAAAATTGAAAATTTAGCGATAGCCCATCATTGAACTAAGCCAGATATTTTTAATAGCTCTGAAATCCAAGTCATCAAAATACTTGTGGTGACATGTAGGCTGCATCACTAAAGGCAAGAAGAGCTATTTCAAGATTGCCGTAGTTGTACTTAAGACGTAAAAGCCTAAAGAAACAGTAAATTTAGTTGATTTGAGTATGTTACAGATTAAGCTCATAAAGTTTGCCCATCTCTCATCTGTTATTTCATGATTATTAGGAGGAAAGATGAAAGAAGCTTGTCCACAGTATGAAAATGAGTTTCTGCTGTTGATGTTATCTGCAAGTTTCTCACTGTTTTCCTGCATGATAGTTTGAGTTGCCCAGTCTGACACTGTTCACAGGCAGAACGTGTTTTCTGATGGCAAAGTCCAATGGATATTCTTCCTGGAGAAAATGTTTTACTTGCAGAAAGTCTGGCCCTGCAAGAGCCTTCCTAGGGCTAAAAAAGCTGCTTTTGCTTCACTCCAAGTGAAAAAGTGGAGCTTGAGGAAATTGGTTAGGATTTTTGACCTTGCCTTTCCTACTGAACCTGCAGGAAGCTTTATAACCTTCTCTCTGAGCTGGTTTTGATGCCTTAAATAATTTGTTTCCTAACTTGTTTATTGAAGGTCTGCTGATATCTTTTTGTGCCAATGCTATCTTTCAGCTTAAACACTCCTTTTTCTTTCCTTGATGCTTACTCTCCTGGTAGAGGAGAGGAGGTTCTTGACGATTAAAGTGGGAGACACTGGGATGAGGGCATCTTGGAGTAAAGTTCCTCTTGTATTTGTATGTGTGCACAACGTATATTTTCACTAAATTGCAATTAAGAGATAGGTTGGACGGGAACACTTGTGGGGTATATATTCTAGAAAGTTTGCTGGGTTCCTTTAGAGCAAGCATCAGTGTCTGTAATAGTTGGGAAAAGTAAGCCAGAGGTATGTTTATAAGCTGTGACATTTAATTTTATTTTAAAATTAATATTTTGCGTTGTTTGATGCCTTCAGGAAGGCAGCGAAGGGCAGCTCTTGGTACTTGGGGCCACTAATCGTCCTCATGCACTGGACGCAGCGCTGCGCAGGCCTGGGCGTTTTGATAAAGAGATAGAAATTGGAATTCCTAATGCCCAAGACCGTCTGGACATCCTCCAAAAGCTTCTCAATAAAGTTCCTCATTCTCTAACGGCATCTGAGTTGGCGCAACTGGCTGATAGTGCTCATGGTTACGTGGGTGCGGACTTAGCAGCCCTGTGCAAGGAAGCAGGTAAGACCTTGAGTATCTTATTTAGGATCTATTTTTAGTCTCTAACGATATCAGACCTAATGACAATCAATCTCTAATAACTATCAGAAACAGTGTGGCCATCAGGACTAGGGAAGTGATTATCTCCCGTACTTGGCACTCGTGAGGCTGCACCTTGAATGTTTAGTTCAGTTTTGGGCCCCTCACTCGAAGAAGGGCATGGAGATGCTGGGGTGGGCCCAAAGAAGGGCAGTGATGCTGATGAAGAGTCTAGAGCACAAGTCTTGTTGTGAGCAGCTGAGGGAGCTGGGTTTATTTAGCCTGGAGAAAAGGAGACTCAGGGAAGACCTTCTTGCTCTTTACCACTACTTGAAAGGAGGTTGGATTGAGGTGGGGATCGGTCTGTTCAACCAAGTAACAAGTGATAGGACAAGAGGAGATGGTCTCAAGTTGTGCCTCAGGAGGTTTAGGTTGGATATTAGGAAAAATTTCTTCATGAAAAGGATTGTCAAGCCCTGAAAGAAGCTGACCAGGGAAGTGGTGGAGTCACCATTCCCTGGAAGTATGTAAAAGCTGTGCAGATGTGGTGCTGAGGAAAATGGTTTAGTGGTGACCTGGCAGCGCTGGCTTAGCACTTGGACTCTGATCTTAAAGATCTTCTCCAACCTAAATGATTCTATGATGCTTTATTTTGTTTGAAAATAAAAATACACAGTCTGTACTAATAGCTTTTAAAACAATGAGATTAAATTTTTGTGTCAAAGAAAACACAGCCATGCACTGACTTTGAGGAACACCAGTCTGCTCCTGGGCGGGCCAGCAAAACTCTTAAGTATTAATAAATTTGTTTAAAATTGAATGTTAAGATTAACAACTTGGGGAATCCCCTGTGCCATTTACGGCACCTTAGATAGCTGACTGCCTCTCAGTAGAGCAATGGCTTTATGAGTTAACTGACATACCCCTAAGAGTTATTCTGTTCTCTCTTACTTCCCTACAAAAATCCCCAGTCACTCAGGCTAGGCAGCTTGTCCTGCAGGCCCTTGTGCCCGTTTAAAGCAGCCTAGTCAAAATATGACTCTTTGGCTCTGCTTGCGCCTATTTGCTGCCTTGTAGTTCACAAATACATGTTTGCTGTATGTCCTGGTTATTCTGGCACTGGGACAGCTTCCTCTGGCACAGGGCACCGTTAATTCTTGCATCAGAATTAACTGTGAAGATGACGGGAGTTTTATTAGGGGTGATGACACCTGAACAGCAAGGTTTTAACTTGCTGGCTTCTGGATTTTTTAAGGGATCATTCTCAAATATAAATTTGAGAATAAAATATAAACTTTTTGTATGGATTGAGGTGGAAAAAAAAAATGTACGGATGCAGACTATTCTTTTTCTAGCACTTTTCTGGTGGCTTCGGTTGTGTTTTAAGCTCTGTTTTAAGTTAGCAAGCATTCTGTTTTAAACAAATGCGCACAAACAACAACAAAAAAGATTAAACTCCCTTTCGATTTTCCTTTCTCTTGTGTTTTTGGAAGCCTGTCAGTCTGCCTGTGTCATGGTCCTCACACAGTAAAAACTAATGTAATTTAAAGTTTTCAGGGAAAAGTGTTGTGGTTTCCATTCCAAACACAGCCCAGCCTAGGCTTTGCTTGTGCATCCATCCTGCTGCAAATGGGTGATATTTACCTAGCAGAGCCTCTAGAAAATAAATTTTGAATGTTGTGTCAATGGAACATTCCATGTTACGTAGATCCCAAACTTCTGGCATCTCCCTGCGACTACTTGCAGGGCTCGCCCTTACCTGGTAGCTTTGCATCCAAAGCCAGTGCTGGGAAGGAGGGAAGGGGGATGTTTCCTTCCTGTTGATCTTTCCTGAAGTTTGAATCCATGCTATTAAATTTCCCTGTGGTTTGTTAACTTGGAGGGACCTCTGCTGGGGAGAGCACAGTCCAGCGCCCTTAACTCTTTCCAGCCCTCAGGTATTTTTCCTATTGGGAGTTTTGGAAGCACAATTCGGTGGAAGCATTACCTAAACTGAGTTGAAGTTGCTTGTGGTTAAAGAACGTTCTTAGTGAGATTCTTTTGTTCTGATTAAGCTCTTGATATCTATTTCCTCTATTAAATTTTCAACACCTTGTAAAATATTACTGCTTTCACTGGAGTTAAACTTGGGAAAGACGAGCTTTTATGAGGTAATACTTCTCCTCAGCAGAGCAAGGTTATTCCATATGGCAAATTTTCCAGTGTTTTGTCCCGTCTTGTTTGTTGTTCCAAGCAATGGGCTTCTATTGCCTCACTCAAACTGTGCCGTGGGCCAAGATCGCTTGCTGTCCAGGAATGCTCTCTGATACTCATCCGAAGTTCTCCTTGTTTAGTTTTGTCCCGTTATTTCTATTTACATCCTTGTACAACACATTCACTCTCCTTCCGTAGTGTTTACACCCTTCCGCTGTCTCTAGGCTGTTCTCATGTCCCCTACCTCCTCATTCATTACGGAGCCAAACTATAAATATTTAGCTCTTTTAATCTTTCCTCACAAATAAGTCCTTCCTGCCTTCTGAGAAATTGCGGGCTTTCTCTGAACTCCCTCCAGTTTGTCAATAACCTTTTGGTAGCGTCGGGCTCAGAATTGAGGATAATGTTTCGTGTGCATGACCACATAAAACACTGGATGAACGTATAGATAAGACTGCTGGTGCGCATTTCTAAATAAGCAAAGGGCCTCATGCTCAGGCAGTATCCGAGTGAAGAGTTCTTCCACAAATTTTAAGGTGACTTGTGCCAGTTTCACGCATGATGGGTGTGTGAGTACAGGTGAAACATGGAAACTGATTTAGAAGCGGGAATTCCGAACTCCGAAATCAACGTGCGTGTTTTGGCACAAGATTATTGTCGCTTGCTCGTCATTTTGCAGTCGTGGTCTTTGGGAGACTCTCAAGTCCTGGTTACCCCGTGTATGTCTTTAGGGCCTTCATTTGTGGCTGGAAAGCCTGAAAGTTCACAAGCTAAATATATTTATGTTCTTCATACAAAGTTTAGATCATTTCCAAAGGACTCATCCTTTCTTATAGTTATGCTTCAACTCTGTTTTTCTAATGCCTGTATAATATTGTGTGTACAGCACTTAAATTACCACACCCTTGGTTTATATATGTAACACGGTAACTGTAGTAATTGCAGGGCTACGACAGGCAAACCTTTCACTTTTGCATCTCTACTTAGATTTCCTAAGATACTTTAAAAGCTTTGATGTTTATCTTCTGTCTAATTCTGAAGAACACGTCAACGCAAAGTAAATAGCAATTGTTGAGTTAAACGTATTGCAACTGTTTTCTTGGCTGAAGTTGTTTGTTCCCTGGTGCAGGAATTCCTTAGTGGTGCTTCTGGGGTCAGACAGGCAAGTTTTCGATTCTACTCAGCAGCTCTCTGCAGTTTTGTGGACATGATGAAGAAGTTTTAGGAGCCTTCACTGTTTCTAGGCCCCTGTGGTTATGGTACGTACAGATCCGCAGTGTTGCGTGTGCTGGAATGGGCAAGGGGAGGAGAGGTGGGTAAGAAACCTGGAGAATATGTGCAGCGTGCTCCGGACCTTTCCAAACCGGGTATTTTGACCAAACAGCTGTGAAATATTTCAGTATAGATGGATAAAGCAATCAGTGAAGAGCGTTTTTATTTGATCTGCTGAAGTTTTAAAATACGAGGGGATTTTTCTTCCAGTACCTCCTGTTCCTGTACAAAAGATACGGTTCTAAGCTTCTCACAAAATGAAACCACAAAATCTTGTGACTTCATAGGAGAAATACAAGGTATTTTGAAGCTTGTTGGAAGAGCTGACAGCAGGGTGACAGGCGTCTGCTCTGTTGTATGTGTATTAATCTCAGCCTTAATTGTTGTGCAGAGTACTAGTGTCCCCCCTCACATGTTGAGCAAGTGTTATTTGTTCACTTTACAAATAACTATGGTCATTCCAGCAAAATTAGCAGTAAAACTGGCATTTGGAACATGGGAAGTGTGACAAGCTTAGACACAATGCTTTCAGAATTAGCGTAGCTCATCTTATGTCACCATCCTGTGGACATCAGCTTGCAACGGGCTCCTCATGGTAGACTCTTGAGGACCTGAGTACCCTTTGAGGGATTCACACGTGCAGAATTCCTGACAAGAAAAGGGCCTAGTTATGTGTGTGGATGAGAAAGGCGTATTCTTAAGACTGGGAGAGA
Source organism: Eurystomus gularis (assembly GCA_013400335.1). NCBI lineage: Eukaryota > Metazoa > Chordata > Aves > Coraciiformes > Coraciidae > Eurystomus > Eurystomus gularis. Next base: position 193,310 of record VZZY01011254.1, on the reverse strand, counting down.
TCTACCGTGTCCTAAATAATTTAGTTGACTATCCTGTAGTGTGAACAGCTGCCTTCTGAATTGTTTCATCCCAGTCAGAGGCAGTGTCTAGGAGATAGACTCTGCCATATCCTTGCCTATAATGTCAGTGTCTGTGTGCCCCTGAGATCTCGTTGCTTCTGCTTTAATTAATTGGCCACACAGTCTTTTATTAATCCCCTAAAAAATTATAATGGTTTTAATTTAACAACAGAGATAAGCGCTGCACTTTTTTTTTCTTTAAACATATGAAATGTTAATTATGTAGCAGGGACATGAATGGTATAAACTGTACTGAATGTTAGAAGATGCTTAGCAACGAAGGTTTCCAAATATAGCAATTTATTATAAACTTATCCTTCTATGGCTGCCTGTAGCATTTCAAGAGGGTGAATATAAATATAGCTTGATTTCTTCAAGAAGTGGACTCAGTCATACTGTTTACAGAGAAAGGAAGTATTTGCTTTGTAACTCTTAGAATTTATCTTGAACATCCTTGTTCGTTACACATAATTTCAGTGAGCTGATATAAAACACTTGGACTCTGATAAGATAGCATCATGAGGAGAGGAAGAACAAATGTCTTTGTTTAAACAGTGGTCTCTCTTGCAATAACATCTGTTTGGGTCCAGCGAGGATGCTGCGTTGTGACCGCTGAAACTTTGAGATTTCTGCAAAAGAAACACCGATCGCTTTGCTTCACAACGAAGTTTTATTTTTAATTGCCTGATTGTAATACAGTTAAAGGTATCGCTTTGCTTAGCCTTTAGGATTATAAAGATTCACTGTCTTGAGCTGCCTGTTAAAAAATGTTACGGAAATAAAATTGAGCTACATCTTTGGCCAGTATGAATCAGCATTGGTCTGGTGAACCTGTGAAGCTACTTGCGTAGACACATGACGGGGTCTGTGGTCTTATATTCATAATTTTAAGAGTCCTGTTGTTGGGAGGTCTTGCTGTCTATAGAATTCATTTGGCCCATTCATTACGCCTGCGTCCTGATGAATAATACAGCTACGAGGGAGAGTATTTATGCAGTTTAATCGATAGCTCTTTGTGTCGAATATTTGTAGATACCAGATCTGTAAAAGCAGAAGTTATTTCAGGGGATATTGTACTTGGCTTTTGTTGGAGCTGAGAAACTTCCTCCTCGCACTTTTACAACCTGAAAAAAGAAAATTAAAAATTAAAGAAAAAAGAAATTAAAAAGAAAAATACAAAAAATTAGGCAGTTGAAGGGCTGGCTCCAAGTTTTTTAGTTTCCCCTGTAATGGATGGGGAAGTAAATTCCCCTAAAGCCCAGGAATGTATCTTTGTTAGATCTATGAGGTTTGTTTTTTTTTTTTTCTTCCCCAGTTTCTGCAGTGTTGGTTGCCCGGCCATCTGCAGGAAACGTGAGCCCTTGGGCTGATGTGATTAACAGTGAGTCTCTGCGCACCCTGAGGACCAGCCTCTGGCTGGTCTTTCAATCCAACAAACGCTGTGTTCAATATGTGGCTCCTCAGCCTCCTATCTCAAATCCGAGCTCTTCATTCCAGCTCAGTCACGGTCTAGCCTAGTCTTAGGGCCTCGAGCATGTCTATCCTTTCTTTACGCCACAGAGCTTCAGTCTGAACCTTTCCCAACACGCCTTGATCCCGAGTTCTGCCAGGGTTGTACAACAAATGTCAATATTTCTCTTGCGTAGGTTTCCTAAATGTAGGAATGTAGTAGACACAGTGTAGACACTGTTCAAAGTGTATATTTTGACCAAGATGATGGGGTGGTTTGTTTTGCAGGTGGTTTTTTGGTTTCTTTTCAAAGCAACTGATTGAATTTACAGGTTTTAAAGGGAAACCACTGCTTGACCTGCTATAGTTATTTTATTCCCCTCTGGAAAGTGACCGAAAATGCCATGTCTAAGTTGTTACTTATTTTTTTTTGTAACAGTTAAGGAAATTGAAACTATACTGTTGGAAACATCTGCTGTTGCATTCTCTGACTGAATACTGGTTCCCATGGGACAATTCAAAATGAGGTGGGAAAGGCCACTTGCCTTTTTTATAAAAAGGTCATGTGGAAAGTGTGGGGTTTGGGGGCAATATTAATAACCTATATAGTCAGATGGTCAATACAAAAAAGAAGTGTTCTGATGAAAATAGTTTTTGCAGAAATGGCAAAACACTGGGTTTTGAAATGCGCTGAAAAGCATAGACATGGTACAGAAGTAAAGCTTCTAATTAACTTCCAGGCTGCAACAATTGAATTTTCTGACACTGTGTGTTCCATCATGCTAATTTGCAGTGTGAGAAGACCAAGAAAATCCAATCCCCACCTTCAGCGTTCATGAGTATTAAGCCAGCGCTGTGCTCTGTGCTTTTCAAGTTGGGTCCTTAATGCAGAAGCTGTTTTAAAACCAAAGCAATTGACCTAGTTTGCTGTCCTAACAGGTTCCGAACAAATGCGTCCGTGCTTGCACGCACACATAACAAAGCAGCATGGCTTTTTTGGCCTCGGACTCCAACGTTTGGTTTTTGATTGTTTCTTAGAGCACTAACTGGGAGTGATTGGTTTTTGAGCAGAAGTGGCTACATCTGGATGCTGCTGAGCAGCTTGAAGGAACATGCTTGAGACGGGGTGGAGTGCGTTGATCTTATTCCTGTCCGTGGCATCCCTTGCCCTCTTCCTGAGGCTTTCCTCCCCCCAACATCTCGTGGGGCAAAGACAAAGTCAGAATTGGTTCAGAATTGCTGTCTTAGACATTTAAAATAGTTGAACATCCCTTTCTAAGATTCCACAAAATGAGTGTTATTTTAGCTGCGTCGGGTTAGACTCTCACCCTGCTACTTTGGTTCGGTGTCCTTCTGATGCGATGGCAAAATTTCTGGTTCTCTTTTTCTCCCCGTGTCTTTGCGCATGCTGCGTGTGCAGATGTTTCCTTAGTCTGTGTATCCAGAGGTAAAAAGTCTTGCTCTTTTGGCCTCTCTGAAGAGACGCTGGTGCGTGTTATGTGGCTTTTTGTAGTTATTTTTTTTCTTATATAAAAGTCTTCGGCCATTTTGTTTGTTTGTTTTGTGATGGTACTTGGGTTTTGGTTTTGTGTGGAGAAGGTTGCACTTACTGCAGCCGGGGCATGTGAACTTCTGGTTTTCATCATCACTAAGTGTGTTTTTATCTGAAACTGGCTTGCAGTTAACTGGATGATGGGATTGCTGACTTCATATACACAGCTGCGGGTTGGGTACTTAATAATCTGTTTAAAGCAGATCCCATTCTGTCTGCGGGTATTTACATAAGCAGGAAATTGTATTTTCAGAAGAGTTGATCAAGAACTGTCATGAATATTTTAAATTAACCTCAAGGTAGACACCGTGTTCTTGCTTCCGCAGAACAAACTGACTCTATTTCTTGATTCTGCAGCAGGCTCCAGTTACGAAGTGGAATTATGTATTTGGACTAAAACGACTTTTTCTCCAAGATACCAGCATAGTTTTTGGGAAATTATTCATCTGAAAGGCATATTACATTTTAAGAAGTGTTTAGTAACTTCCTTTGTCTTTGGAAAGGCAACTGTTTTTAATTTTGTTCTCTGCTCTCGTTTTGTCGTGATGTGTCTGATGGTCATTTATGCCACTTCGTCTTGTCTTAGGCAGGATGTCATTTGACATATGACGTTTAATTTGGGCTAACACCTTTCTCCTTAGTTCGCTTTTCTTTAATAGTTTGAGTGACCATAATATGGGAACATCAGGAGCTCAAGTGCAGTGTCACCTCTGAAGCAATTGGTATGCATTTATTTCTCCTTTCAGCTGTGATGCTGAGTCTGGTTTCAAATGCAACAGCAGTGGTAATAGGCTCCATTTCAAATACATTTGAAGTGCAATTAGTGGAATATATTCAGCTATACTCCAGACAAGCTGCTTGTGTAGGAGTGGTGCTATAGGAGAAAAGGTCAATGTTTTGTGACTCCTCCTCAGGCTCCAGGTGAAGTGTTTCCCGCAATGTATAATGGCAAACTTTGGATCTGAAAGCAGTCTTAGTTCGGTTGTGTAATTGATAAAAGATCTTAAAAGATCCTCTGGTGAATTGGAGCTTTATTTGTACGTCTGTGTTAGTTCTGTAAAATCAGTTAGCAATAGGTGTTTTTATGTAGAACGAATGGCTGCTCTTGGGGGATAGAGCTGAAATATTTTCAGGAAAAGTTTTCATAGGTCTCCTGACTTGAACTTTTAGCTGTATTCTGACTTGACCGTGTCCCTAATTACAATCAGACCAGCATTTAGCCGCTAACTGTTGTTTCTTGTCTTTCTGCCTTTGCTGTTCTGGTAGCCTGGCAGTCCTTTTTGTTCTAACACGCATATGACTAACCTTAGCTCAAGGAAGAAGTTTATGTATGAGAGCAGGCTAGAAACAGGCAGTCTGGTATTCCTTATTTCCCCCCCGTTGTCATTGTCTTAGGATAAACGATGTGTGTGTACCTGATCTGTGAATAAACTGTTTCCTGTACGAAAGAAGGTTTGAAAATACAGTTCCTCCTTCCTTCCTCTCCCTCCCCTCTCGTACCTCTCAGCAACTTCTAGTCAGCTCCACAGACAAGTTCCAGCAAATGCCAGAGCTCTTCACGAAGGACTATAAATCGCGTACGTAATCCCTCCAGTAGATTAGCGCTCAGGTTAGCCAAGTGAATTTGCAATGTTATGGTTACAAGGGATTTAAGGGCATTATCTTCCCTGTGCAAGCAATGTATGGAAGTTCTTCAGGGATTTTTCCCATATAGCACTGGCAGCTAAAGACAGATTGCAGAATATGGAAGAGTAAGAGTTTCTGCTTCCTGGATTTTTTTTCTCAATAGGCATGCATTTTATGTACAGATGAAATAATAAGTTTAAAAAAAAATATAGGAGTGTAGTCCGTGGACTTTTAAATTGTTATTCCTTGGTAAGTTTGTTGGTGTGTTTGATTCCATACCTAAATATATTAGGAAAAGAAAAAGAGTAAAGTCAAACAAGCAAAACATAAAAAACCCCAAACCACACCAAAACCCCCTTCAAACTGCAGAAGTTTCTTAGGATGCAAGCGGAAGGACACATCTGATTTTTTTTCAGCTCTTGTTAATGGTGGTTCCTGCTCCCAGGTCAGAGGAAAGCTTGGTAGTGGTCCACAGACATCAGGTACTTGCTTGGTGCTGCTGCTCCATTACCTGGGGAGCAGAGGGACAAAGAGCCTTTGCCTGGACACGTCCCTGCTGTCTCTCAGTGCTTGTGGAGGCTGCTCCGGTTCCTATCTAGCGCTGTCTCTCTGCGATGGGTAGGAGAGCTGGTTTTACTGGGTCTGCACAGCATGGAAGATTGACTGAGCAGGTGAGGATGTGTCTATGGGATGTTCTCAGTGGAGCAGAAGGTCCTTAGGAGGTGATGGGAGGCTTCAGTCTGCTTGGCAACAGGCTTTGTCAGTGTTATTGTATATATATGCGTAGCTGCGAACGACATACATATACACGTTCTTTTATTTTGTCCCCCTTGGATTTGAGTATCCAATAGCTTGTTGTAATGAAGTGCTATAAAAGCCCGTTGTTTATGGGGCTGTGATATGTTCAAGAACACACGTAATTTGTCGTATATGATACTTGGAGTTTTATAAAAGATTTCCTGGTATCATTTTGGGGTTGTTGCCGCGGATGAGTGCAGGCCGTGCTGATCAAGAAGTGCCAAATATAAAGCAGAATTGCTCCTTAGCTCAAAAATATTAAACACCAGAATAACTTCTGTATCCATTGCCTGTGAAGTCAGGTATGCTTCTCTATGATTTCAAGAATTTGAAATTGATTTTAGGTTATATGAAATTCTTTTTCTGTGCATAAAAGTGTTAAATGTTGAAGTATAGCGTGTGAGGATCTAGAATTAGAGGAAGATGCCCCATCTATTGCCATTAGGAAGCTGAAATCTTTCCTTATGCTGTTGAGCATTTCAATTCCATCCATGCAGGAGAGTATCACGTTGGATCTGTCAGCTGTCACAGGGAGAAATGGTATCCGTCTGGCTGTAATAATTTAGGAGGGAAATGCCAGATTAGCAGGGAAAGACAAAACATTTCCTCTTGTAAACAATCTTACAAGAAGATGATGACTTCCTTGAAGCTACTCACAAATGCTGGTGTTGGGATTCTGGAAGAGTAAATCCAGACATGATGGATTTGCAGGAGAGATTGCTGATGGGCAGTGAAAGGTGCAGGATAAACAGTTTTGTCTTGCTCGGTTCATTTCCTCAAGTGTTGTGTACGTTCTGGTTTTGAAACCCAAGGTACAGATGTTGGTTGTTTTGGGTGGATGCTTTCTATGGCTTACAGTACTGTATAATTACACCGAGACAAATATAGTTGTGTGTGAGTCTATTTTTAAGCTCAGACGTGTGCGATTATGATCTAATATGCCAACACTTAGCCAAGCTATGAGCAAGAAAATCTTAGAGGGAAACAATGCTATTGACCTTGTGCATAGCCTGGTACCAAAGCAGGATCATCTGTACCAGGACAGGGTGTTCTGATGGTTTGTGTTTGGTTTTTTTTTTTTTTTCCCTCTGTCCACTTATTTCCTCTGTTCTAGACAGACAGGATGAGTTGGTGAGGTAGATCACACAGTTGCTGGGCTGGAACAAATTGTTTACTTTCCATTGTTTACAATCATGCATGACTTATGCTTTTTTCTTTTTTCTTTTTTTTTTTTTTTTAACTGGGATTTTCCACTTATCCTCTACTGGGAATCCCCGTTGTTCACTATGGCAAAGGCTGCCTTCCGAGGGCAGTTTCTAGGTAGCCTGTGCAAACAGTCCCACCGACCATACGGCTGGGTTCCTCCTCACCTCACGCAGGACTTGTGCTGGAATCAAGTAGTGGAAACCTACTTGGCCACTTCTGAGCCTTGTCAATCACTGCCAAATACTGATATTCATTAATCTTTAAGAATGAAGTAGCATCTGAAAAGGAACGAAGCTGAAACAAGAGCTGTGCTCGGTTACGGCACTGACGTGTACTCAAACCTAAACATGCCCATGCCTAAGACACCCGACAGCTAAGCTGAGATGCTCAATTTTTTGGGGGGTACTGTGCTTGAATCTCCAGTTTACCTGCGTAACAACTTCTGCAGTGATAAGCTTGGGTTTGCTGTGGGTTTTTTACCTCCTGTGCCTCTGCGTTGCTTCCAGCAGCGTGTTTTGCCCCCTACGTTTCCGTACATGAAATGCATCTTTCAGTGTCTGGAGACAAGGATGTGTTTTTCTGCCTCCGGCAAGCCACTGGCCGTGTCCTTCGCTTGTTCATAAGACTTTCCTCCCTCCCATCTGGTTAGAGGTCAATCTGAAGTGCAGGAAAGCACGATTATGATAACAGGAGGAAACAGGAAGAATCATGCTTTCTTTTTCAATCTGTTTTTGATTATTGTTTTAATGTAAAACGTTGTTTCAATTAAATACTGACCTGAGCAGTGGCATGTGCGTGCACATGCTGAAATGAATTCCGGCTTTGTTTGGAAAGCTGTGACCTCTTTATTCCTGTTCTGGATCAAGGCTGTTGCGTTTCAAACCCACTGCTGGGGACTGAAAATTCACTCCTCATAGCTCCAGCAGTACGATCCTGAAGAGCGATATTCTCCTTGGGTGTTTTATGTGCTGTTCTTTCTCAGTTTTTAAAGTGAACTTGTTTGTTTTTACGAATTCTTTGTGTCATTAAAAAAAAAATAACCTGATTAAACTGCATCAAAAGGGCGCTGAGCTAAACCAGTACCTGATGGAGCAGATATGTATAGGAATAAGGAGCAAAGAACTTGAAAGTGAGAGCACCGTGTGAGTTGGCTTCACCACAAAGCAGATGTAGGATTGAACCCCAATGCCTGCTCCTGCCCCCCAAAGTGTTACCTGCAATGACACTAGAAGAAGGCATCGAGTTTATTTGCTTGGATGTAAATTTTAAATCTGGGGGGATGAATCTGTGTTGTCTTGCTTAAGTTTTTATGTTCGCTTAAAATGAACTCCTTCAGAGGAAGGAAGAAGCAGGAGAGGGAGGAATAACGTGAAAACTGTCTGGGTTGTTAAAATGAGTCGGTTATTTTATACTTGTCCTCTGGTGACCAGCTTTTCATTTTTCTCCTTGGCCTCGTGGAATGTTTTTATTTTTATATCTTATTAGTTCTGGATGTTCTGTGCAAGGGGAAACCTGAATGACAAACTTTTTTTTTGGGGGGGGGGTTGTTTTTCATTATTGTGTGAAGAGTCTGGGTATCGAATGCAGGTGCTCAGGCTGTGCTGTAATTGGCAGTTTATGGAGAGCCACCAGCTGCACCGCTTCACAGGGGAGATATCACATCTCTTCACACCTTGTATATATTGCAGGAAATGCAGAATTCCTGGCATTGTAAGGAGCTTTGCATGTCTGCGTCTACCAGTGCCTCTGTAGAAAAAAGGACAACAACCTGGTGAAAGTCAAAACCACTGCTTTCAGGAACGGCTGATCCCTTTTATTGTCGTTTCATGTAGCGCTAATTGAAGTTCTGTTTGGTTAAATATAGAAAAGATGTAGCAAATGTTTGTCTTTCTATGGTTGTGCAAATTGGTGTCGTAGTAACTGCCTCATGTTTAACACATGGCAACAAATAATTTATGTACCTGCATGTGTGTGGATGTGGGTAATACGTAAGATTATACTCATCATGTAATAATATATTAAATGCCATATTTAACAGTTCAGAGGACAGGGTCGGAAATAGAAGGAATAGAACTCCAAATGATATTAGACCTCAAAAGACATAACAATACAGTGGGAACACTGTGATGCTTCTGAGCATCTTGCAGGAGGGGGGCTGTGGTTGCTCTCTGGGGGACGCCTGGGAGCTGCAGATGGTACCGCTTGGTCCTGCTCAAGGAGTATTGATCTATTGATGAGCAAGTGGGTGGGTCTTGTGTGGCTTTTGAAGGATTGAATTATAGGGGGAGGCTAGGAACTTATATATAGATTTATAGGTATGGTATGTGAGTGATTTGGCCAAAGGAGAAGGTAAAAGCTATACCTGCACTTGAGAAGTTTGGTTGTGGAAGGGGATGAAGAGCTGCTGAGCGTTGAGGGAATGTCTGTTGTGTATCAAGAAAAATAGAAGCATCTGGCCCCTTACTAGATGGCAAAATAAGGTTTAAATGAAAGAAAAACTGAATAGATTGCTTTTAATGAGCAGCTTGGAAAACCTAGTCCCTAATACTAGAGGAATGGAGAAGTTTGCAGATGTCTTCTGTGAGCTGATTTCACGTTTGCCTTGAATATTCATTATCCCTCTTCCTTGGTGGTTTGGAAATGTGTTTAAATCGATGTATGGACACTTGGGGTTTTTTCCCCGTTAGATTCATCTCTGGAATGCAGCGACAAGGCCATTCCATTCCATCTCTTGGAACAGATTTAGTTTATATTCTGCCTGTGGTCCTTAAATCCCCTTTTCTTGCCCTCTCATCAGAAGCGTCTCGCATGTGCTTTGACCTAGTTAAGGCCCAGCGTTGAGACATTATTTTGAGCATCATTTCCTTTCCAGTGCTGCTGTGTTTGTATTGTGCACTTGAAGTTTGTGAGAACCAGGGGGAAGTCTACTTATTTCCATGGGTCTATTTTTTTGTTTCTGATAGGTTTGTACGCATTGCGGAGAGCGCTGGGGAAAAGACCCAACCTATTAGACAACGAGGTGGCTGGGTCAGTGATGATTGCTTTCAATGACTTCCTGCAGGGAATGAAGGATGTCAGGCCCAGCGCCATGAGGGAGGTGGCAGTTGATGTGCCAAAAGTAAGTTATTTTTTGCAATATGCGAGCAATGTTGTTTGAGTCGTGTTAAAAGCTGGAGTTAGGCGTTGAAATGCCCTAGCAAAAGAGAGGAATTTTGTGAAGTGGAAGACTCAAGGTAGCAATAAATATTGTGCATCATATTTTTGTTTGTATACTTATTTAATTATAATTTTGAAGAGCCATTTATAGAGGCTTTAGGAAGAGTTGGTGGTGCAAGTAGTTTTATATGCTGAGTCCATGGAGTAAAAACCTCAAGATGTCCACTCAGAGTGGCTCCTGAACAGGCTTGAAAGCTGCAACCTTTTGTAAAGCAGATGGGAACTTAAGCAGAAACCAACTATTAGCATTTGTAACCAAAATGTGTTGGAACAAAGCTATGAAGAGACTGACGGCTGTGATTTTTATGTGAAGCAGTTCACTAATTCTTCATGCAGCTGTGAGCTGAATGGCTTCAGTGGCCTTACACTGTTTTAACTGGGGGCAGAATTGGGTATTATTGGTAGACTGGGGAACTGATCTGGTTTAAGATGACTCTGATCTGGCTTAAGAAGATTCAGCATAAGAAAATGTTGTATATCATCTTACTGATTCTTGACTCTGCGAGCTGTTGTGCTGGTGGTTTTCAGCAGCTCCCCCAAGCCCTAGAAGAAGACATTTATGTCTCATTGCATGAAGATGAGTCATCTGGGAATTAGATTGCACAACTGTAGGTCCTTATTCCCAAACGACAGGAATGGGAAATAAAATCTGCGAACAGGATGCTGCACGCAGCCAGCTCGGATATCACACTTGGCTTGTTAAGAGTCCGCGCTGTGCAGTGAAGTGCTGGGTGGAAATGCCTGGGCTGGCCCCAGACGGCTTTTCCTGGACGTGCTGTAGCGGCATCAATATCCGTGAGCACTAATTAATTCTGCTGAGAACCAGAGTTCCTAATTCTCTCATTACTTATTGTGCTGCTGGCTCTTGGGCTTGTGTCATTATCACCATGCTGTGATTTCAGACATACCAGCCCGCTCGGAGCCAGAGGCAGTTAAAGATGGATAGAAGCAAGGTCTTGAGGTACCCCAGGAAATCTGTTCTGAGTCCAGGTCAACCTGCCACTAAACCATCCTGTCAGTGCCTTCCTTAATTATCTCTTGCTTTTATTTGTTAAACACCAGCTGGGTCAGTGGAATGCTGCTGACATTCATTCCCTTGTTGTGTTACGGTGCTCTAAGCCAGCCCAAGTCCATGGGTTAGTTGGAGGAAGTTGTTTATGCTGTGGTTAGGTGGCCGGGATGGCAGTGCAGAGGAAGCTGGCAACAGGAATGATTTTTGTGTGTGTCTTCATCTAATTTTACAGACTTATTTGCTTCTCTGATTAAAATTGTGTATTTTTTTACAGGCTTATTTTTGCTTCTCTGATTAAAGTTGTGTATTTCGCTGCTGTGGTTGAAGCTGTGTGTTTGATTGCACTAGTGTTTGCAATTAATTGGATGCCGAATGATATAATTGTTTGGACCTTTAAGATCAAGTTCAATGTTTAACCCAGCCAGGTTTCCACTAAACCATGTCTCTCTGCACAACATCTACATGTCTTTTAAATACCTCCAGGGATGGGGACTCCATGAGTAGTACTTGATTTCAGTAGAAATCAGGTATCTGAGAGGCCAAATGAATGCAACTGCAGAGCCATTAATTAGTAGCATCATCCTACAGCGATGATGCTGTGTCCTGGAACACTTTGCTGCTTAATAAGGAAACTAAAAGGAAATAGAAAGCAGGAACCAGATCAGAGTCCAGCTTTCTTCAAGAAACCTAAAACTTGGTGTATTTTGGCTTGGGTTTTTCCTGGCTAGTGTATCTTTGTGCAATCATCCTCTACTGATTGATCTCCAGGTACTTTGTGTATTTAAGGATGGACTTTTCCTCCCCTGCTGTCCTTGCCCCAGAAGCTATCCAGCCAGACAGCTAATGGTGCGGGAAATTGGTTAGAAAATCAGGGGGTTGCATTACTTCGTGTCTTGAGGTCTGACCTTAATGCTGTTTATCATTAAAAAATAAAAAAATCCTTGCTAAAAATAACTTCAAACACTAAATAAATGGATCGGCTGTGAGATTTCTTTTTTTTCCAAAGAGAATACAGAAGTCTGAGCTACACTAATAGTATCCACTTATTTGCTTTTTATTGCAGGTATATTATTCACTTGGGATGGTGTGGATGGAACTTTTGGGCTGTGCAGTTAGTTACATGTAAAACCAATGATGTATATGCTGAATTAAACTGACACTTCGGTTATTTTTCAGCTTTCTATTTTTCAAATGGTGTTTTCTTTCCAGATTTCATTGCTTTGCAGTAGACGTGTCAATTGAATGAGAAGAGTTCAAAGGAACTTCTCAACAAAGCCACAAGTCAATGAGTTTTGTTGAAGGGCTCCTTCACTTACAGCCATGACACCTTTGCCATTCATGGGCTGTTGGGTTTTTTGAAGCTGGTATCACCTCTGATACTGAATGAAAATAATTTCTTCTTTTATCCTGAACTCCAATTTGTTTTATCAACATAGGGCTTGTTGTCTGAAATCTGCAGAACTTGGAGTAGGCTGTGAAGACATATTCTTTTCAAATCAGTCTTTGCTTTTTTGGTCCTTGAATTGAGCACTAGTTGCTTGGCTGATTAGAAGGCTACGAGGCTAATTTGCTCTGTTGCAGTCTTTTGTCTTATTTAAAACCTCGGAAAAAACTCTTGTTACACTTATACTTGGGGTAGTAACTAAAGAACAGGGAGACAGATTCAAAGTGACTTGTTTGGGTGGCCTCAAGCAAGTCACTTCTTGGTGTCTGAGGATATCTGGTAACCTTTGTAGAATTCTTTGCAGGCTGCTTCTGAGAAGTGCTCTGTGACAAGCTAGTTCTTAAGGGTTTTATTGTTGACAAAAATTCAGCTGCTTTTTTTAAATTCCAAGCATACTCAAATTACTGGCGGGGGAAACAGCCAAAATGAGGTGAATTTGGGGTGGTAGAGAGGAAGTGAGGTTGTGTGCAGGAGGAGCTGTTGGTGGTGAAGGTGCCACTACGTACTTCTTTTTTGTGTGTTCCTCCTTTCTCCATTCTCTTGTCCTTCCACTTGTGCCCAGATTGCCCTGCGTGTTCGCTGTGACCAAGGCAAATCCAAAATACTTACTGCTGGTGCCGCATAGCATCTCGGTTTCTGTTTTTATAGAACTCTTCTTGAACTTTGTTCTGCGTGACAGCCTTTTTAGAAGGCTGCTTTTCCTGCAGCAGGGATTTAGGAGAGAGGGGACGCACATTATAAATCAGGAAGTTAATACAACAGTTCTTTGGAGAGTTGCACCGTGGCTGCAGTTCCTCCCTCTCCTATGGGTCTTCCTGAAATTTTTGTCCAGTGCTGTGGGTTTTGCTTGCCTGTTTCACTCCCTTTACTGCAATTCAACACTCAGATTTGTGTCTTCGGAGCCAAAAGGCTCTGGATGTGACATCCTTTGCACGTCTGCTTTATTTCTTCATTGCTACTGCTTAACAGCCTCTGGGGAGTTGCTGCTCTGTGTCGTATTCTGAGCTCTGTTGACCTGGAGAGAGCTGAAGGTTACAGCAGTAACACAATCTTGGTGTCTTACTGTCACAGAGCATTGTCTTTGCATGTGTAAGCTCAGCCCCAAGGCTCGTCCTTAAAACCATTTCCACAGTGACAGAGCATCACACTTCATTGCTCGTGTTGCAAGACCTTTACTCCGAGTTTGTGTGCAGGTACAGAAGCGTAGCTGGATGCCCAAATGTGTGCACTAGAATTTGCATTAATTCCACTTGGGAAGTTACTGAGGATTTGTGCGCAAGAACAATCCGCCCAGTTCTTCCAAGCTTATATGAGTTCTTAGTTGTGCAAATTTTATTCGTGGTGGACTGTGTTGCTTTTTTTTTTTTCCCTACACTTGCCTCTATCCTTTTAAAATGAGGAAAAAAAATGTATTTAGGACTTGACTAGAATGTGAAGATAGTATTTTATTAGCTATTTTTGCTTCTCATACCATTGCTACTTGAATTCCACACCTTGAATCGCCATCCCTGGAGGTGTTAAAAAAATGTGTAGATGTGGCACTTCAGGATGTGGTTTAGTGGTCACGGTAGCATTGGGTTGACAGTTGGACTTGATGATCTTAGAGGTCTTTTCCAACCTCAATGATTCTATGATGCTGTGATTTTTTTGTTTGTTTTTTAATTTTTTTTTTTGACTGGGTAATTTTCATTTTTTAACTCATAGTGGGCAAGCTCACATTTGGTGGCCCTGTTCATATGTCCTGCCCCAGCCGTCTCCCTTTCTTCCCTTTCCCAATTTTAAATGTAAGCAAAATCAGAATAAGTCTCCAGATTACTGAAAACAACCTTCACGTAAGGCGGCCCCCCTTCTTTTCTGTACAATCCCATTGCTTGCATTGATGTTAAATGACATGTAGAGGGGCTGAAAAATAATTTGAATAATGCCTCAGAAGACTTGTGCAACACTGAGTATTTGCAAGAGGGTAAAAATAACTTTTAGGTGTTTTCTCCCTGGTTTTTTGTCTGTGTGCAAAGTACCACTAATGGATTTTGCCTTCTGTTGCTGAAAGCAATAGGGAAGTTCTGATGGCTTAATTTCAAATTCTTGCTCACGTTTGTCAAAATCTTCAGCTAGAAAGACATGACATTAGGAATGACTAGTCCGTGCTTTATGAGGTATGAGTAAGGATTGATACTGAAAAATGAGAACAAATTTATATTATCTGTTGTCTTCTGTAAGAAAAAGTTGTCTGAAAGTGCCAAGATGAAGTTCTGTGCAGTTTACAGAGCTGCTGGGTAGGATTAAGGGTTGTAGGGATACGTGTTTTTAAAATTAAATTGGAAACACTGGCACTGTTTCACATCTGACTCAGAAACACCAGCTTTTAGGATAAGGGAATATTGGGCTTAACTGTGCTGAGTTTGTTACCCAGCCATGAAATCTGAGCAAAAAGGAGTGGTTTGCATGGGTGCAACAGTGGCAAGATGCAGGTGAGCTATCTGACATGTCTTCACTTCTTATAAATTGGCATGTTTGCTTCATTGTAATGAAAATTCTGCAGGTGGAATTCTGTCTCTTACTGCAAAAACTCAGGTGGGAAAGGGAGAATTCTTCTTACCTTTAAGCATTTCAATGAGGTGCCTCAGTTGGACATCTCCTTGCCATAGGTTCTCTCTGAAGGAAAGAGAGAAACTGGGATTGATTGACAACCCAGCGCTTCTGAAAGAGTTTGTGTATGGCTGAACTGGTCTGCGAAGTATCTCTCTATTTTGGCTGTCAGTAGCCCAGGACATCCAGCTCAAAGTCAGGTGGTAGGAACTCATCCTCATTTCCCTTCCTTTTTGAATTTGTGCAAACTCTTTCCTTTCAAGACCAGAGACTTGTGCACAGCCCGTTTTCATCTGTTTGCAGCCATTCCTTTAATCCGATTGTGCAGCTGATCTTGCTTGTAGTGCCAAGCAGCACTTCAGAAGGGGATATTGGCAGGTGGCAAAGGTTGGCTTACAGATTCCTGCACCATGTTCCTGGTGTGAGAGAGCTGATGTTCTGCCAGCAGCAGCTCGGCAGCTCCTCTCCTCCCAGGTAGCCTTAAACTAAGAATATTTCTGAGGGCTTGACCAGTGCGTATTGATCTTTGCTGTTTGCTCTTTCCTGTCTCTGTCCAACACTGAAGGTCGAGGAGAAGTTTTATTTGCTTTGCAGTTTGCTTGGACTTAGGCAAAAGTGCTTGTGCCACATCCAATTGCTCTTTTTCTTCTGTTTCGGTAGTAGACAGGATTGCCTTTTTCAGGGACTTTCTACTTTTAATTTCTGCTCTGCGTACTCGTATCAGGAAAATAAAAACAGGGACAAGCCAGGAGTGAAACAGGTTTTCAAGTCAGGAAAAAGGCGGTACGTTGCCTCTCAGTAGTCCTCCACTTGCCTTTCAGGTGTAGCTGCCTCTCCAGAGCTGAAGGGTGATTTATGTCCAGCAGATTTTTGGAAGAGTGTTTTAAGGATAGTTTGAGTTAGGTGTGTCTTGACATGTTTAATATTTGAAGTGGATGGGAATGGATGGTGACAGGACAAAGAACAGGCCGGGGGATGTGGGGAAAAGTCTCAGGCTTGTTGACAGCGGCGCAGGGAGATCTTAGATCCATCTCCTGTTTTGGGTAGGACAGATTAGTTCTGCCTTGATATATGCCTGACAGGTCTGTCTTGTGTCTTCAGCAGAACAAATTGAACTGCAGTTGGGTTTGAGTGTTGCTTTGTCGTGTGTGGTTTTTTTCTTTTCTGTAGATACTTGTGTGTTTGGAAGATGGTTTATTCTGAAGCTTCTAGTCAGATCTCCAGTGCCCAAGTCCTGTGTGGGAATGACAGTGTTGGCAAGTGGTGAAACCCCCAAAACTTCTTATGCTCCATCCTGTTCAGCTCAGTGGGATTATACAACTGGGATCAGGGTCTTACTCTGCAGCTATAAATAAAACCAGCTTGAGCTCGTGTAGTACTTCTCGTCCTCAGGGCAGACATGAAAATAATTTACAAATTCTGCATCAGCATCACATTAGAAACAGGAGAACCGAGTTGTGACTTTGCTTGTGAGCACGCAAACTGTTGCTGCCTGTATGATCATGCTGTTGCTTTAGCATTGTTTTCCTGTGTTTTGTTATTGACCTTTGAAGTAGACACAAAATATTTTACCTACGTTCTCCAGCATAAAGCAAGTCCAATCCCCGTTTACTTTGTGTGACTTTATTAATAACTGCTTTTTGATTAAAAAACGCTTTTGGAAGAAGTTACTTGTTAAAAACAATTTCATGAAATAACCAGTGGACATTCTACAAAGCATTTTTGTTTTGATTTATTTTTTTTCTCAGTTGTCTAAACTCAGCAAAATGCTCTGCTTTGCAGGTATCTTGGTCAGACATAGGAGGCCTAGAAGATGTCAAGCTGAAATTGAAGCAGGCAGTTGAATGGCCTCTCAAACATCCCGACTCCTTCATCCGAATGGGGATTCAGCCTCCAAAAGGTGTGCTGCTTTACGGACCTCCTGGGTGCTCAAAAACAATGATAGCAAAAGCTTTGGCTCACGAAAGCGGCCTCAACTTCTTGGCAGTGAAGGTAGGTCATTTAGTCTTACATTTTCTTAACTCCTGCGTAACAATTGCTGGTTTCCCAATTTCCAGTGCTAGAATCCAGAGGCTTTCAGTGTTTCTGGTAATTGTAGATGCTACAGCAAACACCTTGTGAATATCAAGTAAGTTTTGTGTTTTCTTGTGAAAAGGACTGGTGCTTTCTTGTAGGCTTTTAAAAAATGGATTATTTATTTTATCACAGCACAGAAATTATATGTTGGATGCGTGGGTAGGCTGTGTGGTGACATCTTCATTATTGGCATTATTTAAAATCTTTTTAAAAATGGAAATTCTTAAAGCAGTGTAAGTGAAATCCAGCTCTGGATAGTGGGTAGCTCCTCTCACTGTAATAATTACTTGCTCGCATGGAAATATTATCATCTCATCTCTTACATTCCTTTTCATTCCTCAGGAATGTAATTTTCTTTGTCCCACTGTTCATGTTTCGTTACAGATTTCTCTTGCTGTATTTGCCTTTTTTTCAAGGGAAACAGTTCTACTTCATCAGTTTTTAGACAGTTTGCAAAATCAGTTATATCTGGAGCACTCTTGGATAAGTGGGATATTCTCTCAGCATTAAGAAACACTTTAAGTATAGAAAAACTTTGGATTTCATTGCCTATGAATCAGTGTAATTGATTACTGTGGGTTATATGGAAAACGCATGAATGGAAGTTATTTAATAATGATGCTGAACTTCAATGTGTAGGAAGGAAAAAAAAAGATAGCAGAGTGATTCCACATGGGGTAGTCTCGCAGCTGTGTCAGAATGTTAATGAAGTGCAAGAAAAAACATTTGTTTAAGTATTTTAAAAGTATCTCCTCCTCAGCAGTAAGATCACGCACCCTTGTCTCTTGACCATCTCTTTACTCACAAAGCTTTCTGTGTTGCTAGTTTCTACGCAGCTTCCTCCCCTGCCTGTCCTTTCAGACAGGCAGTAACTGTAGCTCTGGATCCTGCCCTGTCTGGGAGCAGAGGCAGTCACGCTGACCCCGAAGCCAGCAGCCCTTCAGTGCCTGCGCTTCCCGGTATGGCAGACAGGCCTCTGGGTCACGGTCACATCAACAAGAGCAGCCTTGGAAACCTCAGCCCTTAAGAAACACCACCTTTGCTGCCTCTTCCATAAAGACAAAGTAGTTCTTTGTACTCCAGGGTTACTGGTAAACAAGGTAACCTTTTCCTCCTGCCCTGCTTAAAAAAAAACATTCCTCTTTTGTCTCACCCAAAGCGCTGATGCCTGAGAGGGTGGCGGGGAAAAAAGGAACAGTCTGAAAAATACCCCCCAGCCCAGTTAAAAATTAACAGTCGCTATCCTGTAGTCATCATTCATAGCTACATCAGACATTTTTACTGATGCAGTTAATTGTCTAAAAATAAAGGGTGGCTCCTGCTGAATAGGAGGAATCCAAAGGTGCACTGGTATGAAATGCTACTGCACGGTAACGCAGTGTTTCTCCATACTGGGGTTCTGATGGTTCGAACCCCCCATCATTGGCAAGCTGCAGCAGAAGTGGCTGGCTTGGGGAAACGGCCTTTTATTCCCTGTCGGTTTAAATCCCTTGGCCTGGAACTGGCTGAATATTCAATGTACAGATGTTTCAATAAGCACATCTCTGGAGCGTGTCCAGCCTTGGATATGGTGACTCCAGGAAGGGAACGTAGCCCACTTTCTCTTAGCTTCACATTTGCTTCCTGGACAGAAAAGGCAACATCCATCATGTACTAAATGTGTTAAACATCATTTGTCTGTCGCCCTTCTTAAAGCACAACAGGCATGAATTAATTTCCACTGCATGTGTTCCTGCAATCAATCCAAAGTAGATGAAAATGTGGGGCTCTTCTTTTGAGAGAGGGGATTTTTTTCTCTTTTCTTGCTTATAGTCCTATTAATTTTCCCATTCTCGACGTTATGTCTTAAATATCTGTCCCTGGAACTGATATCAGGCTTTTTGAGATGCAAGTATGTTTCTTGATAATTTACTTTTCAGACTTGCATTCTCATTCTAGTCTCTCCTGCTCCAAGTAAGTAATCCTGATGAAAAGTGTCTGCTGTACAGCCTTCAGGGTACGTGTACTCTTTCAGGACAGTTTGGGTGGCTCAGGATCTTGGGTCCTTCTCGGGAACTGGCTGCAGACAGGAGGCATAACTTTCGCTATGGGAGCCTGCTGCTGGACAACATCTCTCCCTGTGTCTGAAACCTGAGAGGAAATCGAGTACGTTGCATGCGGTGCTTACTTGGTCCAGTGATTTTTTGGAAGATGGACCTGTTATGTCTGCACGCTTCGTCTACAGTACATGGGCACAGCAAGTCCAGCTCTCGAGGAGTGCTGGATGTACTTGGCTAGGTTGGCTGTCCTGCTTGGGTGCAACAGGTACAGTGCCTTGGCCTGGCTCCAGGAAGGCTTTGCAGTGTTCTCTAGATGTCTATGCAATAGCTGTGCTGCTAAATGAGGTAGTTCAGCTGGGCTCTGGGTAATCTGTTAAAATGGGACTTTTCCACATGTCTCGGGCGTGCCCGGTTGTCATAATGCTCTATGAGGCATGGTCAAAATGGCGCAGCCCCCAGCCCCCTGTCTGACTTGCCTCTGCTGAGGTTTGGAAGATGGGCCCAGTCTAGAGGCAATTTCTGGGCAGAGGAGCTGGAGAAAATAATGTGATAACAGATGTTTGACGTTGCATCCTGTTCTCTTGAAATCTATTGTGAGGCTTGAATGGTTAGTGTTCCAATGAATATGGCCCTTTTGTAAACAGGCTCTTTGATATTGGGCCAAAACTCTTTATAGCTACATTTTCCCCAAGACTGGTGACCTTTTGCTTTCCAGAGAAAAGCGGTTGGCTGGCTGGTTGGTTTCACAAAGCAATCTTGCATATAATTCCTAAGGGGAATTGTTTATTTTGATTCCTTCACTTGACATTCTTTGTCTCTAATACAATATAACTGCTAAATTTACTGGGGAGGAGGTTGTCAACTACTTTGCAGGGGACAGCTCTTCCTGCTCCCTCCTGCCACCCCTTTTTTCTAAATCTCTTGCAACACCAGGGCTTTTCAGGATTTTAGTGATCATCTTGATTATTTTCCCCCCCTCCCAAACCTCTGCTACAAAAAGACGCTGAATAGCTCTCAACTTCTAGCAGAGTTTTCAGTGTTTTGTGGTCACAGATACAAGCGAGTATGAGGCTGTCTAGGAATGAATTGGGATAATTTTTTTGTTCTTCAGGACTGAACATACATCAGTCTTGACTTATCAGTAGCTTTTGATCTGCTTGAATTCTTATGTCAGTCAGCGTTCTAGGCACCTTTGTGCTTCACACCCCTTTTGTGCTCACCCCAAAGTTTGTAATATTCTTCTGAAATGTATTTGATGCATTTATTTTGCTAATAGGGAAGGAAAACTCTGTACGGATACTGGACCTCTCAGGATTAATAGTACGGGAGGTGTAATTTTCAGCTTTTGCCAGGCTGCTGACACCTCTCTTGTATAGAACTGTCTCTTTGACATTTTTGCTTAGGATTTCATCTGTCTTTGAAATGGAACGTGAAGGAGATGAAGCCCTTTGTCACCGTGTTACTTCTGCAGATATTTTTTTTTCCCCCTTCTTTTGACTGTTTGTGGTGGGTATCTCTCTGTGCTGTTTTGACAGTTCCTGCAGTCAGGGTCAGCATTGACTGGCTCCTTTTTTGAGAAATAAGTTGATTGGACCACAAAGATTTTTATATGATAGTTTATTTTTGGAGGAAACTTCCATATCTTGCTGTGTGGCACAGAAAATATCTGCATTTGTCTTGCATCTTGGTTTATTTAGATTCGTTATGACTGTCCTCTTTATTTTCTGTGATTTATTTTAGTCGATTTTTATGAAATCCTGTCTCATTGTGTTGTGCTGAGAATCTAATTAATATTAGTTTTCTTCTTTGATTTTTCTGCTGCTTTTCTGGGAAGCAACTTCCAGAGAATCTCTGCTGATTCTTTTTCACTCTTAGGTTGTCAGTCTGGGAGGCACAATGATGGGACCTACCCAGATAAACTCCATCACCCAGTTACAATGTGTTCCTTAGCTGATGGTCCCATAAAGGCCATGGGGATTGGAAAATCCTTTTGCCCCTTGAGTTGCCCAGGATGCCACGTACTAGAGGGGCTGTATGTGGTTGATGGGATCCTGCATTGCAAGACCTTCACTTGCTCAGCCTGCTAAAACCAGAGGGAGAGTTTCTGCTCATTTCAGGAGGCTTTTGCTCAGGATTATATCAACGGGGGACTTTGAGTTCTGTTTTCTATCCAACAAGCAGATTACCTGAGTTTACAAAATAAATAACAGGAAAAATTATGTAACTTCTAGATAACGGTTTTGGAAGTGTCTTTTTTCCTCTTGCTGTGTAGTGCTTTTTAATATTTCTGTTTAAAATGAAAAGTAAGGCAAAAACAGTGACAAAAATCAGCTTAAATTCTCAGAAAATTTAGACCTCTGAAAGTTAAAGCCCTTGGAATTCATCTGAGACACTAATTGTCGTAAACATGATGAAGCAATACTTTAAAAACCAAACAAAACACCACCACCACCCCAAACCCACCTGTGACAGTATGTGTTTAAGGACATCAACACCGAGGAAACCAACAGTACGGATTATACTGCTCTAAAATATTCTTGCATTACTTAGGAGCTCCGACTATAGCGTGGAAAAAAGGTTAGAAAGTATTTCTGACATTTTATTTGCTGTTACTTAAGAGCCTGGACTGAAGGACTCTCTCTCTTTTCAATTAGCACTAATTACAAAAATATACACTGTTCTCAGAGCTCTGACTTCACCTTGGCTTGATTTCACTTCCTGTATCACCCTACCAGGGCTTTTGTACCACCACTCCCTGTGCTCGACATGTGCTTAAGCTTAAGTTTGTCATCTGGGTCAATTATGTCAAAATATTTTCCAATTGAGGTTTCCTCTGCTTTTCCCTTCAGCTCTCGGCTGTGGCAGCTCCGGCAGATTAATGAGGCTTGGAAAGGCCGACCGCTTTGCTTTGTGACGAACTGTCACTGGGTTTCGGGGAGATAGGTTGGCCTTTTGATGAGGATTTTAGTGAGTAGAAGCATGAAATAAGAAAGCGTGGTGCCTATAACTAGGTAAGCAAACCATGTAAGGTGACAAATGCAGAAGCGTTGTGGTTTTATGGAACTCTGGCAAGGATTTGATAAAATTTCCAAAGAAAGCTATAGTAACACGTTTACACAAACTTTGTTAATTAGCGGATAGTGAAACTAACTCTCTTTGAAAAAAATTATTTAGCATTTTTTAGAGGGGATAACAATTTGAGATACTGCAATGAACTCTTTTAATCCTGAAGTTATCTGCATGTTTTACTCAACTAAATATACGGCATTTTCTGTTCTTGCCATAAGCTTCTGGAAAATGAAGGTGCAGGCAGAAAGCGATTCAGAGATAACCCCCTCTGTTTTCTTGTCCCTTCTCAATTACTTTGCAAGATTAATTATTATTAGCACTTGGTTTTTCTCTCTCTCTGTTTGTCAGCAATCAGGTAGAAGTAGCAACTGGGGAGTGGGGTGTTGCTGGAGGGGTCAAGTGTGAGCGGCCGAACACGATTTGCAGCGTGGGTGGCTAATTTTGTGTCAGAATCATCGAATGGTTTGCGTTGGAAGGGATCTTAAAGATTATGTAGCTCCAACCCCGCTGCCATGGGCAGGGACGCCTCCCACTAGATCTTGTATGGTTTTTGATCCCATGTGGACACTGCCCTTATGGAGCCAAGCCAGGTCCTGGGCAGAGTAGTAGATGGCAGCTGTTTAGCCTGTAGCTAAAAGTGGTGGTGAATAGGACTGGGTGATGAATGGGAATGACTTGCAAAGGGATTTCTGCCTGTGCTGGCAGCAGCACTTTGTGAGCATGCAAAATCCTGGTAAGCTTGAGTGGTAGCTCTGCCTGCGCGCTGAAGAGGGCACTCTCTGAAGGCACCCGTGCGTGCACTGAGTTTAATTCAACGTTTCCAGTCAGTTCACCCCACACTCCAAATAGCGGCTTCGGTGTTGTGTGAAGAAGCCTCAAAAGTTTTTCATTAAAGTTGTGCAAGTCAAGGCAAATGGCAAACAAGTGAATTCTGAGGCAGGCCAATAAAGAAAAGTGGGTATTTCATTTGCCTTTGCTGTTTGATGGTGCTGCTCTCAGCAACTTCACTGCAAGGATCGGGGATGACAATTCTTTGCCAGCCTACTCCCTTAGGTGCCTTGGAGCCCACAAGCACCTGTTGAAATTGAAGTTCTTAAAACAGGAGACAGGTGTCAACAAGTTTTGAAGGTTCTCTGGAATGCAGGGCAGAGGGAGAGGAAGTGATTAAACTGGTGCACGGCGCTCAGCCTGGAGTTTACTTGTGCTGAGAAGTCGGGAGTGATGCAGATTAAATCATTAAACAACACTGAAAGGGAAGAACCAAGCTTTATTCTTAATATAGCAAATATAATGTGTTTTCTGAGCAAATATTTTTCTATGTATCTTAGCCAATTACCAAATCGCACACGTACAACCTCAGCGTTAGAAATAGCCTTACTGTTAAAATAAAGGAAGTCTCCTGTTTATCCTGTTAAGTCTCTTTCCTGCAGCCAACCTGAGTCATACATTGCTTTGGTTTGACTGTGGTAGGGATGGGAGAGCATTTTGCTGTGGAGATCACAGCATCAAAAGACTAAATAACTAATTCCTGAGTCTCTTCCAGAGCTCAGTTTCTAATACTTCATTTGAAATTAGTTTAATTACAACTGAGATTTTAATGTCTGATCATTGAGGATGGCAAAGAAGGAATTTTGCGTTGTCTCTTGCAGAGTAATAATCTGTAGGATGTGATGCAAATTCCCTAATTAGTTGGATTTTTAAACAATACGAATTATATAGTTTAGTGGGTTTGTGTTAGAGGGCAGAGCCTGCGTGTG
This sequence comes from Eurystomus gularis, assembly GCA_013400335.1. Classification (NCBI taxonomy): domain Eukaryota; kingdom Metazoa; phylum Chordata; class Aves; order Coraciiformes; family Coraciidae; genus Eurystomus; species Eurystomus gularis. The sequence continues at coordinate 169,417 of VZZY01011254.1, read as the reverse complement.
AGGTTGTAGCAGGTTTTTTGAAGAGAGCTGTATGGCAGAGACATCTGGAGCTGTGTCCATCAGCCTCAACAATCCTGAGTGCATCCTCATTGTCAGAAGAGTGAAAAAAATACTTATGAAGTCATCACCTAAATTTGCTATCAGTTAAGTTTCTACCCCCGTATTTTCAGGTGGAAAAAAATCTGCAAGTGGTTTTAAGCACTGCTTAGAAAAATTACTGATACCCTTTCACTTCAGGGGTATGAGATGTTCTTTGGCAGTTTAAAAAAAGACTTTGAGAACACCTGTCGTAACCATGTGTATACATGCTTATCTCATGCTGCAGCCTGTGTACAGGGGCTTTATCTTTTGTGCAGTTAATCTTTCAAGAGTTTATTCTGATCATATTTTAAATGTAAGGGATTTTCTTTTTTTTTCTTGCTTTTTCATTAAAAAATAAATAAAAATGAACGCTCAATCCAGACCGTAAACAAATAGAAGGATTCATGATAAAAGCAGACTGTATCTTGTGAATGAGGATGGGGTCTTCAAAGAGAGCATATGTGAAAGCTATCTCTACTTTGAGGCAGAATAAACAAAACTTAGCAGTACACAGTGGGCCTGAATTGGCAGATTTTATACTATTTGTCTGGATTTATAGCTCACATATGATATGCTTGTATTCAGGGCTAAGCTACAGCTACTTCTGCCAGTTTCCTGCTCCAAATCCTTTACTGATTTTGGAGTCACTGTGTAAATGGCCAGAAGGAACAGGTTTTATTTCTTCACATCCCCTCATATGGAAGATGGCTTGTTGCAGAAGAGAACAGAGCTGTGCATCATTCAACTGGACTGTTTGTTACTAGCACCTCTTGGTCAGTATGTCAGCAGCTATAAACAGCTTTCAAAGGAAAGATATTGGGACCGAGACTGTTTAATGTCTTTGGCAATGTGGCAAGTGGAATTGAGTGCAACCTCAGCAAGTTTGCCAGTGAACACCAAGCTGTGTGGTGTGGTTTGACCTGCTGGAGGGAAGAGGTTCAATCCAGAGGGACCTTGACAGGATTGAGTGGTGACCCCATGTGAACCACATGAAGGGTGGGCCCCAACATAAGAAGAACATGGAACTGTTGGAGTGGGTCCAGAGGAAGGCCATGAAGGTGATCAGGGGGCTGGAACTCCTCTCCTGTGGCTGGGAGAGTTGGCATTGTTCAGCCTGGAGAGTAGGTGGCTCTGGGGAGACCTTATTGCAGCCTTTCGGTACTTAAAGGGCGCCTACAAGGGCATGTGGTGAAAGGATGAGAGGCAATGGCTTTGAACTGAAAGAGGGTAGATTTGGGTTAGATGTGAGAAAGAAGTTCTTCACTATGAGGGTGGTGAGACACTGGAACCCGTTGCCCACAGGAGCTGTGAATGCTTCATCATGCATCCTGTTCAAGACCAGGTTGGATGGGGCTTTGAGCAACCTGATCTAGTGGGAGGTGTCTCTGCCCACTGCAGAGGGGTTGGAACTAGATGACCTTTAAAGGTCCCTTCCAACCCAAACCGTTCTATGATTCTGTGCAGCATTACGCTCACCTCCGGGCCAGAAATGATGTTTCAACAAATGTTGACTTGCTGACTGAGTTGGGCTCATGTAATTTGATTTTTCTAAAGCATTAGAAAAGCATTTAAAAAAAGGTGTTTTTTTTCCTTGAGTGGCCTTCAGCTTCAAAGCAACCTTCCTAAAAGAAGAAAGTAAGCTTTGTGAAAATTAGAAACATGTCACCTGTCAGCAGGTGACTTTGTGGTGGCCTTTAAAACTCCTTGTCATACAGATCTGTCTTTTGAAAGAACTAGCATCAGTCTCAGCTGAAGGACAGTCCATTTGCAGACAGGGTAAGGCAGAGGTTCAGCTTAGGTGGGACTAGAGCTATCCCGGTTCTACACCCAGCTGCTTTGAACATTTCTAGGTTTTGTGTTGTGGTTTTAAGTGTTTGCATGAGATGAAATATGTACCAGTTCTCCTCTTCGATGTGTGCTTTCTCTTTGGAGTCTTTATTGCCACGTATAACAAGAGTTCTAAGCTGCTTGTAGTAAAAACCTTGGTTCTCAACAGCAGTTTTGGTATCGCTCATGAGTGGTGAACTAGGAGACCTTCAAATCAATTTTCATGAAAAGTTTTCCATCGAGAGGCACAGGTCATTAGTATGTAGTGGTCTTTCACCTGGAGTTGCTGCTTAATGAAGAGAGAAGTGAAGAACTTCACGTCAAAGCTTACAGCAAAACCATGCATTCAAAATAATTCTCTTTGGAAACGTTTTAAACAGTATTTATTGCTTTGATGTTGCCTTGATCATATTTTAATGCTTAATTAAAAATAAAACTGAGCATTTGAAATTATGTTGTACCTTAAAGCTCAGAGAGAGCAGTTTTGGTTTTAAGTCCTTTCTTCGCTCAGACAAAAGCAAATGTCAGGCTATTTGATGTTGTGTCATCCTCGAGGAGCATGCTATTGGCACTGATGTCTGTGATGTTGGTTTCCATGAGAATACTGATGTGAATGAAGATTATTTATGAGAATGAGGGCATGAAAGAGAAGGTCCACAGGCTCCAAAAACCTTAGTAAGAGAAATCTAGAATTGTGGGTAGAATCTGCAGAGGTTTCTCAGTGTATTTGCTCAGTTTAACACAAGGATCAGGCTGCTCTCTTGTTCCTTCAGGATGTGTTAGGTCCATGCTATCGGATTCCTCATCTGCAGTGAACGTGATGAATGGCGAGGGCCTGGAGCAGCTGGGTGATGTCTCGTTGAGCTGCAGGCCTGTCTGCATGAACTGCTGCTGCGTGCTCCTCATGGTTGATGTCTGCGGTGAACTGCAGGAAAGGGCTTCCTGTTTCTCTCTCTTACCTTGTTTTTTCCTTATTTTTCTTTCCTGCATTCTTCGTTTATGTGTCTGAATAATTCTGTTTCCACGCAAGCATCCAACAAACTCAGATTTTGAAGTTGCTGGAAGCCTGCAGGTGACACTTCAGCCACAGCAGCAGTTGCTTTAAGGGTGGATGTTGATGAAAGGAAGCAATTGCTAATTGTATCATTTACATTTCCTACAGGCAAGGCACAGAGTTCTCTTCTTCCAGCCCTTGTAGAATTGCTTTTAGCTGTGTGGTACCCTAGGTCTGGCTACTGCAGCATCTCACTCCGTCCTTTGGATAATGGTCCCTCTTTGATAGGACAAGAAGAAATGGTGTCAGGTTGTGCCAGTGGAGGTTTAGATTGGATATTGGGAAGAAGTCCTTCCTTGAAAGGGTTGTCAAGCCCTGGAACAGGCTGCCCAGGGCAGTGGTGGAGTCTCCATCCCTGGAGGGATTTAAAAGACTTGTAGGTGTGGTGCTGAGGGACATGGTTTAATGGTGGGCTTGGCAGTATTAGGTTAACGGTTGGACTTGATGAGCTTAAAGGTATTTTTCAACTGAAATGATTCTATAATTCTTTGAAAATACATAAAAATAGCAGCACATCCTTGTTGCTTTGCTAGTATCAGGTAACTTGGGCCTTTCTTTTTAGATTATACGGGGATTTTTCCATATGCATGCGCAGGCACTTTCCAGTAAGGTCAGTGCAGTAACTGTTATTGCAAGAGTGAAACTGAGTGTGGGAAGGGGAGACTGCACAAAACACTGGGCTGTGTTTTGAGAGTAACGAGTCTGTGTTCTACTGATCTGGGTACAAAGTCCGGACGGTCCCATTTAAAGAGGGGCTGTAACAAGCTTCGTCGCTGCCCTTGTCTAACTGCATCTGCCACACGTTCTTAATCCTGACACACGCGCTGTTTCAGGCCGAGCGTTACCTGGAGGCATTACAGCTGAGAAGTGCAGGAAGGTTGTTCAGCTCTCTGCGAAGATGGATGTTGGTTCTGCTGGTGAAATTAGGAGGGAATTCCCACCTGTTCCCTGGGAAACAGATTGAAGCCACTGACTCTTTTCCTTCAAGGCAGTGGATAATCATCGTTGGTTGTGGCTGCAGGTCAATGTTGATGCAAACCAGGCTGAAGTCAATGAGTCATTGCCAATCCCATGAGAATCTTAGTCCCATTAGGAAGCATTATTTGAGCAGCCTATCCTACAGGATGTAGCAGAACAGAAAATACTCTGAGAATTCTCCATTGTTTTGCTTTTTATAATTTTAAGCGCTCGTTCAAGTCTTGAACATTGACCCCATGATCTCCAGCCTGTTGCTGGTGGACGGGGCTGTGAGGATAACCAGGCACCCCAGCAGCTGGCATCAGTGGTTTTGCTTGGCAGTCTCTGCAGAGAGGAGGACGTGGAATGCGGAGGAGCTCAGACACTGAGCAGCTTTCTCACTAGGCATGGAGAACCTTGTGGATGGGTTTCAGGTGTGCTGCTGTGGCAGCTGCTTCTTTCTGGACCTGCAAACTGTCAGGTTCAAAGAAGTGCTGTTAAACATTGGTTGAAGTCACTGCTTTGGTGCTTGATTGGACCGGATGCGTGTTAAGAGCGCAAGTAAAACACTTTTCTGTGGTTCATCTTTTTGGCTGATTTGCAGCCCTCTTGTTGAGCCGACAACTTTTCAGAACCCCAAAGTGTGTATTTTTTCAGTTAATTCCATTTCTCATTGAAGTACTAGGCAAGCGTTACAATGAGAGGGCTAATTTGCAGGCATGGTGACATGCACGCACAGCACTGTAACAAATGGAGGAGAACTTGGTACAGGTAGCAAGCAAGCCTGAAAATGCACAAAGAAGACTTGCAAGTGACAAATTATCCATGTTCCTTGTAACAGAGCATCAGTAATGTAGCACTGGCAGATCAGCTCAATATCATCTCAGTCATTTTGTATGTAAATGTAACATTCTTTTTAAACTTCTTTTTTTTTCATTTTGCAGGGACCTGAGCTGATGAATAAATACGTTGGTGAGTCTGAACGAGCAGTGAGAGAGGTGAGAAAGGGCAAGCTGTACATCATGTTATATGTTAAGTTTTCTTGGCATTCAAATTTTTCTCTGTCAGGTTACCTTTAAACTTTCCCCAAAATCTTCTGGTTTAATTTTTTTTAAAAAGGAATGGGGGGGCGGGGCAAAAAAAAAATTGCTGAAAGATTATTATGTGGTGTTTAACTTGCTCCTGCATTGGCCTAGTGATGCATGGTGAATTTAGGATCTAGTAGCAGCTTTCACTGTAGGCCTGCACTGGGCAGTATCATGAATAACTTCTAAAAGGTCTGTTTTGTTGTTTGTTTGTTTTAAAAAAAAGATGACAAGGCTTATGCCTGTTCTGTGATGCTCTGTAGCTTTTGAGGTGCAGGAGGTGATAACATTCTGTAAAAATTTTTCCATCCCTGAAACCTGAACATTTTGTTGTTGTTTTTCTAGATCTTCAGGAAAGCCAGAGCGGTGTCTCCTTCAGTTCTTTTCTTCGATGAAATAGATGCCTTGGCAGTTGAAAGGGGAAAGTAAGTCATCCTGTAACAAAAATCACAGACGTTGCCATCTGATAAATGACTCTTACATTGCGCAATCACAAGTTTATTACCTTTCTATAATTATTTTATTAAATATATTCATTCCCCATGCAGAAGGGTAGCATTTGTGACTTGCACTCAAGCGTATTTAATTTCGCATAAACAGGTAAGCTGGTGGAGTTCCTCCTTTCTCATCTCATTAGCAGGAATGATTCTACTGGTTCTCATGCCCTTTGGCTCTTTACTGTGGTTTTTAGCTTGCATTTATTTCCAGTAACTAATTCCTTTCTTTTCCCAGGGTTGTTGCACTGGCCTAATACAGTGTCTCCATCAAGCAAACAATACATTCATATGCTGTATAACGTGAATTTCCAAGGAGACTACTCATATACCTAAATTTACACTTATATTTCTCCAGACTGGGAAAAACTTCATGAAAAGATTTGGGAACACTTATGTTCTTTCATGTGTGACGTGAAGAAGGGATTATTGTGCAAGCAGCTCATGATGGATTTTTTAATATCCTGCGTTGTGATGATTCTGAGAGGTGTTTAGCTTTTGTCTGAAGGAGGATTATAGTTTTTAGTTGCTACTATAGCATTTCACAGGCTCTGTAAACGCTCTTTCTTGGGCAACACCTTCAGACAAAATACTGCTGCTTGTTGTGAGCAAGTACTTTTTTTTCCTCTGTTTTGTTTTGCATGAGCAGCTGTAAAATATGTGCGCACAGAAAGTGTTTGTCTGGTTTAAAGGTGCATCACAACGTCATTTTTCTGGAAAATAAGCTACCTTGGCATCCATACAGATTCCTTTGGGTTGCCAAATGGCCATTCGTGCCTGCAGGAAAGGGTCAAAGGTGTCATTCTAACGTTTTAGCGATACAAATAAGCTGTTTATGTTACAGGAGGTGGCATCGTGCAGCGTAGAGCTGCCCTGTGAAAGAAATGGACACATTTGCTTTTGAAAATACAAAATCTGATAGAAGAAGTCATCAGCATCCTTCTCATGTGTACTGTATGCAGTGGTGAAATGTGTAAACTTCCTAGAAATGCTTGTTGTCCTGTGCTATGCGCTCAGACACCTGCCTGCTTATCACAATAGAGAGTTGCAAAAATTTGTGCTGGAATCAAGCTAATAGGGGAAAAAAAAAATTCTCCTCCTGTTGCAATGCTCTTCAAGACAGAACCTTTTGGAAGAATAAGGCTTTATTTGGAAGAATAAGGTTTTAATCAGCCTTTTCACATAGTGCTCTGGATGTGTCGAGTTTGTTTGGTTGTTTGCTTTATTCTTTTCGGGAGTAAACAACCCAATTTTACCTTACCTGGAACTGTCTGTGGGGAGGTTGTAGGCCTGGCAGAGCTTGCTGAACAATGTGGTATGACCTGCTGCAGTCGCGTTGCACCAGAGACATCTGGTTTTGGAGTTTTAAAAAGAACAGGGTGGGACACACAAATATTTCATTGTCAAATCTGAACCAGATGGGAGGTAAAATATGTAGCAGAGTTCTCATAAAATTCATCTGAAATTAAATGGTGTAGGAAACCAGACAAGGCACTTAATAGAAATGGCCTTTTTTTAACAGGCTGGCTTTGCACAGTAGGAATTTGCAAATGCATTAGAGATGCTAATGATTTGTGGCCTCTGGAGATCCATTTCCTGTACTATTACTAACCATGCTGAAGTTTTCAAGGAAACACCTGTTTATATTGTCTCCCTGTTCCCTCTGTTGCTTGAATTAGTTTTCTCTGCCTTGGCAGTGAAAAACACTCTGTGATACAGCTTTGTAAGAGTTTTTCCTCTTGGTTTAAGTCCCTGTTAGGATTCTGTGGGCTTTGTGCAGAATGTGCTGCATCCAGAATGTCTCAGGTAGGTAACATCTCCTGACAGGATGTGTCTACAGATACAGAGAAGCCTAAACTTAAGCTGTGAGAGTAGTTTTATGCTGGGTTTTGATGTGAAATACAGGCGTGAAATAACATTTATTGCTTAATGCTTTTGCTCTTCAAAGCACTTTGCCAAGTAACTGTTGTTATTTATTTAGATTTGACTAAAGCTTGTGGGTTTAAAACACGACCGTTTTGCTCCCAACCTTCTGTAGAGATCACTGAACAACCCCTTCTCATCAGCAGGCACACACAGTCTAATAGGAGTTGTAATTAATTATAGTAGAGTAGATTGAGAAAGCAGAGGAATTTTCTTGTTAGTACCAGTGGATGTAATGTCTCCTTTGCATCACGTCGTGGAGTCCCTGTCACTGCACACGCCATAGCTCCATGGCAAACGCTGTGGCTTCGTTCAGATCTGCCACAAGTTTTTATTTATTATACATTCCTGAGCTGTAACTCCATCACTGTAATGCATCAAATGTTCTACTTAATGTGTCCTGTAGCAGTTTTGTTTCACAGAATGCATTTGTGTGCTTTTGTTAGTTACAAGAAGTAATATTTTCAGGTCAGCAGAAGTTGCATTAATTGACGTTGGTCAGTGTCAAAATGTATTATTTCTGAAAAGATTATTTCTTATCCAGCCTGCTTAGAAGTCCCGTATGTTTTATCCTTATGAAATAAGCTCCTGGGTTTTTCTTCTTGTCTGTCGACGCCCCTCTCCCAGTTTTGCCTGTAGACAATGAACTAATAAATATTAATCAAATAATTAAAGATGTGGGCTGGATACATACCAGCCTCAAAGAGAGTTAACAAAAATATAATCCTGCACTTCTGAAGAAAAGTAGTTCAGCGTAAAGAGCAGTTGTTCAGCGGAGAAGTCTGGAGAACCTTGATGCAAGATGAGGGAGTGATTCTGAATGGACTTGAGTTTCCAAGGAGGTAGTAAAGACAGGGAAAGGTAATTTGAGCTGTATTCATTTCTGCTTTTTGTTCTGTTACACCGCGCTTCTAGTGCATTTAGAATATTTTCCCCTCTCCGGTTTATGTTGAGACATTAGAAGAAGTTTAGAAAGAATTGAAAATAAAACAGCAGAGGCTGAATGGACTGAGTATAAAGAAAAAGGGAGACATTCGCTCTAACTGCTTCTAAAGAATAGGTGATGAGCCTGCGGAAGAAAAGGTGGTTGAAAGTTAGAGGTGTCACGATGAGTTTTGAGTAGGAAAAATGATTTGAGATAGGAAAAAATTTGTTGGAACTAGATGATCTTTGAGGTCCCTTCCAACCCAAACCGTTCTAGGATTCTGTGACGTCAGAAAGGCTTTTGATAGAGAATTCTCCTTTACTGTGATTTAGTCAATTGGGAGAAGCTCCAGCTGGCTACCACTTGACATCTTTAAAACAAAAGTGACATTTCACGGATTAACGTGCAGTGAGGAGCGGCCGTGCACTTGGAGAGGTCAACTATGTGATGCACGGAGCCTTTTCCACCGCTCTGTGGTTCTAATTAGTGTTTGCTTCCACGAGTGGGTTACGACTTTCTTTATTTCTCCTTTCTCCTTACTTTAGAAAGATGTTGTTTATGACTTTTTTGTAGGAGACAGTGTGCTGAAGCGAGACCCGCAGGACTGGTCCAGACAGAGCAGCACATGAGGAGGAAAGTTTGCCTCACAGTAATCCCTTGCCCGGACAAAGCTTGAGAGGCTTTACAAATTGCACAGCTGCAAAGAGTTATGGGTATTTGTTATCCCTTGGTATCCTGACCATGTAAAACCTAATTCTTCTGGCCATTCGAGGTTGCCAAGAGGGAAATGGCTTGGTAATTAGACTTGAAAGTGATGAATGAACGTGGCTCTGTGTAAATGCAGCACAGACAGTCTGTTTGCTGAACTTAAGAAATCTCTGTGCTTTGGAAATGGGACGTTGTTTATATAAGTAGGATTTTTAGGATTTTTGGGCAAGAGACATATTTGTTCCTTTTCTTGTTTTCAAGCAGCAAAGCATTTTCCCCTTTAGCTGCAAATCTTTGTAATGCAAGATGGGAAATGTTTATAGACTGATGTGAAAGATGCGGATAAATTCCATTTTCAAAGGGAGGAAAAGAAAAAAGATGCGGGACAAAATCAGTACGTTGCATTTGGCTTGTGGAGGCCAAGACAGGTTGGTAGATGAATAATGCAGACTTTTGGTGAGGTGAGGGTAGAAGTGACATAGTGAAGGGGCTTTGGTGCCAATCCCCCGAAACTGCAATATGATGATGCTTTTCCAAGGAGGTATGATATCCTGTAAGCTTGAGGGGAGGGATAGACACATTCCCAAGCCACAACTGAAAATGTTCAGAACCTCTGAAAGATAGATTGTTTGCACTTCAGGTGTTAAAACATTTGCGGTCTTAACTTTGGAGGCCTTCAAGCTTCTCAGTGAAGCTGTGAAGAACAGCAGCTTATCTTCTCTACTGTGCCATCTCTGCTTTTAACAGGGACTGCAGTAAATCTTCTGTTCTTATACCAAAATGTCTGTCCTCCTGGAGTATTTTAGCACATATTTATACTGTGCACTTGAACATACCATCGCATTTTTGTATCTGTGCAAATTCCCTGGTGTGATCGTCAGCCTCTGTCGTGAAGGAGGTCAGTGCATTGCAGCCTACCAATGATACCTACAGGCTGGACCCTGTGGGGACAGAGCAAAGTGGCATTAGATAGGTAGATGCCCCAACACTGGATGTGTTTGAGACTAGGTTGGTGGGGCTTTGAGCGACCTGATCTAGTGGAAGATGTCCTTGCCCGTGGCAGGGGTTTGGAACTAAGATGATCGTTAAGGCCCCTTCCAACCCAAACCATTTGACAGTTCTATGAAAGAGGTTCTCAGCTGAACGACGACCTTGCACAGTGTAGATTTTGCCAGTAGTAGAGTGGATGAAGTATTGTCACCCTAATATTACTCATGGAAAGACAAAAGAAAGTGAACAAAGAATCCACGGACGAAGTAGCATTTCCCTCTGCCATACTTTGGTTGTGAGGGACCTGATTCTAGGAGCTGGCTCAGGCAAGGAGCTTTGTGTTACTGGCTTATGTTGGCACCGGTTGTCCCAGAATTGGGGAACGTGAGCTGATTCCCTGCAATATCTGAGCTATGTTTGGATGTGATGGAGAGTTGGGGCGTTCAAAACTTCTGTGACTGCTGTCTGAATTCTTTGAAGTTTTGAAATTTGGTATCCAAATAGAAATACTGCCTGGGAAGAAAGCTGCACGTCCAGTGCCAGCTTTCTCTTTTAGGCCTAGCAAAGAGTGGTGAAAAACTCAAGTTTTGAAATGATTTAGTTGTACAGTGTAGCTTGTAATTGGCTTTGGAAAAGCATTTTAACAAATAGCATTACCCATAGGTTGTGTGTTTATATGATAATGTCTGCAATCCCTTTAATTTTAAAACAAATACATAAACTCTTCTTGTCTAGCAAGAATCCTTTATCACAATGTGTTTCAAATCCGTGTTTCGTCCTTTCTGTTTAAAAAAACCCAATAACTAGTTAATTTGCCGGCCTGTATTATAATTCAAAGTCAGTAGAGACTTTCATTGGCATCAGTGAAAGCAGGACTGGATCTGTTAACCCCTTTTTTGGAGTCATTTAACTGCATGCATAAATGTGCAGGGTTCAGAGGGACTAATCAAATCCATTAATCATAGAATCATAAAATCCTAGAATCGTTTTGGTTGGAAGAGACCTTGAGGATCATCAAGTCTAACCGTTAATGTAGGTAAGCCTTGCTCTGAACGTTTGGGAGTGCTGTGGCAAAGTGGACCTGCAGCAAGATGCTTTAGCAAGAGACATAAGTTTGAGCCTATGTCTGGATTCCTGCCAGAGGCCCAGCTGAAGGAGATGCCGGGACTGGAGGGATCAGAAGTGGGCGTTCTTGGTGGCTACTTCCATTCCCAGTGTGGTGTTGGCTGTAGAAGAAGGTCAACTTACCCCCACTAAACAGGCCCAAGCAGGCTGCAACTGCCTGCAGGCGTAGGACTGTAACAATGGGAGGTCTTTCTTATTTTTTTTCATCTTTTACTTTATTTTACGTGAAATACAAGGGAAACATAATTGCAATTTCAACTTATAGACGAAACTTATTCCAGATGAAAGTGAACCTCTTAAATATTGTTGTAATGAAATGAAATCCAGTCTTGTTAGTTGCTTCGAGGTCTGTAATACTTCCAACTTAAACTGTTCTTGCTTCCCTGGTAGACATGATTGATGACAGTTTTCAACTTGATTAACTTCCAGGAATGCACAGAGGAGAAATGCTGAGGAAAACAGAAAGAAAGGAAATGGGAAACTTACTGTGCATCAGGTGTGTGTTTGGGGTTTTTTTTAGGTGGTTTTTTTTTTAAGGCAACATCAGTGTTAACAGAATAGGAGAACTCTTGACGTTAACAGCCTTCCTGTTTCAGTTAGATGGTGCCAGGGCCTGATGAAAACAGCGTTTAACTTCCATCTTTCGTGGATGTGTGTCTGGAATTGGTTGTAGGCAGATGGAAATGGCCAATGGACCACCTGAGTACATAAAGATGTGGAGATGTGCTTGGGGAAAGCCCTCTGGAAGAAAGTCTGTTGATTCCAAACCTGTCTCAAACTGGCTCCTTTCCTCCTTTTCTCTCCTTTCATTACGTTTCATTTTTCTGGGCCTATTTCACTAACTTCTGGAAGCCACAATAGCAAGAAATTTGGGCAAATGGAAGAGGCTGTTTGTATGACCATGGAGGATAATTAGGATGTTTCTGCAGGCCATTTGTTTCCAAGTCACCTGCTGTCAGCTGAGCACTGCTTCCTGTTTCACAAAGCTCATCTTGACTTTTTAGGAAGCTTGGTAAGGAGTTGGAGGCAACTCAAGGAGTACTAAGAGGTGTATATTTTTCAGTGTTTTTCTAATGTCTTAAAAGCCAAATGCCACGAGCCTTACTTAGTGAATCGACAGTTGGCACAACCATTTTGGCCTGGAGGTGGCCATAAAATGAAAGTTCTACCCAGTCACTGAACTTCCCAGAATTCCCCAGGTTTCCTATGGAAAATCCCCTTCTTGAGTTTTGCTCTTGAGGAAACAGGGAACATGTGAAGCAGTGCAGGGGGTAACAGCCCGTACAGGTGCGTACAGAACACGACAGCATCTAATTGTAGGGTGCTGATGGAGGGAAGGGTTTGGGCTTATCTTCTTTCAGAGTTTTTTTTTTTTTATAACACAGGCAGGAGAATTCCCTGCTATGGGGAATGTTTCTTATCTTAGCACTGAAGAGGTTTATTTTTTTAATGAATAGCCAAAATATTTACCTGATAACACAAGATTTGCATGCTGTATATCTCTCCTAGTCTTTTTAATAACATCCAAGCCTGTAGTACCTGTAGCGGTCTGCATTAATAATATACATTGAAGTTGTACCATGTGTGCCAGACGTTAATTTGGCCCAGTGATTTAATATTGATCGCTTTGGCCACGGTATGCTCGCTCTGCCTTTTTGGTTTATGAAATACCTCTTTTGTTGCAAGTGCAGGTACCTGGAGGGATCGATCAGTAATTGTGGGGGACAGTTTTGCAGCTCAAAACAGGGGTCGTGCTGGTAAGCATAAGTAATATGTGATGTAAAAGGTGTTGTTTTGAGGGGGAAAACTGCTGTAGGGGAAAAAAATAGTGGGTTTCTGCTGCTTACGTAAACATACCTGCCTCTGTAAACCTGGTATATTTAGTAAATTTGAGTTTTGAAGCCCCAGTAGCATTCAAGGGAAACAAATTTCAAAGCTAACATCAGGACCTGTTCTGCTGTCTTTAGACAGAAGAATATTCTGACTGAAGTAATGTTTCAGCAGGGTGTATCTGTGTGGAAGAGCTTGCTTTTTCTAGGTGGCATGGCAGTGTCCATTTTGCTGCCTCACTGATGGAAATTTTGAGTGAAATTTGGTGTCTGGGAAGATGCTGCAATTACTCTTTTTCTGGTAATGCTATTGGAGTAGATTATTTTACTATTTTTCTTCTTTCTAATGCTGTGGAAAACCTTGAACTGCCAAAGCTGTATTTCACCAGAGTTCGTGAGGGAAGGAAATAAAACAGCGTGACAGTTAATTACGATCGCGGCAGTTGGACTGAAAAGACGGACTTGGCAGGTGCTCCTTGCTGACAGGTTACCCCTGCAAAGCCCTGACAGAAATGTCAGACTCAATAAAAATCCTTCAGACTGTGCGAGCGAGGCGACCCTCGCGTGGGAGTGTGCTGGCAGGGGGCTTTGGTATTTCAGGAACCTTTTCCCTCCGTAGTTTGTGGAGAAGCAGAGAGTCCTGCCAGGAAGGTCTATTTCAACCTGTATTAATTTTGTGATACCAACCTTTTTACCATGTCAATGACTTTTACATTTGTTTTGATATGAAATTATTTCCAGAGATTCCAGTAAAAAGAGTTATTTGAGATGATATCACATCCATAAGTATTTTTAAAATCCGTAAGTTTTGATTATGATTGCAGTCCTTTTGTTAGGTGAAAAAAAAAGTGAATAAAAGCAGCTTTTATCTGTATGTAAATCTCTCTTGATAGGACATTTTGGAAAAGAAGGTAGGCTGTGCTCCCTTCCCACAAAACCTGCATTATCGATTTCAGCTGTGTGGAGATTAATCCCTCTGCAGTAATTTATCCTGTATACTTCTCCTGAGGTCTGCCTCTTTGACCTCCCGGGTCTGCCTGAGGTAGGGTCATCTGTGCAGGAACGGGACTTTCCAAGAGAGGGGCCCTCCCAGACTACCTTCTGGTTTTGCAGCATCACAGTTGCTCTGAATTTTAAGACTGTTCAAAATGTAGTTGTGTGAAGGTTTCCTGTGTTTCCACACCTGCAGTTTAGCATCGTGACTAAATTAAGGTCCTGATTCTGAAACAAAGGTGTTCAGACAGGCTTCAATGGCATTGAAGGCAGTGGTGGGATGGAGGGTCGCTGGTTCTCACTGGTATGGGATTTAAATGGTGAATGAGACTTAAATATGTAATCCAATGAAAACAATAACCTGGTGTTCTCAAAAACCATTCATTCCATTGGCTTTGGAAGTGTTCTAGGCTGTCTGGTGATGCAGGTGAATCTTTGCATTAGCTTGTAGTGGTGATGCTTACCAAAATTTCATCACGAGGTGGAACCATCATGGCTGCATTCTCAGGCTGGTTTTCATTTTCAAATATTAAAAAAAATTGGTTACATAAAGGGGAGGGAAAGAAGAAAAGATAAAGTAAAACTGTACAAAACGAGAAGTCAGTTGCTGTCAAAAAAATGCTTATAGCAAGAAGGGTAACAGATTTAAACCTGGTGATTTCATACATCTAGTTATGTCTGAAAATGAATTCTTCTTGGCTTGAAGAACTGTGTAAGCTGGTGAACAGTATGTACTCCTTGATGCGGTGATAGAATCAGGCTGCAGTTGCTTTTCTGTCCCCAGGAAGAGGTGTGAGAGTGGCTTAAAATGTTCAAGGGGGAGTGTAAGCGCCCACTGAGACCTGAATCCAGCTGGTTAGAATGGTCATTGGATAAGGCCAAAGGAGATAAGAAAAAGAAAAGGTGCTGCAAGGAGCCCTTTCCTGCTATATTGAATTTGGAGCTGGGGCTCACGGTCTCGGTTCCATCAGACAACGGCAGGATGGATTCAGCTTTGGTATACCGTAGAATGCATACTTTAATCCGTTAAAGTGTGTATTGGAGGTGCCTTTAGCTAAAACAAAATACCAAGAACAGGTTTTGTTGTTCTTATCCACCTCTGATAGTCGACTTGAATCCATGGATAGTCTTACCTGACAGGTTTTGCCGTTTAAGAAGCTTCTCTGATGGTCAAGTGAAGTGCTGGTGCAGGAGTGCATGTGTGCTTGGTCTGAGGCTGCTGGGACACTTGCAGAATTAGCTGAAATATCACATAGGGGAGGGATATCTGGCTCTAACCGATGTAATAAACTAGTAAGCAAAGACATTTTTTGCCTTTAAAACTCCTTCCCTGAGCATTTTAAAGAAAGGAGTTGGCAAAAAGATTAAAATAACACATAGCTTCCAGGCTGATGTATTTAATTAGGGCAGCACAAGAGATTCCTTGAAATTCTCAGGCCCTTCTGGAGCAGGCAGGCTCCTCTTGGCTCACACGTGTTTTATTTTGACGTTCAAGGCATTTCTGGTTGGGGCACGGCTCTCGCAGAGGTGCAGCCCTGCACACATGGCCCTGCACGGGTGATGTGAGGGGCTTCATTCCGGCTGCCTGGATTTGCAGGCAGCGTGTTGACAGGAAATTAGTTTGTCCCAGGACGTGCCTTTGGAGGGCGATTTCCAGGCGGTTGTGATGATGACATCAACATGCGGAGGTCAGGTAAGGGGGGGGAGAAAACCAGCCCCTTGGCTGGAAGTTGGTTTTGGCAGTGCCTCCGTGGGACTGGAGGGTTAATCATGATTTGTTTCTCTGGCTGCCGTTTGCGTCAAAAGCCCAGGCAGCCTTAATGAACGTGGCCTGTGTTAATTTGAAACCCTTGCTGGGAAATCATGGGAAAATGGAAAAACGCGGGCTGGCGTCTCACCCTTCGGATTAACAGCTTGGGCAGCGCTGGAGCTCTTGGAGGGCATGGTGCGGCTCCGAGCAGCTGGGAAAGAGATCTCTCCCTATAAACCCAGACTTTTATAGCATATCCTGTTAAGCCAAAAGCTAATTTGCCATAGACTGTGCTAAAAACGGTGCGTTGTATGACACCTCAGTGAACTGCGTAAATAAAAGCACTGAAATTGGAAACTCCTGGTGTCTTAGGTCCAAGACACCTCGTCATATTATTTTTATTATTGATATTTTTTGCGTGCGTGGTTTAATTTTTTTTTCAACTCCGCTTTTAACAGATAATAATAATACCCCTAGTAGTGTATTGGTATCTCCCTTGTGCTTTGAGCAGTGTTATGCCATCAGTGATTGCCTACCTGCAACTCTCTGATTGTGCCTTGGTTGCATGAAAGTCTTTGCAATGTTCATTCCCCTGTAACAGTGGGGGTTTCTTTAGAATAAACACTTCTTTAATTTTTTTTTTCAGTCTCAAGCTTGTAAGAGAAATGCTTATACCAGGGAAAGATGTAATATCCATTCTAGCCACCTCTCTTTAAAACCAAATGTTTCTTCTTTGTTTCCTTAAAAAAAATAAAAATTAGCATCTCCTCCAAACTCTTCTAGCTTCAGATCATCTCACGTAGTGCTAACATTTTGGTCCCGGTCTTACAAGGATTTTTTTTCCTTAGCTTTTTGTGCACAGTCTATTGGGTATAAAGCCAAGTAAATGTGAAACTTCTGCAGGATGGGAGGCCTGAATCCCTACTGAGACTAGCTTATGTTACAAAGTTGATTTTAATTTCCTTTAAGCTCTGTGTCCTTCGAAAAGCATTTACTATCCTTGTCCAACACCTGAGGTGTTTTATCATGTTGAGCCCTCTATAAGTCGACTGGACCGTGACCCATGGGTGTGTTAGAAACGCTCTAACGTCACTTGGGAATTTCGAACGTGGCTGCAGCGAAGCGAAAAGCTGACGACTCGCTAACCCAAGTCCCTTCTCTAATATTTCTTAGCAACCTGAATTATTCTGCTAGCCAACATTTATTATAGCTCCTCAAAGAGGTTTTCCAGATGAGGTCTGATAAGTTAACTGTTTTGCACTGGAGAATTAGAGAACCAGTTGTAGAATAGGAAAGTTCAAGAATGTCTTTGGAGATCTGTACAGCAGCGATGGGACTTCCAGGCTGCGCTGTGGTTGCAGGCGTGCTGGTGGTGGATGGCAATGCTGCAGCAATGGGTCTGTGTAACTGGGCAACGATAGAGCAGTCCTGAGGAGAAAGACGCGGGGGTGCTGGTGGATGAAAAGCTGGACATGACCTGGCAATGTGAGCTCAGGGCCCAGAAAGCCAACCGCATCCTGGGCTGCATCCAAAGAAGTGTGGGCAGCAGGTTGAGGGAGGTGATTCTGCCCCTCTGCTCCGCTCTGGTGAAACCCCACCTGGAGTACTGCATCCGTCTCGGGAGCCCCCAGCAAAGAAGGACATCGACCCGTCAGAAGCAGGTCCAGGGAAGAGCTATGAAGATGATCAGAGGGCTGGAGCAACTCTTCTGTGAGGACAGGCTGAGAGAGTTGTTCAGCCTGGAGAAGAAGGGAGACTTCACTGCGGCCTTCCAATAGCTGAAGGGGGCCTACAAGAAAGCTGGGAAGGGACATTTTACAACAGCTTGTAGCTNACCCCACCTGGAGTACTGCATCCGTCTCGGGAGCCCCCAGCAAAGAAGGACATCGACCCGTCAGAAGCAGGTCCAGGGAAGAGCTATGAAGATGATCAGAGGGCTGGAGCAACTCTTCTGTGAGGACAGGCTGAGAGAGTTGTTCAGCCTGGAGAAGAAGGGAGACTTCACTGCGGCCTTCCAATAGCTGAAGGGGGCCTACAAGAAAGCTGGGAAGGGACATTTTACAACAGCTTGTAGCTATAGGATGAGGAGTAATGGTTTCAAACTGGAAGAGGGTAGATTTGGATTAGATATGAGGAAGTAGCTCTTCACTATGAGGGTGGTGGGACACTGGAACAGATTGCCCAGGGAAGTTGTGGATGCTCCATCCCTGGAGGTGTTCACATCCACATTGGATGGGGCTTTTAGCAACCTGGTCTAGTCGAAGGCCCATGGCAGGAGGGTTGGAACTAGGCGATTACGGTCTCTTTCAATCCGACCCAGTCCATGATTCTGTAGGTGTGTATCTATAATTGGAAATAATTGGAGCACTTCTATTTGAAAATCTAATATTCCTTTTTTGAAACTAGTATTTGGCAGGATAATTGCACTGATTTGTGTTTGTAGGTGCCTGGATGTAAACATTTAAGGGTACTTCTGGAAAAAGACTTTACAAAAAATTGAAATTAAAAATCATCTTACTCCTGTGCATTTCTGGTGCTTTCTGGCAATCCCCAGCCGCTTTCCTCATCCTGCTTCAGCTTCCTGCCCCTGCTCAGCAGAGGGAACTTTTGGGACAAGCTGCTGCCTACACTTGCCCTGAACCCCCGTATTTATATAGAGCTGGATGCTACAAGGAACACAGATCTTCATCACTTGTGTAGCGCACCTGCCAACAAGTGAACGTATCGTTGTCTATGTACGGTCCTGGTATCTCCTGGGTCGAGTATCCTTTCAAAAATAAAAAATTATATGGGATGCAGTCACCTGTTATTTATGTTGTTTCAGAAATAATGCCTCCTTATGCAGAATTAGAAGGATGTTCTAAAGAACACAACTGTTCATGAGATGCGTGATGTATCACAACACGTGTGCGTGGTCTCTTGATTTGATTTATGCAATGTCTTCCTTTTCTGCATTCTTTGTTACACGTGTGAACATATGTTTACACATATATATGTATTCACACATATTTATGTGCTATTTTTAAAATCTTGGAAGCTTGAATGAAAAGAATAGAGTTTATTTCTATATTTTTTTTTGTTACATAGAGTTAAACAATTTTAGCAAATATTCAACAAACTTCAAGGTTACCGGAGTTAATTCCAAACTAAAAAATATAAATGTTTATAGAGTAGCTTATGCCTTGTCTGTTTAGGTTTTTCACATGTTGGTGATTTCAAAACTCGAGTTTTCCATTTCTTGGTTTTTTTTTTCCTGATATCTGGAAAATCAGCAGAGTTAAAGGACTGACAATGCTATTATGAGGCAGTTGGTCAACACTCAATTTATTCTCATTTGATGGGGGAACAGGAAAATGCAGAGCAAGTCTGCAAGATACATAACTATGTAATTTTTTTGTGCTGTGGTGTCAGCACTCCCTTGGATGGTGCTAAAAATGAAAGTTTGACTAATAAAGAAGCTGCACGAGTTCAGTTATCTTAAAAATATTTATTCCAGACAGACATTATGTTAAATTCTTTACAGCATATATAGCAGGGTAGTAAATTAAAAACCCTCAGTCACCTTGCTGAACACCAAGAATTCAAAGGATTAATTCTCCAATTTGCTTTCACTCGCTTCATATGACTGATACTGTTTCAGGGATTGAAGGTGAAAATAAAAAATCAGAAAGAATGAATATTAGAAGATGCAAATGTTGTAAATTGAAAACAACAGTATATTCTTGCCCTTCTCCAGTTTGCTACAAACTGAAAGTTAATGCTGTGACTTTTTTCTTTCTTTCTTTCTTTTAAACCAGCTCTTCAGGTGCTGGAAATGTAGCAGACCGTGTCTTGGCTCAGTTGTTAACGGAAATGGATGGGATAGAACAGCTGAAGGACGTGACAATTTTGGCAGCCACAAACAGACCGGACATGATAGACAAGGTACGAATAGATGCGCTGTCGTATATCCTGTCCTCTTGAAAACCCAGGTTTTGGTATAATTCCATGCTCTTTTACTCCAAACGAATCAATTTAATGATGAAGAGTAGAAGTTTGAAAATGAAGACATAGGAAAGGATTATGCCCTTTGCCTTTTTTTTTCCTGTGCAGTATTTTTAACAGAAACAAAATGTTTTGTGCTAGCCTTGAAGTATCTGTTTCCTAGAAGAAATTTTCCTTAAATCAGGCTCATTGAACTTGCGCAACAACATTTCTGCCAAACTGCTTCTGTGGTTTTTTTGCTTCTGTTGTGTTTGTTTATGCTGGAGTTTGTTGCTTTCATTAGTTACTTCCTTCCAAAAGATTAAATATCTCCTTGGTGCCGTTAGCCCGCTGCCAGCGTTACCGTTTCCAGCTGTAAAGAGCACAATTTCTCCTTAAATCCTGCAGCGGCTCTGGTGGAGCAACACGAACATTTCAAGCTTGTAAAACCAGGAGGGCTGTGACACTTACTGCAGAAAAACCTCCGAGCACAAAAGCAACGCAGCAGCCCTCTCGAAAATCCACTTTAAAAGCATCTACCACTGCTGTGTCTTCTCACCGCTAAGTGCAGTAGACGGACCAGTCTGCAGTGATTTCCTTTTAGATAGATTTTGTAATATTGGTTCTTTATCCCACAATTTCTCACCGTCACAGCATTTGTGGATTTGCTGACAAGTTAATGAAATTTATTTTTCCTGATCCTTTCTAGGGTTTCTTAGAAGTTTCTTAAACCTTTTTAATGCTAACAAATTTTCCCATTTTAAGGTGTTTCTGGAATGGTCTTTTCTGTTTGTCTTGGAGCATTCAAGCATAAAATACGTATGAAGCACACACTTTTAAAGTAAGGTTCATACACGCATGTAAAAAAAAGCTTGTGTTTTGGCTCCAGAACACAGCCTCTTCCCTTTTGAACTGAAGGAAGCCACACAGCTGACGGTGTCCTGACAAAGGCTTCCTCAGAGCTTACTCGTGCGCTACCTGCGCGTCTGCCATGGCAAAGTAGGGCTAACAAAGAGTTTTCAGTAAAAACAGACTCATCAGTGAAAAATACGCCTGTGCAAAATTGGAATTTTCAAGACTCTGCTTTTGTCTAGTTGATTTCAATTTTCTTTGACTGTTCTTTTGGGATCAGGCTAAGCTGGATTTTAAAAAAGTAATGTTTGTTGAGCAGAGGGAAGTTTCTGAGTCAGCTCGGCTTTGTGCTGTGTTATCTCCGTCACCACCGGGTAATTCAGTTCTCTGTAATTCTCCCTTTTTGCTGGACTTCTCTTGGGCTCCCAGTGAAGGCTGTTTTCTTATATTTTAGATTTTATTTGAAGTATTGGCAATATTGGGACAGTACTACCTTGTGTTGAGTGGCACCCTGTGATATCAAGAAGTTTTAGATCGAATCTAAGTTACTTAGATATATGCCAACTGTGTCTACATCACTGCTGCAAATCCAGGACTAAAAGTTTTCATTTTAATACAGTAGGTAAAAATTTGACATCTTCTGCACATCTAATGTTATGGGGGTGGTGAACTTTTAAGAACTAATAGCACAGTTGTCTTTAGACGACAACACAGCTCATGTATTCCTTCCCCAAGGAAAGCTCATGATCTTGACTAATGAAAAGGAAAACGTTGCATGAGATGATGCCCCCTTCAGTGGCAAGCTGTGTGATTATAGGAATTCTCTTAGCAAGAAACCATGAATGGGTATTTTAGATTTGTCTTGAAAACTGTTTTTACTGAGTTGTGATGGAGGAAAAAGAGTTCTAGTAGCATTCACTTAGAGAATAGCAGAACAAATGTCAGCAGTCTGGAGGAAGAGGGGTTTTAAACTGTCATTTAAAGGGACTGGAGAATCACGTTTGAGATGGTATTGCTCACATCATGCTTCATCCAGGCCAGACAGGCTGTTCCAGGCCACCATCTTCTCCCGGGTCTATGTAATGTTTACAGCACATGAGTTGTGCTTTTTTATTTCCCTGGAAGAAAGAAGACTGACACAGGGAAGCGTTTGTATTGTGAATGTCACTTAATGGGAAATCTTTCAGCGTGGGCTTTTCGTTTACTTTGTGATCGGTGATCCTTTTGGCAAAGGTACCATTTTGTTAAATCCATTTAGTATTTTATATGGAAATATCAGTTCAGTATTGCAATAAATGACTATTGTGTTTTCATAGGTGTATGATGACTATACAGTGTTTTTTAATGCATTAACTTCACATGTGGCATAAAGGCACAAGGCAGTCTGTGTTCTCTGCTTCCAGGGACTGGGAAGATGTCTGGTATACTTTTTGTGACTATTTTTAGCTTTTCAAACCAAGAAATGCTGGAGGAATGCACGCTTTGTAAGTTTTGTATGCTTACAAAATTGGTAATAATCCATTCAGCATCTTCATTTGTGTGGCTGCTTCTTAACTGCCAAATACGTGATGATTAATCTTTTGTAACCTGAAAACAACACGTGGGAATATCAAATATAAGAGTATTTCCCTGCAGAAGTGCAGACTTCATCATCCCTGCAAATGCTACGGTTTGTTGCTTTTGGGTAGTGAATAGATTTTTTTGAGTCAGACTTTATAAAGGTCTGTTTAATGGTAAACTTGTTTTGACTTGTTACAAATGTCTGCTAACAAGGTAGTTTCTCTTAAGACACCATGACTGCGTTGAAATATTATTCTAAGCTTAAGTTGTGTCCCATGTTTGAGACACTTTGCTACTTTGCATCCCATTTGTGTGATGCTGGAGATACTCTGGGGTAGTTTCAGAAGAAAACAAAAGCAGCACGTACTGTTTGCAGCCATGTATGATACAGAAAGTGATTTCTCTGGGAAGGGAAATATTCTGGAACAAGATGTTCTGAACATTCTTTGAAAGTGATACAGAAACAAAACGCTCTGAGTAATAATAGTAAAATCTTCCCTTTTATCCTTCGTTCTATACGCAGGGTTGATGAGCAGTAATTGGAAAGATGCTTTTTGTTTTCAGTGGCTTACCCACTCAGGAGTGATTTTTATTTTTATTTTTTCATACCTAAAATATTTTGCAGTGACTTTATGGAGCTGCTTATGGTTCAAAGCTTGGCTGTATTTTCCCGTGTATTGTTGGCCGAACAACAGAGATCGCTCATCCCCACAAACCTCACGTGAGGTGTTGTGAACACTTTGTATAACTTGCTTAGTTTGAAATTCAGTATCCTATTCAGACATAGATATGGACAAGCTTTCAGGTGTAGTCTGACAGATTTCCATGGGAGAAAGCTTCGAGCAACTCATCAGGATTTGTTTGTCCTTTTTTCTTTTTTGGCGGAATCTGTTTTCCGAGCCTTTTAGCGTTGGGCTTATTTCTCCGTGAGGAGAGTGAATTGCCATCGATACCTGCCCATGCAGATAACATTTTTTCCTCTTTAGCAGTGTTTCAATCTCCATTAGCGAGGGTACAGCGAAGGAGGGAGGCTGTCAGATCCCCAGGGACCTCGGGGAATGTTTTAGCACAGGAAGCAAGAGGCATGTTGCTGAGGCATCAGATGGTTTTACCTCCTGCTGGGTGGAATTTGAATGTCAAACACATTAGCTGTGATGTAAAACACGAGGTGCCGAGTGAAGCGATGGCCTGTGGTCTAGGATGACATCCTGGTGCTCCTGACAGCTTCACTTCTCCTTATCGTGGGGTGCAGAAAAGATGTATCCTCAACTATGCTATTTGCGTAAGAATGACAGGATGTGATAGGACAAATGAAGATTAATGAGATGCTGCTCTGTCAACGTTGCCCATTGTCTCTAGATTGATGATGGTCTGGATTTTGTCCGTGTTCATGGGCTTCAGTGTAGTTTAAAGGAGAAACTATCGTGGTACATGGAATATGAAGAGCTGAATGTTCACAAATGCTTCCTTAGTACGGGAGGGCTTGGTTCCCAATCCCGAAGCATCTTGCATGTTGTTAGAAAAACATGTGTTCTGCATATTGTGCCAGCGCAGAGGATTTTTACTACTTCCTTCTGCATATTTATTTTGCTTTTTAAAAACTTCCTGCTCCCTAGCCGTCCTCCTCACTTTCTTCCCTTTCCACCTTCTCTTCCTTCACCTGCAAGTTTTGCTGTTCTTCGATAAGCTCTCTTGGCTTCAGTTTATTAACCACTGGGTTTGAATTCAGCTTATTTAAAGAACCACATGGATGCTACGGAGTTGCCTGTTCTGCTTAGGTGAACAAAATAAACCAAAACTGCAGCCTGTATTCTTCCTAGCAACTGCCAAGCATGAGGAAAGGGAATAAAGTTCCCTTCCCCCATGGTTCATTTGGATTTGGAGGAGTCTTTTGGGCAGAGAAGTCAAACAGAGGTTCATCAAGTTGATCTGACCCTCCAAGTGTTGATTACTGTGTCGTTATGGGACAACCTTAATTTAAAGTGGCTTGTTTTGATGAAAATAAAAAATGCACCATAGAGCCATTTGGCAGAATCAGTAAAGAAATTATAATTTCTTGCCTGCAGCAAAAGTAAATAATCTTTCCTCTTTAAAAACATCAAAGTTCTGTCTTTCTGAAGGCTTGTGGAAGAAATTCAAATATTTAGGTTTTCAGTTTTACAAGTTAAAAGGAATAGGAAAGAATCTTGCATATTTAGTCATCATTGTCTGGCAATGTCTATGTGCAGTTATAAAGCAGGTGATGCTACAAGCGTGTTTAGCAGTCAGATGCAGCGGCACAAACTCAACTCTCTACCACGTAATATATTTTGCCATTTACGTTTTTGCCTGTTTGTGATTTTTGTTTTGGTTGGGTCCATCCTACTAAAGATTCTTCCTGTGTTAGAGCTTTGACTTGGTAGGATTGCAATTTTCCCAAATATAGCATAGGTCTGTAGCGTTACAAGCTGCATAATCCATCAGTCGTGTGCAACGTCTCCCTCTGTGACACCCCTCTGTTTGATTGAAGATCATAAAATGCTCTAGGTTGGAAGGCCCCTCTGGGGGGGGTCTTCTGCTCCAGCCTCCTGCATGAACAGAGCCAACTTCAGTCTTCGGTGAGTTTTCTCAAGGCAGGTCTGGGAGAGTGTTGAGTTTCTCCAAGGATGGAGATGTCACAGCCTCTGGGCACCTGCTGTGCTGTTTTACCACCTTCACCAGGAAGATTCTTTTCCTGATATCTGATAGTCTAGCTTGCTGCAGCTTGCGCCTGCTGTGTACCTCTGAGAAGTGCCTGACTGTGTCTCCTCGGTAAGACATCCCACCACTCCCTGCTGCTTTAGGTACATGAACACGCATAGAGTTCTACATGGAATTTTGAAGGAGAACTTGGATTTTTTTTTTTTCTCCTGTCCCCAGTACTCAGATGGGAAACCTCCTAATCAAGCTCTGCCTGAGAGAAGGACCCACCTATACAAGGCTGCTTTAGGACTCTGGAGGAGGAGATAGGAATCTCTTTCTTTTCATCCTGTTCTGCGCTGGATTTGGCTCAAGGATGAGCAGTCAGGTGTCCCTTAGCCTTGTAGTGATACAGTAGGAGCCAAGGAAGGGGGTATGCCTCCGGCTGTCGTTTCTCAGCAAGGCTTCTGTGCAGATTCCATCCAGATTTGGAAAATGGGGGCACAAGACTGGATGTTTTTTTAGAAGGAGATGGTGCTTGGCCAAGTATTTTATGGCAGTTGAATAAATAGGAAACAGTAGTTCAAGTGAAATTTTTTTTACATACTTAATTTGGCACTGCTGGGTTACAGGAGATGAATTCCAGCCTCAGAACTGCTAGAGATAGCTAAGAAGTAAGTTGCCAAACTGCTTTCCCTGCCTGATATCATATTACTGAAATGTGTCTTCATTTCTAATGGCTTTGTAGGCATCAAGAGAGTAGAACAGGTGGGAAAGCGTTTCAGAGTAGGAATCAAGTGTGTAAATGCAATTGCCATGTCTCTCCACATGCTGAACCATGAATTTTTTGTAACTTTAAATGCTGAAATGCCTCTCTGCTTGTCAAAGGGCACTCCTCATATTCTTACAAAGCCCTGGGATTAAAAATAGAGCGTGAGATTTTGTGGGTCTCCTTTTCAGACAGCCAGCACCTCAAGTCCTTACATCATTTTGCCCAGGTGCAAGTAAGGTTCTCTGAAATAACAGAAGATGTGGGATTGCTTTTGAAGGCAAGATTGTTCTGGAGCATATAATAAATTTTCCAAAAATGAAGCTTTAGGGAAAAAGGATATCAAACTACATGCAACTGAAAAGAGGATCCGATATTCTAAAGTAGTTTCACAATCTTGGCACCATCACATTTTCCATCAATTGGTTTTCTCTGGTACGCGCTTGTGTTTTTAACCTTAATCTTGTTAAACTCCCAACTCTGACTAGGGCAAAGAGGGGCTCTGGAAAGTTGCTGTTTCTCAAAGGTCTCATTTTGCCTTTATTAATGTCAGATGTTTACACTGTAAGATGATTAAGCGCTTACTAAGTTTATTTAAAAGAAAGAGCAAAAGAGTGAATGTAGTGATTTAAAAGTTGCCGCACGTTCTTTTCACCTGTCAAACTGAACTGACTAAGTGGACCCAGCTGATGAGCGCTGCTCTTTCCTGGCCAAGGCTTCCAAGCTGGTGATTTGAGGCTGGAGAGCATGGCGAACCCATAGTCCCTGAAGAACTTGACCACTCCCCAAGCAGAGGTAGTTTCTGTCTTTGTGTACACGCATATGAAGTTTTTCCTTACATGAAGGGCTAGGTTTTTAAGATTCACCTGAATCTCTCTCTCCCTCCCCCCACCTCCTTTCCTCACCGATGAAAACTTTGTTGTCTCATGAGTGCAGCAAATAAAATATTTCCAGGTGTGCAAAAGTGATTTTTGTTTCCAACTATTCGATTGTCAGAGTGTGGAGGGCTGAGCAGTAAATCAGCCTTAAGGCTGCTACGGTTTTAAAAAACCAAATCTCAGTGGTGACAGCTGAAGAGCACAGTGACTTTTTTGCTCAAGATTTATTGCTTGCCTGAAAAGAAGGGTTGGAGGGAAAACTTGCTGGGCTGCATATTTTCTCCTTTAACAGCTATACCATAGGGCCAGCATAAGTTGGCTTTATTTTGTCTGTGAAAACATACATCCAAACAACGTATGTAAAAATAGAACAGTTCTATTTCAAATAGAACAGACAAGTAAATATGCCTGCTCTTACTCTTCATAACGGAAAGCATTCCTTACATCAGACTCAGTCGTGTCTTTTACTGATACCTGAAGGTATCAAAGCGTATTTAATTCATTTGGAAAAGTGCAAAATTGGGAAAGTAAAGGCCAAGGGTGAAAGTTTGCTCTTATTCATACCTCCTGGACTCATAAAGTCCAGATGAGGAGCACAGCATGTTAGAAAACCTCCAGGTTATCAGCCAAGTGGGAAATTGGGAAGCCTGTCAGACTGATGGTGGTTGTGTAAATACCACCCCTCAGCTCAGCGAGTCAGTCGCTGTGATACCGGGTGGGGTTTGTGTTCTGTTTTTTTAACAGTAGCATGGAAACGGCGCTGTATTTGTAAGATAACATGGGAACATACGGGGTTAAAAGGAATCGTGCCTCTAAATATGAAGGTGCATTTGAGCAGGAATTTATACCCAGTCTACATGTGTTAGGTCAACTCTGTTCTTCATGTGGGTTCAGTGGCAAAGCAAGCAACTTTATCTAGAGAAGTGACACTCATTTTATGACTAAGTTTCATGTACTTGTAGAGCAAGTTTATAAAGGTACAAGTTTTGACTTCCCACTTGCATTACTTGCAAACAGTCTATGTGATGAGAACCTCTTCCTTCTAAATCCTTTCAATTCCCTCTTCCCACTTGGTGTCAGTGTTTGGGTTGTGCAGGGGAGGCGTACAGCTGAGTAGCTCTCCAGAGATGTGTGGCTTGGCTGTGTTCCCATGGGAGCATCCTCAGGAGCCGTCGGGGCCTTGGTGGCCTGTAACTGGGGATACTGGGCTTTATGGCAGATAAACAAATCACAGAAAAGCATATTTCACAGTCAGCATGTTGGATGGCATGAGTCTTCTTATATTTAATAAGCTTCATTAGGATAGTGATAACAGTTAAGGAAGAGACATTCCAAAACGTCTTGGTTTTTAAATATTTATGGGAGTGACACTGGGAAGGATGTTAGTGCAGTTCTCCGAGCTACAGAAGCTAGAGGAACGGCCGTGATTATGGGACTTGGGCTGTAGCCACGGACACATTTAGGGCTTGCTTTTGCAGTTGGTCTTCTGCCCAGCTTTCCTCTGTGGATGCAAAGTGCACGGTACGTATGTAGGGTTTTTTGTGTATACTGTATTAAAATAGCATTATAGAGAATGTTGGTGTTTGTTGAGCACCCGTGAGTTAAGAACTGCCGTAGGTAAGATTACGTGTACGATCTTAATTCATTCTTCTTTGTGCATGTGCATCAGAGTGCAGTCTTTAATTACATTAATTAAGGCGGTATTCATTGTGCATGATTAATTAAATTGCATTAATTTAGAAAATTATTTTTACAAGTCATTATGATGACCTCTACTTTAATTACATTAATACTCACATTTCCTTACTTTTGAGGACTTTGATTTACGCCGTTTAAAAATCACATGCACATTTACTAGTTTCTTGGGGGGAGTATCCAGATTCCATCGTGTGGTGTCATGTGGCGATCATCTTTGTGGTTATCAGCAGTACACGACCTGCTAGATCTGCCATGGAAAACTTGTTTCCTTGAAATGGGTCTTAAATTGACAACAACATTAAATTTCTTTGCTGTTCTTTGTGGAGTCTCCTATTCAGGAATGGGACTTTTACTTGTTATCCAGGATATTTTCTGACAGCAGAATGGGTAGATAAATTACTTCTTCAGTACAAACATTTCTTCCAACTTTCCGTAAGCACAACTCCTTCCTTATATTCTTTTCGTGATGTTTATTTAGTTTGCCTGCTCTCTCTTTATGCAGTATTCTCTTGGTCTTCTGTGTCTGCTCGCTTGATGATCTTCAGCAAACTATGCATCTTATCTCAGTATAATTCTTGCTTCTAGTCTTTTTGCTCAACTTTTTTTCCCTGTGCTTGCACTTCTCATTGGATATGTTCCTGCCCAGCCAGGATTCTCCAGTCCTCTTTTTCCTCCCAGACTTTCACATCTGGAGTCCTTTCTTAACGAGCATCAGTTTTGCCCTAGGGTCCAGACTCCTGGTTTTCTATGTGTTCACTCCTCATATCAGGCTTTTCTTTCTTACGGAGTCAGTCCTGGTGTCCTCTTTCTCCACCTCCTGCTAGACTGCATTGAAGTGACTCCAGTAAAAGGAGAGGTCATTTTCCTGCTGTTGGTTTGGGAGCCTGGATCCAGCATGGCCTGCAGACTCCTTGAGCCTTGGTAGGATCAGTCTTGAAGTGGTCAAAACTTGGAAGGTGCATCTGCAAAATGTTAAGAAACCTCACAAAGCTTTTTAAAATTGAGATGTTTCAAGTCCTTCTAATGTGGTCAGATCTCAAGACCTCCCTCCAAAGGTTAGGGTGAAATCGTTTTATCGTTATTCATTTTTTTTAAATTGTAAATAAAGCGACATTTTTTCCTGGTCTCCTACTCATGCAACAGCTGAAATGTTTTGACTGGAACATTACAAAACAAATCAGTTGAAGGCAGCCAGCCAGCTTGGAAAGGACAAGAAGGTCAAAGCTCAGAACAGCATAAGCTACTAAATGTAAAATGTTGAGTGACTTCTATATTAAGTGTTGATACCTATCTTTCCCCTAATAGGGTGCAAGCTGTTTCAGTAAAAATGGAAGTCGTAGTGAAAGAGAAAGGCCAGCATTGTCCATGTCCCTGGTTTCGTGTCGCTCACAGCGGAGTGCAGGTTGGCAGGATGAGGTGGCCAGTGCATGGTTTCACTGCTTGATTGTATGCTTTAAGGTGGTGACCTTTGCAGGTTTAGGCTTAGAAAAACCTCTGAACCTCAGAGATTTAGAACGAGCGAGTCAGAATATGATCAAGCTCTACATTAGCAAAGGACTCTGAAGCGCTGTTGAATTTAGTGCTTAGCTGCAATGCACTTGTTTCTCAGTAAGAGTATTAGTAATCTTCTGCTTAAGGTTCTTGATGGATATTAGATGCTGTCGTTAGTCCATTCAGTTGATTAGGACCAGTTTTTTGTTTGTGAAATCTCTATGGGCATCATAGGCAGAATTCCCTCCAGTTGATTTATTGATTTGTGTGTGTTGAAAGAGATACAGCTTTACCTTTTATTTGCTCCATCGGTGCTGAAAACTGGATGTCTCGCACACGTGACCTACGTAATGCTTGGGGATAAGTAGAAGTGCCATTCCTGTGCACTACATGTAACAAAGGTTGTCAGGAAAAACAAGTTACTTCTATAAGGTCTTAGTTATTAGAAGAAATCATTCTTAACATCAAGGTAAGTGAAAGTAGTACTATAGTAATGCAGTATAAGAGAAAAGGGAACAATCTGGGGGTTATTGATGCATAATTTGTCATTTTCATAAGGTCTGTGGAAAGTTTGTCATGCATACATGCAGGAGCACAAAGCCAGGGGTCTGTGCATGTCCAAACGAGACATTAACATCTCGTATGACCAGTGGAAACTTGGTAGATGACTATTGAGGTCACTGGAGTACCTCGGGGTTGCATATGCCAATGTAATTTAATAACAAAAGCTTGTTTGAAGCTCTGAAGGATTTGATGTATATACAACTGTAAGGGTTGGCTCGGAATCACGACAGTTTGCTAGATTTTTGGGATAACCTAGCAAAATGTGTAGACTACAAGGTATTTGAAGCTGATTGAGAGAGAAGGGTCTGAAAGTCAAATGAGTGTTTTGACTGAGTGATGCCAGGGAATGGCTGGTAGGACTCGGCAGTTCTGGAAATCTCCATGGCAAATTAAGTGCTTTGTGCTACAGAGAAGCATGTACCAGATGTAAAAGATTTTGAAAAATCCCTCTTAGTTGTGCATTGTACACAGTTTATAACAATATTCTAACTGGCGCCTACAGCATCTTCTCAAATTCCTGTTCCCTGTCAGGTGCTGAAAAAAGGTGATTTGGGGAACTCTCCTTTTGGTTTGGTGACCACACGATACTGACGATTCTTGCTTTGTATTACTCATCTCTTTTAAACCTAAAAACGAGCTTTTTCGCCACTACTTCAGATAGGATTTGTGTTCCATTTTCCCATTAATAGCTTCACTCAAAGTTAAGATTCCAACATAAAAAAATCTGTTATGAAAATAGGTTTTAGAAGATGGAAAAATCTATTATGATAGTAATCATATCCATCCAAGCTACACTGCTACTGCTGCTGTCTTTTCCCTGTAACCTCACATCAATAGCTGTAACTCTGTACAACAAATCTTTTCCTTCCTTATCCTTTTTGTTCCCCCTACATTCACTTTATTCCTACACAGGGAGTTTTGCTTTGGGAACTGAGTTAGGACGGTAGAAAAAGATGCCAGAACTTGTATCAATGCCACTAGACTTTTTCTTGCGGGAAGACACAGAGAGAGAACTCACGGATTGTGAAGGTAAATAAATCTCTTGAAACATTGGGCTATTTAAGCAGAGGGCTGCAGCCGTTGCTGGCTCGTGCTTTATGGCCTGTGTACAAATATGCTTCAGGGTCACCTGCAGGTACCTTCTGAAACACGGCTAAGAGAAGGGGAGGTAAATTCAGTAGCCATCACTTCACAGATGGAGGAGGATGAAGTGAAGCCTCACGGTGGCTTTCTCATTCCTGTTTCATGGGCAAGCCAAAAACCAGAACAACTTTGTGGGCATTTTAGAACCTATTTCAGAACAGAGCTGCTGAGAATTTTTCTCATTCTCTCAGAAAATAAACAAGAGTGATGCTTTCATGCCAAATCATACATTTGTACCCCCGTTCCATACATCTCTTTGCCCTCTGTCTGGCAAAGCAGCTGGCTCTCAAAAGAACTGATGTGCAAACCTGAAATTTCACCTTTCTCTGGTGACACCTTTCTCTGGCACAATACCCAAGGTGTGGGTGCAACATGGGTTTCTATGGGTGCATCATGATGCTTTCTGCTGTGATCTTTACTCTTTTGTTAGCGATTCTGAATTTTTAAGACTTGATTTGCTTTTCTTGACTGCTGCCAAGAACAGAGCTTAAGTTTTCATCGCTATTAAAGCTAGAAGTGGTAATGATTCATCTCACATCCTGTCCCATTTATAAACGAAGGAAAGACTGAATTTCCCATGTTCGTTGCTTTGTGTTTACGTACATTGAATATTATCCAAAAGACTCCTCGGAATCTTGGACAGTTCTTTACCCTCAGTCTTCATCCTCCTTGCTTTGAATAACTATATCGTCAGAAATGGTGGCTCCCTTATTACATAATTTCTTTGGTGTTAGACCTCATAAAGGAGGTGCGAATTTTATACAGGAAAAAGCGATGAGTTGCAGGGGTCTGTGTTGTGTCGCAATAGAGAGGTACCACAGGAAAGGCCCATGCCCTGCCAGGACATGCTGTTGTCTGTAGACGGATCCTGACAAGCACAGTTGGACTCTTACCGAGAACAGAGGAATGGGAGATAAAGCATCACACAATATAATGAGCTTAAGAGAATTTGAATTCCTTTGCACTGTTGTGCATGGCTTCTGAAAAGGAAAAGGAGAAGAACAATAAGCATGGCACTGGTTTTGCTATGTCTTGTCAGACATGACAATGATAGGTGAGCTGCAGGTCCTGGTGTTGATATCTCTGTGGAATTAAGTCCTGTGACTAAGGAAAAAAAATAAAATAAAAACACAAGGCAGAGGTTGGCTTCCAGCAGGCTGAGAAATCTTATTGTTCTGTACAAAGCATGCCTTGCTGTTAGAGCTATTATACACTAGTCGGCATTTATTCAAAATAAACATGTAGAAGGAAAACAATCTAATTTTTTTTTTTCAAAGAAAAAAATAATTCAAAAGAAGACAGTCTCCATACCACAGCGTACCTTGGCATTGTGTGGATGGCATGAGTGTGCCCATCCTTTTTACAAAGATGGAAACAATAAAGCAGGCAGTCATTGGGAATAACTGCTATGGAAAAAGCAATCTGGAAGGAGGACCATGTCTTCACAGTAGGCAGCAATGCAAGCAAAAAAAATCCCCAGTCCTGGGGGAGAATGCACGCCTGACAGCCATACAGATAACGGACATCACCCCAGAGTTGGGTCTTGCAGACCCGGAGGGTGGACATAAGACTTGCAGATAGCTTTAACTCTGTTTCAGGAGTTTTTCTTTAGCAGTATTTTCTGCAGTAGTCACCAAGCGAGAAGAGGCAGCGTTAGCCAGTCAGCAAGGCAAGTCTCATTCCATTACTTACCAGGGAGGCACGTGAGATATGTAGGCAAGAACACGTGCCAGGGTGTGTGTGTGTTCATCAGTCAGCAGAGGAGGTGCGTGATTGGCAAATACACACCTTGGAACATCTTACTGCACTTAGAAAATGGCCATTTTCTTTAGCTTTATTAAGGAATGTAAGTACTCTACTAGCTTAGAAAATTATATATATATATAAAATTGGAACACCATTCTTTCATGCTTGTAATACTGAAGTGTGTTATAGTCTTTAAATACCTGTTTTAGTGCTTAAGTATCATTTGCATGTGATACCTGAGCTTCTCTGTTGTCTTCATGCACTAATGATGCTGTTTGAGTGGGTGTGAGGAAATGTAACTGGCTTCATCCTAGATTTCCCCATGGATTCCTATTCCTTCTATTCTTTGTGCACCTCTGAGAATCGCAGAATCATTTAGGTTGGAAAAGACCTTTAGGATCATCAAGTCCAACCTTCACCCCAACATCTCCCTGACCGCTAGACTATGTCCCAAAGTGCCACATCTACCCATTTTCTGAATACCTCCAGGGAAACAATGCATTTAGCAAGGGCAAACCTTGTTCTTCACACTAAGACAATATTACTTATAAATAATGGTTCAATTTCGTGCCACAGAAATCAGGATAAAAGGTTCATTTCTTAAATGAAAGTATGTCTTAGCTACTTAGCACATGCAGTACTGGCATGTGCTAAATTCCGCACTTTTGTTTGGAAAAGGACTAGGAGGTTTTTTCATCTTGCTCACGTGTGCATTTTGCTATCAGAACGTAGGCTCGCCACACCAATAAGAAGGTGTTTAATGATAATAGCTTCAGCTGTCTGCCTGCTCTCCAGAAAAAGTGATGTTGAGGGATGGCAGAATGTGAAGCACTGGTCTGAAGAGCTAACAGGTCGTGCTTCTCGCTGTGCTTATGGCTGGTGTCGTGCCTATAGAAGAATGACACTTTCTTATTGAAGACCTCTATATCCTTTGTGCATCCTGAACAAGTAGTGATGGAAACAAAGTAAAGGAGTTGTAGTTGCTGTGGGCACCATAATTGAGGCATTAGGTGCCATTTGGTCACTGCTTCTTGAGAAAATCATTGAGTAACATTCACAGAGGACAAAGTTCTTCCCTCTTCTATGACTCTGTCTGAAGAGATTTCAAAATGAGGGCTGAAGGGTAATGCTTGTTTTCTCTTTCTCGGCTACTTTTATTTTTGTGTTACATTTATTACTAGTAGACAGAGCAAGAAAAAGAAAGAAGCCATCATGGAAGGTCCTAGATCATTTGCAGCATCTGCACAAGGTCATTCACAGGTTTTGTAGAGAATAGGAATTTGTTCTGTCTTTGTTGAGCATGTGAAAATAGAGTACGTTTCACAGAAGATGCCACATCACAAATAAAGAAACTGTTCGAGCAGACACATTTCCACAACAAAGGCATATATTGACGTAATCTGCCAGCAGTGCTGTGACAGAGCACAAATAATGTAAGTTCTTGGAAAAGGGAAAATATTAATTGGAACCATTAACCTTCTGAGACACTGAATGTATTTTAAAAGAAATGATTTTAATTAGTACTGTTCTAAGAGAATAGAGGTTGTGGTTTGATTCAGAATCACCCGTATTTATGTACCTGGCGTGCCACCTGAACCTCTGGGCTCACAGAAAAATCCAAACTCATTATTCAAATGGCAGCCTGTTGTTTGAGGTTTTTAGTAAGCTTTCCATGGGTTTACTACTTATTCATGTGGATCTTATAAAAACACCGACACAAAAGTTCTTAACCTGGAACTCGGGTAGGTTTACTGGAACTCCTTCAGTCCATGCTCAGGCCTTTATAACTCTTTGGGGGGGGGCAGGGATTATGTTGTTGGTTGTTTGTTTGTTTTTTCCATAAGCCAAAGATTGCATTTGTTTCCAACACTGGAGTCATTTATGCCTAAGCTTTACTTTAAAGCTAAGCATGTATTTGAATGTTTGCACAACTAGAATGTTCTGGTGAGTGACTGTAGTTAGCATCTGATTAAGCAAAAATATACTGTGGATACAAACCGGGCTGAAACAGTCACTGTTGTGGCAGTTCTGAACCCTTTGGGTTTTAACATGGTCTGCTTATAGAAGTATGATCTATTTAATAATATATTTAGTAATATGTGATATATTTATATAATGATTATATAAATACAATCACTTGGGTGTTTTTCTACTTTTCTCATATAAAAAAGGAATGAAAGAACTACATTTTTGCTGAAGGAACAAACTGAGAAGTAAAGCAGGATGTAAGAGCTCCCTGGCCCCATCAAAGATGAGGGAGAGAGTGAAAATACAGCAGGTATTTTCTCGGCCAGCTGGTCCTGGTGCCCTGAGATGACAATCTGCTGCACGTGCACAGGCTGCTCAGTTGGCATTGTAGCACACGTACAAGCTAACGCTGTTTTTATCGGAACAGCTATTCCTATACGGAACGGGAGAATAAATCACTTAAAGTCCTCTCCTCATCCATGGTATAGTCACTTCCAAAGAGGCTGGTAGGTTTGATTGGATTCATCGTTTTACTTGAAGGAACGAAAACAGCAACGTGAGGCTTCTGCAGATGAATTTGATTTCTTTTGTCTCTTTTGTGTGAGTTTGCAGGGATACAGTGAAACAGAAACTTTACATAATACCAAATATTTTTGTGGCTAAGTGAAATGTTGTGATGTTGTCCCTCCTGAAGGACCATAAAGGAAGTCTGTTACTATTTTATATTTTCCTTAGGTTTTTTAAGAGTTGCTTCAGCTCTTTCTCTTTTCTTTAAGGAGTAGCTGTTGTACCTGTTTCTTACTGTCACAGTGGTCCTGTGCATTACATGCTTTCGTTTCGATTTTCATCTTACTCATGCACACAAAATCATTACATATTCTGTGTTTATCTGAAAATTAGCTGAAAGATGCGAAATACCGGGACATTTGGGGCTGACTTGATTTCTTTAGGCATAACTACTATCACTTATTCTCTAATTTCTTTGTTATCAAGAACTGGAAGACAAAACACTGAGCATTTTGAAAGCTTTGTGCACAGGTTTTTAAATGAGTCTTCAAGTTCCCAAGACAGGGGATCAGCAGATGGCAGTCAAACCAAGGTTCAATCTGTTTGCTTGGACGAGGATTTCAAAATACTGTGCTGGTAGGAGAAAGTGATGAGAGAGACTCTGTGGCAGAGTTGTGTCAGAAGAGATGTTCTTACACACTTGTAAATAGATAGAGGTTCATCAGACCTTAGAAAAGGGGAGCTTTAATTTCTGCCTGTCTGGGATTTGCATGAGGTTTTTGTTTGGGGTCTTGGGAAGCTCTTGAATTTATTTTTTTTTTTACTGCAGCTGTGGGTGTTTTGAAAGAACAAACTGGTTATTGGGCTGTGTCACTTGTATTCTAGAAATCTGCCTATTTAAAAGTATTTTCTTACTCAACGTGTGAGGAAAGAGCTTTGCTTTTATGCCAGGGGTATCTGTCTCACTGATGTAATGTGTAATGTATTTTTTATTAATCAGTTTATTTTTTAATTAAAAAAATACATTTATCTAATGCACAGTAATTAATGATTACAAAAAAGTGGGGGGTTTTTGTTCATTTTTAAACTATAACTTTAATTATGACATTTTGTATAAGACCAGACTGAAGAATATTCAGTATTAAATGGTATTTTTAGCTACATCCTGTTCTAAACAGCTGTGCCACTTACACACCAGTACAGATGCATTTGAATGGAATGGTTTCCTAAAGATGCACCTTCCATACGACGTAGGTGTTCCAAGGCTTTGTTAGTGAAAGCATGAGAACTGAAAGGGTTGGCAGAGAGCAAAGCATCATTAAGCATTTACTGTACTATTGTTATTCTATTGTCATGTTTTTCCTTTTTTCACTGGGCAGCACGTCATCAAACTTCAACCTTGATTGGATTTTTTTTTTTCTCCTCATTTTTCTCAGTTATGTTGCAAATTCTGTACTCTGTTGTGTTCTGTCTGCTATTGGGAGAGGGTAAAAAAACCAAACGCAAAACAAGCCAAGAAAACAAAAAACCTTGTGGGAGAAACACCGAAAGGTTGTATCATGAGTCAGTATTTTCAGTTCACACTTCACATCTCCCTTTCCCCTAAAGGGGTTAACACTGCTTATTAATTGAAGAGCACAGTTTATACTAAGCATTATTTAACATCTGCTGGTGGTATTACTGTACTTCCTGTTTTGTATTCACAATAATAGGTTTCTGAAGAGTTGCCTTTGTATAAATACCTCACTGACATTTTAGGCAAGTATATTCATGTCGTGGAGTAATCACGAAAGAGTAATGTGTTGGAACGCTGCTAAAGAAGGAAATCTCTTTGTGTTTCATAAACGATACCCCTAAAGCCTTTTCAGAATATATGTTTTTAAATGACAGCTCTGCATTTGTTTTGTTTCTGCACTCTTTGTTATTCTGGCTTGAATTGGCCCCAAGAAGCCATAAAGGGTAAATTGTAGTTGCAGCAAGGAATCTTCTCTGCGACTGTCGTTCTTTGCCAGTAAGCCTGAAATACCATCACAGAAAAGCAAATCTGCAGAACGTAGCCGTGTTTAAAGGAAGTGAAAGCTTCAGAGTAAGCTTGACCTTAATATGCGAGTACTAATTACCTTGTAGATCTATTAATCCCATTTAAAATCACCTGCAAAAAATAAGGGGGCTGGGGGAACCCCGGGAGTGAGGATGTTCACCGGAATTCATGTCCAGGTTTTGTCTGTAGTGGTTGTGGAACTGCAAAGTTCTTACGATGGCTGAAGCTGATAATGCACAATGGAGATCAGGTCAGAACTAATTAGTTTTGTTATCAAAAGCCATTTTCTAATGCTTACTG
This sequence comes from Eurystomus gularis, assembly GCA_013400335.1. Classification (NCBI taxonomy): domain Eukaryota; kingdom Metazoa; phylum Chordata; class Aves; order Coraciiformes; family Coraciidae; genus Eurystomus; species Eurystomus gularis. The sequence goes on along the minus strand of VZZY01011254.1, from coordinate 131,538 downwards.
ACCATCTGGTTATTTTTGGAATTTATTTTGAGTCTCTCAAGAAGGAGAGAAAGATTAGAGATAAAAATGGAATAGAAATGTGTTTTCATTCAATTCTGTCATCTGGATTGCCAGAGAAATGCAGTGCAGCTTTTGAGTCATGAGTGATGAGGAAGAGGAAGTTCTGAAGGATCTTTATGGGTCTGTTTTGATTTTTGGAAGTAAGACTTGAGTATGGGTGCTCTGGCCATAATCCCTGCAATTTTTCCTCCTTAAAGAAAGGCAAAATACATGCTGGAAAACCATGCTCATAACGGCTGCTTGCAGTAGGCTTGTATAGAACTTGTGTCTGTCACTTTCTAGTACTTACTTTTCACCAGTACTTGTGTAACATGGAAAGTTTGCACCTTGTCTCGCTTTAAATTACCCACAATTATTGCAAGTGCTGTTTGCTCTGAAAGCAAGTGGTACCCTCCATCCCCTTCCCTTCTTACTCTTCTTCAGCCTCTTGCTGACGGAGCACGGGTAGGGGTTTTGCCGGCGGTGAGAGCGGCTGCATGGTGTTGTCCATGCAATCACTTGGCAGCAGTGAGAATCTTATCTAAACAGATAGCCCATCTAAACAGATGCTCTAAAAGTAAGTCCCTGTCGTGTGGCAATGGCAAAAGATACAAGGAACTGAGAAGGCGAGTCAAGGGGAAAGAGCAATTGGAAGAAAATGGGAATTGTTTTCTTCTCTTTCGGTGGGAAGTTGGTGTTGGTTTTAATGGCTGTGTTTTGAAGGACTGCTCTTGCATCTACAGGAACGTCGCTTTGTGCAGGCGAGGCAGTGAGACAGTGTGGGATGTATCCTAATGTTAGCGGCAGGAGAAAGCAAAGAAAGAAAAGTATGGGATATAAAAGACAGAAAATAAGTTGTGTAAGCGTTACTAGAACAAGAATATTGCTGGTGTCTGACACGGTGTTGTTTAAACTGGCTGTATCACTGGTTCTTAAACTTTTAATTAGTATTTACCATATGATGTAGGCAAACGACCGCTCTCCAGGATGCATAAAGTGGTTTCTTGCGTTCCAAAATGCATAGAAAAAGTAAACCAATATCCAGGAGGACTTTTTTTTTCTTTCTCCTTTGAATTTAAGCTGCTGGCTTTAGCTTTACGTATTTGCCAGTTCAAGTCTCTGACGAAAATACAGTGAAAACCAGTCTCCTGTCTTCATGATCTCCGTTTCACTTCAGTTTTCATCTGGTCTGTGCATGACACCCCAAAGATATCGTGTGGAATCCTGAAATCATCTTCATGCTGTTTTATAGTCTGAGAGGAAAAAAAATGTGGGGAATTTCCTTTTAAGATACCCTTGCTTCCTGCTTTCTCTTTAATCTTCATACAAGACACGTTTCCGAGAGAAGTATCAGCTGGCCAAAGAGTAGCAGAAGCGATGTTCTATGTGCGGGCCCCGAAGTGAAAAGAAATCGAATCGTTGCGCTTTTGTGCGAGGTAACGCAAATTCCACACAAATTTGAATTAACAGGAAGATAAGTAACTTAGCAGTAAATCTCCCCTGTGCGCTACTTTTGATTTGCCTGCTTGAAATCCTGCTCACGTTCGGTCTGCTCGCAAGGTCTGTACAGTCGTGACCACGCTGGTGTAGCTGAATGTCCTCGAGAGCTGTATTTCTCCAGCTGAGCTGGCAGAAGGCTCTGGTGGAGCAGCAACAGCTCTGACAGGAGGAGATTTTTCTGCTGGTGTAGCTGTACCTCTTCCCTGGGTGATGCTCACCAAGCCAAGATGAGAAAATAAAAGAAGAGGTGGGGGGGAAGAACACTTGTGTATAAGTAAAACAGGGAAGAAACCCCAAAGCCTTGATTCTTTCTCATTCTTTGACTGCTATGGTATCAAAACCTATAGGACTAAGGAAATAATGTCCGACATTAACCACTCCAAACTGAAATATTCTGGGCTTGCTCTTTGTTTTGGGCTGACTTTGTTTCTTTAAGTTTTCATGACAACATTTAGCTGATTCCCAGAATTAAAAAGAAACAATAAATAAAGAAAAAGAAGGGAATAATTTGTCAAGATGAAATCAAGTCTCTGAAAATCTCCAGGCTCTTCATCTTCAGAGCATTGGTGATGATCCAGACAGGAGAATTGCTTTCCCTGGGAGGATTCACCTAGATTTGGCCATGGAAAATGTATTTGCTCAGCAAATTTAATCAGCTTATCACAAAACGCTGCAAACGTCTCCTCTTGTGTTTTGGGTAGTCTGGACAACACACTGCTTTCTGTTTGTGAACTGCAGTCTTGTCTTCCACGGTGTCTTGTGTTTGCGAAGCATAAAGCTTGACTTTGGGCTTGGGGAGAGGGAAGATGTGAGAATTCAGAAGCTCCCCGACTGTCCTTTGTGGTAATGAAAAGGGCAAAAGTATAAATAAAAAAAATCATGCATATTAGTCTCTTGAGTGAATGTTAATTCTCTGCGTTTTATGGTTGTTGTGACATGGTATTGCAGGCAGAAGGCAAGCAAGGAGCCCTTGCCCTGTTTGCCAACGACATGATTGAGACGTTGCTTGTGGTCGTATTAGATAGTTGTGGAGAAGCAGAGGTCTAATTGTAACTGTACCAGAGCTCTTAAATAGCATCCATTTAGTCACCCAGACTTTCAGAGAAGTGTGTGTTTGGTTGTGATGCTGGTAACCACTGGACCACATTCCTCCTTAGGGGCCAGAAAAAGAAGCCAAGTCTTAAAAGAAGTAATTTCTCTGCTGCCTTGCAAATAGGGGCGGAATCCACAGGCTACGTATCTGCGGTAGGGCTTTTCAGTGGCTGGTCCACGGACAGAATAACATCCTCTTACTACCACAAATTGTTCTCTTCATCCCAATGGAAAGTGGCTGGTCTGTGGACTGGCTATTTATGTTGGTATACGCAGGAAGGCTACTGGGAGCCCTGCTGGTACACCAGCAATGTGTTGTGTCAAGCATGCTCAGAAGAAACCCTGTCCCTGCCCACCAGAAGAGATGAGGACCCTGAGTTGCCTTTTCATCAGCAGTGTGTCGTGGGATGGACTCTCTGCTTTTCCTTGCAGATAGCTCCTCAAATAATACATAGAGAGCATCTGATAAAAGGCACTTTAAGGTTGCAAAGCCAGATGCTGGGAGTTGTACCAGACCTGCTCGGGCAGCTGCAACCTTGTTTTGTTCTCCTTTGTGTGCATGTTGTAGGGTCCTGCCCGTGATTTCACGAGCGCAAAGGATTTGTTTGAGGGATGGCTTATGGATGGCTCGATGCCAGTGAAAATATCTGCTCCGAGCGCAGCAACAATCAAAAACCAAACAAAGCGTAAAGATACACTCTGAGCAGTATAGGGATGATATAAAAATAGTTCCGTGTTATGCTCTGGAGTGGAACAGCATGGCCAGTGCTGACATGGTGCTGTGGAGGAGGTGCAGAGATCAGCAACCTCCATCATTCGGAGAATACAACAAATTTGAGATAAGGGAACGTGTCTTTTATTGTTACAGCTTTAATCTTGGCTGAACACAGGTGAAAAGAAGGCAGAAGTGAATGGGAAAGGAGGTGGAATGGAAACCTCTATTTGTATTCCTTGTAACTTGCAGGAGATGATTATGTGGATAAGTGACTAACTGGTGGCTAAGAGTGCTAAGGAAGTGGCTAATGAAAGAACTGAATTTTTAGAACTATCAGAGAAGAGATAAAAAGCTCATGGTGATCGCTGCCATACAGTGTCACTGAGATGAGCGTTTTAGCCAGATTCCACAATGGATTTTCTATTTTTTCAGGTAATAAAACTATCCAATTTTTAAGACAAAATACAATCTAAATGTGTTTTGTCATCTCTATGTTTTTAAATGTATGTATTTAAATGTATAATTGATTATATTAGTCACCCTCAGCTTCCTGGAGCTTGGAGGATCCTCACCACGTGGAGATTGAAGGTTCCGATGCCCAAACAGCGGCAAAGGTGGTCGTCCATGTTGGGGAGACTCTTCCTTTGCGAGGCACATCCTTCTCTATTTCTTGCAGTAAACGTGTGGTAACTTCACCCATCTTGATTTGAGTCACAAGCTGCCTTGCAGGGAAGACGTACGTCACGGGGAAGCCAAGAGGCAAAACAGAGGGGTGACATAGGAAGTGTAAAAGTAACGCAGCTTTTTGTCATCCCATGAGTCATGGTGGTTCCAGGTCTGTAAGTACAGGCTCAGCTTGAAGGATGGAAAGTGCTCAGGTGATGTTTCTTAGCTGACAGCAACCTCTCTGTCAAAGAGAAGTGTGAAATGAGATGTCAAAATAGGTACTGGTTTTGTATGATAATGGCTGCTCATATTTTTTTTTTTTTGTTTAGGGCATTTTCTTGCTTCGTGCAATACTTTGGAGAGAGTCTGTTGTTGCAAGCTTTTTTGGTTGCTGTTTTATTATTGCTTTTATATTGATGGCTGCAGAAGTATTGCCAAATCCTTCATGGTCAGCTGTAGCAAAACCAGATGGGATTGATCAATATGCTAAATAATATACACCATTCCACTTTTATAGGATAGGAATCCCATGGGCATGCCAATTAATTGTGTTCAAGGAAAGTTTTCTTTTGCACTGTTTCTTCTCACAGAAGTAGAAATCATAATAATAATATGATTGCATTTTTTTACCTTTTCATCTTTTTTTTTCTGTCTAATGCTTACTGTGAAGCTAAACAGAAACAATTTTAGTTTGTTTTGTTGCTTCTCTAAATGTCCCAAAAGCCAAAGCTTAAACTACTTTCTTCTGTTTTGTTTCCTTCTCCTCCTTCTTTTGTTTTTCCCCGTGCTTTGAAATATTGCACATGTATTAGATGATGCTCTCTCCTGCTTCGGAGCCGCCTCTTCTGCAGTACCATGCTGGCAGTTAACAGGGGCAAAAGTAAAAGCTTCTTTTCTACAGTACGAATAGGAAAGCCGAAAATCAACGCAGAGCTGTTGTCCTTTTGCCCCGTGTGCAGAAGGGGGATATGACCATGTTTGTTTTAGATGCAAACACTCCCATACAGTATAGACATGTACAGCTTATATTCATACAAGCCCAGATCTATTTGGCTTTAACCTATATGATTTCTATATTATATTTTGGCTTTCTAACCTGTATGATTGTGTTGTTAAATATTCAGGTTCCTCAGTGAAGGCTCTGAAGGTTGCCTGTGGTGGTTTGCAAGTTGTCAGTCCTTTATTTTAAATGTCCGGTATTTACCAGTACAGTTTCTGAAGTTCTGGCTTCTGCAAGTAGGAGAGGAAGCATGTGTGTGCAGCAGGGAGGTGGAATGGGAGTTTTTGCTCTTTTTTTTGTGTTTTAGTGGTAGCTATCTGGAATGGCAGATGAGATTCTTGAGGATGAGTCTCAGATGATGTGCAGGGAAAGCAGATGATGGAGCAAGACAAACATGACCCGTCTCTTCCTCTTGAAGTCGGCTGCTTGTGTGGCTCTGGAAGGCTGGCTTGCAAGTGACACTAGTAGCCAAATGTAGATAGCAATTAAGTTCCACTTACCCAAATTTCAAGAGCATAATTCTTCATACTTTAGTAGGTATCTGTGAATTCTTACTGTAGTTCTGAAGTTCACTTGTTCTCCCTTATCTCAGCTCCTTCATTTTAGCCTGTCAAGGAAGAGGAAGGAAAGAGACTGCAAATGTGTAGGGACCGTCTTGTGCCTGTGGAGCAGATGACCTCCGGGACATACAGCTGAAATGGTTGAAACGCCTTTGAGTTTGGCAGCTTTCCGTTTGCTTTCCCTTTTCCTTCCTTTTTTTAGTCCTTCAGTAATAGCTCCCTTGTTCCAAAGAACAAAACCAGCACTTAGTGGTCATTCAGAAAGATTCATTAAAAACAGGAATGGAGTAATTGTAAACAGGCACCCCCCTCCTATCATCCCCCTCTTCCATTCTAGCCCATGGCACAGCAGCCTTGTGTTGTCTGGCTCCAGACAATTTTTGGGTGGAAAAAAAATGAACAATAGCCTTTGGAGGTTAAAATAACCTTATTCAGCTGTTACAGTACTTTCTTAGAAAACGGAGAAAAGAACCACAATTTTAATTTTTTAAAACACACACTTTAACTGCTAAACGTTCTCTTGTAGTAAACCCATAGCACGACTCTTTTATAGTACAACAGAAGTGGTAACCATGCTAAGATTTTATTACAGAAGGTGGGAAACAGCAATAGGAAGCTTAATTATGGCAGTTTTCTAATAGACTGGGGTAATTGGTGGCTAATAAAGCTATGATTCACTTGCGGCTTGTCATTTTTACAAGAGCTATCCAATAAGCGTTGCAGGTTTGTTAACCTTTGTGCTTACCAGGAATTATTGGCACTGGTATAGGTTGCGAGGAGTAGAGTGGTAATTTGCTGCATAGATGATGTTTGTGGAAATTATTTGATCACTAGGAGATTCTTTTAATTACAGAAGGGAGCTGAAGACGTGCTCTGGGTTCCTCTGCCCCTCCCTCCTCCCCTTTGACTCTGCAGCTGCAGATCCCTTGCAGAGCGCATCCTGCCTTCCTCACCCTCATCAGCTCTGCCCAGGACTCAGCTAAAGCTGGGGCTGCTAAAACACCATGATTATAAACATGCAAAAGCAGACACAAAGGATTTTAACACTTGCAACTGCTCCAAAATTCGGCTTTTTATAGGTAACAACCAACATGCGCTGTGCAACAGGTAGATAACTACATAAGTAATTGCAGCATTTTTGACAGACAGATGGGTTGGCAGTGCTTGTATCAACTGTTTTGTTGTCTGCACTAGTGTGAGAAGCGCTTTTCAACTGGAAAATCAGAAGACTTACAAGCAGGACAAGCAGCATTTTGTGTGACCTGACATCGGGCTGCAAAGAGATAAAATAGTTCTGAGGGAGACAGGTCAGGTATCGGGGAGCTGTGGTGGCAACAGCAGTAGCGTTGCTCTTCATGCTGTGGAGAAATGGGTCTGTGTTTAGTCTGAGGCTTGCGTTCGTCACACTCCATGACCGGTACCTGAATTAACTTGTTTTGAGTTATCCTGGGTATCTCCTCATAACTCAGTATTTTGCCTGGGGGGTGGATGTAAGTGGAATTGCTGCGAGAGGATTTTACTGAAAGGTTCAGGTGCAAAAGCTGTTAAGGCCCGATTACAGCACTGTTGTTGCCATCGTGACAGGGTAGTGGAACCACTCAGAAATAAACACCATCAGAAACAACCTACATCCATCTAATTGTTCACTGCTGTTCCACAAGCAATTGGGACCGAGTTAAATGGTTAGCATGCCGATGAAACCTTTCCTTTGGTTAGGATCCGCTCTGTTTGTTTAAAACCTTCTCAGAGTGCCGTCTTTTTTCTTTTTCATTTTCTTTCCCTAAAGCAGCAGAGGCCAAAGCAGGGACGCGTGGGGAGGGACATCTCATATGGGGTCTCTTCACCTAACAAAGGCAGAGAGACAGGTTTTGTGTGCAGGCTGCTGGATTGATAGGATGTGGCACGGCTTCTTTCACCTCCAGCCTAACCTCGTGGCAGAAGACAGGCTAAGTGGTCCCAGAAGTGATAGGTCTATAATGGGAAGTCGTGCGTGGCTGTGGAGTCAAAAGCTCCACACCTGTTCTGTGTCATAACAACTTCCTCTGCGCACAGAGGGGAGCAGCGGAGGGGAAACCAGTGCCCTACTTTTCTTCCAGGATCGCCAGGGGCACAGTGTCTTTGAGTCAGTAAAAGCTCTCGGGTTAAGTACTGGCATTAAGGAATCGGCTCGTAGTTTTATAGTTCACTCTTCACGCGCTCGAGAAATGGCTTCGTAACTGCTCTTTTATCACAAAACATTTTTTTTTAAAAGATGTTTTATTATGCACTCCTATCTGAAGTGCTTTGGGTTTTGGCAAAAATTGCCGCCAATGAAAAATACGTTCTCTGAGTTATTTATTTATTTTAAGTGTGAATTTAGTTGGGTTTAGTTTCTCCTCTTTCTGGAAAATCAGAACAGTTTTCTGGTCTGTCAGCAAAGCTTTGACATAACTCTTTTTGGCTTGTCCTCACGAGCTTCCTTAACTCTGTGAACATCTGCAAGGACTATTATAAATGCCTCTGAAGTCATATTGTGATTAAGGATAGTAATTACTTTTTACACAATTTTATTTTATTGTTGACTTCATTAAGCAAGCAAAGAGTTCTCATGAAAAAATTCTGAGCTGTTTTCTCTCTCTTTTTTTTTTTTTTTTTTTTGTTTCTTAAATAATGTTAACTTAGTGTCGTTAGGTAAGTCGGTGCTTCAGGGAACGGATGTCTTACCTGATGAATTATGGAAGAGTATACCAGTCCCACACCTGACTTGCAGCTCTGTTCCCCCTTTTCTACCTTTGGTTCTGGAGTTGCCTGTCCCAGGGGCAGTGTTTTCAGAGATTCAAACAGCATCACAACTTGGCAGCCTCCTCACACCCACACAACAACCACGGTTTTTTTTGTGGTTTTTGACTTGCTAATCTTGGTCCTTCATTGGTCCGTTCCTATTTAAGTAGGTGGTTATGCTGTATCTTTGGAAAGCATCGTCAGTGCTGTGTGCTTCAGCTTATGCTTAAGGAAGAGGGAATTTCTTCTCGAACCTGTTTGAACCACAGGGAAGGTGAGCAGGAGAAGTGTATTATCATCTTCTTGATGATAATCATCATCTTAATAAAAGTTTGGGTCAATGTCATGCACCATCAAGCTATGGTGCTCAGTCATAAATACAAGCACAACCAGGGCATATTATACTTCACCTTTGTGAAAGGCTTATGCTGATGTGACTCTGGGAGTGGTACTCCAGGGCTTTATTTTATAACAGTGCATGTATTCAGGTTCTTTTGGAACAAAGGTCTTAAAGCTCAGATTAACAGGTACTCTGTCTCTGTATGCCTCACACCCATCTATCTCTTCCTTCACCCAGCCCCATTTTTTAATCGTTCTACATTTTTTTTTTGTGGTGAAAGACACCTGATAAGAGTGATCAAGCTTTGGATTCAATGATTAGTGCAATCTTGGATCTGCAGATACCATTTATTCAGATGAACTCTGCTGTTTCTGTCTGATTTGATACCAAGCTGCTAACTGGTGACAGCAGGTTTATTTTTGCTACTGTGCTACCATTTATAGTCCTTGTAGTTATAAACCCCAAATATTTGGGGTTTGGGGCCCTGGTTCTTCGTTACGTCAGAACTATATCCTGAACATAGCATGGGTAGGATTTTGCAGAGGTCATCCTGTTCTGATTTGTGGATGTGAAAGTTAAGGCATGAAAGGAATATGGAGTGCAAGCATCTTTAGGAAGCAGGATCAATGGCCCTATAAAGTCTGAAGCAGAAACTTCTTCAACCTGACCTCTCTTCCTTTTTGAGGTATAAGAAGTTTGAGAAATTTGACTAGTGTTTAGAGTCTTTATTAGAATTTCTCAATGTGCTATTGAGAGAGTAAAATGTGTGTTTAAAAACAAATAGTCAAGACTTTGTGCTTGTCCAGTAACATAAAGCACGTGATTTTGCTGTCACAGAAGATGCCAGTGCTTTCAAAGATGAAGACATACATGGAATAGCTCCACTTTCTGTATTTGGGATCCATGTTTTTAGTTTTGACTTCCACTGTTGACATTTTGCACAATGGCTTCTGTAATGTGTCAATATAAAGAAAGTCCAGTAAAAAGGTGAAGGCAGGTCACGGTCTTGCATCGAGGAGATAATACTAAATTTAAAAGGAGACAAAAAAAAAGCACACAGGCGATGTAAATTATACCGATGCAGTCACTTTTGAAGTGGTAAGTGCTTTAGTATTACCATAGTTGCTCTTCCTTGCCTTTGTTCTGTCATTACCTAAGAAAAGATTGTTGTTTGATAAACAACGTGCAGCATCGGATGCCAGATGAAAGCATAGCCAAGAGATTAGATTACATTATCGAGGGAGGGAGGAAGGAAGATGCATTGAGAACGGGTCTGTTACAAGTCACCAGGTAATTACCAAGCTCCGTAATTATAAAGGGGTGGCCTCTCCTTTCTCATGTCTGTTTTAAATGTTAGTTGTGATTAAAAGCAGATCATTTAGGGGGAGGAGCGGGGAAGGAGAAGGGGGGCTTTGGTTTTTCTCCATCCAGATTGCTGTTGAAACAAAGAAAAGATGCAAGAGTGCAAGAAGTCCCCTAATGGCGTGTATATATGTGCATGTTTGTAGAGCAAAGACAAAGGGGATAGTGAGAGCTCTGAACTTGAGATTTTTCACCAAAGTGGATGTAAAAATCAAACCAAAAATAGTATGGTGTGAAGAAAATTGCTTTTTCTTCTGGTAATGAAGTCACTGGTCTGGTTTAGCTAATACTAAGAGACCAGTATCAAGTGAAACCATTTTTTCAGCAAACAATGTTGAGACTTTCTTTGAGATGAAAGAAGCAGCAATTCTGGGGGCCAGCTACTCTTGTGCTCCTATGAATCCAGAGATCAATAGTGGTGAGATACGCTGGAGTATCTCCACCTCTGCTGTCAACATAGCTTTCAAAACTGAGGGGCAGATAAAGTTCGAAATGGCAGGTAGCTTACCCCATATTACACCTAGTGCTGATATCTCCACTGACAGATAATATAATTTTTCCATGTGCCATGTTTAGTCCTCTGTGTCACAGTTCATTAAAAACATAAATTAAAATTTTGCTAGCTGCAGTAACTTTAATCTTAAAAACATAGATATCATTTAGATCACAGAATGATCTCAGAATATAACCCAGGGAGTCCCTAGCATTGTGCCTTGTACTGTTCCAACTGTTCTATCCATCTGTCTTCTGAGTTTTCACAGATTTCAGGTATTACTGATACCCTCTCTTAATTTTGGAAGGGCACCATTTATTCCAGTTGCAGTGCTCAGAGCAGCAGACCATTTCCTGTTGATCAGAGCGTAAAATGGTAGGGCTAATTGCAACATTCTTTATGGTCCTACATTATAGTTCCAGTCTTCCCACTTATGGCAGTCCTGGATATTAATACAAATATTAACCACTGGCTTCTCAGACCTAAGCTTCCAAAGCTCGACCTAACCAGTGTGTACCTCTTATTGTGCAGGGCTGAGCTCTGCTGCTTGGGTTTTTCTGGCACTCTTTGGAGATAATAGAAAGAAAACTCCTCATTCTGATCGTTTTTGGATTTGTACCATAGCACCGATTTGTGTTCTGTAGAAGAATAATTCTGGTTTGATCCCCTGGATTTGTGGTGCAGGGGATTTGGAGGAGAGGAATCTGAGTGGCCTGTGTGCAGAACTGCAAAGCTGTCTGACTGATGCAATTGCAAGGTAAAGCTCCTGTGGCATAAGTGGTGATAACCTCCAAGTTGTTGTCAGCTTCCCCTGTGTTCCAGAATTGACCCAAAATTTCATGTTCTGTCTGAATTACGAGTTAATAGCTCTATTCTTTGCTTTCTGGTTACAGGGGCAGCAGATGCTGACGGTACATGGAAATTTTTACAGGTTTTCAGCTTTAAAAGTGCTGGGTAAAATAAGGAGTATGCAGTACTTTATGAGATAGATTTCAAGGAAAACTTGCAAAATATTAGCTCATGGGGATGTGTATCTGTATTTTATATGTAGGATGTTCAATTTTTGAGAGTTACTTGCTTTATGGAAATTGCAAGTTGATTACTAAGTGTTGTTTATCAAAAAAAAAAAAAAGACAAGAAATCAATAAGATAGTAATTTCCTTGTCAATGGTAATTCTTTCCAATCATATCTTTTTCCAGTGGCGTTGCTCACACTTTCTGTTGCGGTTGCTGAGTTCTAATCATCTGTGCCCTTCCAATACCCACCTGTCTTATCATGTAATGTTACCTGCAGAAAAGAAACCACTCCTGAGGTTGTGCAGATGGTTCTGTAGTTTGAAACATGAGGTTGTAGTATTGCAGTTCTACCAGGCGTATAAAACTGTTGATATTAAAAGCAAAGAATGGTTCTTCCCTCTTTAGAATTTCTACGTAGGGGGGTTGAATAAAGGTCTTTTTTCAGGCCTGTGTGCTGGTGTGTTCCCACGTTTGCTCTGACAAATACAATAGAGCCAAACCAGGTTTCCACCTACATAAAATTGTCTAAAATCCCACAAGTAATGCTGTGGAAATCCCTGAGTAACCACGACTCCTCTGAATGTGCAGTAAGTGCTAAGTTTTTAGTCTTTATGCTTAGACTATGAAGGTTTATAACTACCCTAGTTTTGGTAAATTGTAAAATTGAAATATAAAGCCTAATGGTTGATACTCAGATGTTGACATTAGTTGCTCACTTGTGTCAATTTAGTAAGAAGCGTTAAGCTAATGTGCTTTGGGCAGAATATTATTAAAGAGGACAACGAGGGTGCTGTTTTGATGAGATTCTGACCTGTGACAGGAATAGCTTTGTGTAAAACATGAAATTTTGCTTTGTTGAAGGCTTGCAAACGGTGCTGAGACTGTAATTGTGGTCAGTGTTATCGTGAGGTGAAAACTCAGGAAGATGTCACCTTTGCTCTGAGTTTTCACGTGCTCTTTTGATGTGCCTGGTGGCTCATGTATGGAAAAACCTTGTCATAGTTTCAAGAGCAGGGAGCAAATTAACTTGGTCGTGCCAGGAGCTCAGTCTTCAGGTTACGTATGACTTGCTGTGAAATCGCCAGCACTTACTGCATGATCTGCTATATTTAGCCTCTTACTCTAGAAAGAATTTTGAAATACTCCAATTTAGAGTCCTGTGTTAGACCTAATTCTTTTTGATCGGTGAACAAATTACAAAACAGGATGTTTTTTGATGTTCACTACCATATGTGGTCCACATAGTGTGGACTTCTCTGTGGGAAGCAGCCTGCCTGGATTAAGTAGTGCTTCGTAAGGTCTCAACCTCACTGAAAAGCTTCTTGTCCTCCCCAAACTTTTTTCTTTCTCTTCTCTTTATTTTTTTTTAAGTAGGTTTTTGGAATTGAAGTAGTATTGTGGTATTTCAGGGCAAATTGTTTAGATCTTAAGGAAAAGAAAAAGGGGAGGGGAATAGAGGGATGGAGGTAGAGAAAAGCTCCACATGGCAAACCATTGTCTGCAGAAATCAAACACGCCCACTAGGTATTTTTCCATCAGGAACTGTTGAATTAGTCCTCTGCATCCTGATCAGAGAGATGGTAAAAGTAGGGTCCTTGCAGCAAATAGATTGGTTTTTGTCAATAGCTTTGAAACTGCCGGCCAGAGCTCACCTGCTTTTGTGCAGCGATTTGCTGATCGTTACTTCCTTCCTATGAAAACAAAATGAAAAGAGTGGCAAGCAAAGTAGACATCTGGATGAGATTTCACATTGAAGACTGAATTGTTTCAGAAGAATAATTCCATGGTGTGTGTTTGTACCCCCATGCAGCGGGGGCCTGGAGAGGAACAACTGCTGCTGTTTTTTAGACTTACTTAATATAAGTTCTGAAAAATGTAAAATAGCAACCCTGAGAAATGAAGCCTTTTCTTCAGGTCTCTGGCTTCCTCTCTCAACTCTGCTAATGAGTCTTAAAATGAATTTGAGGAGACTGCTTCCTACATTGTACAGGATGCATTTTACATTTCAAATATATGAGGATGTTTGTCTTTATAACCCTCTGCATTTAAGCTCTCGTTCTGGCATAGGGCTACTGGTTTAATTTTATCTGTGCTTTTGACCTGCCTCAGTCGCCTTCACTAGTAGTGGAAGTTAAAGTGAAAAATACTCACCTTCAACTGGAATATGTCTGTGTGCACAGCGTTCAATTTAGGATTCGGGTCTAGCACCTGCATAATTGTTTATCAGTGGAAATGTAGATTTTAACTGGGATCAGAATTAGGCCTTTGAATATGGATTTAGGTGGAGGATGATACCTTCAGGCAGACACCACTTTAGTTGATCCTTCTTGGATCCTTGTGTCTAAGCAAGGAATCTCACAGCTGGTTATTGGCAGAGGTGGCAAGAATGAACAACCATTCCTACTAGCTAGTGAGCTGACCACCAGCACGTTCAACCGAACTGTTACAGCTTTAGGTTTTTCCTTACCATGTGCAAGAGCAAGTTGATGACCCTCAACATTGAGCACTCCCTGTCCTAACCCTGGAGCTGCATTGTCCCTGGCAGGATAGGTGTGTCCATGTCTTTAGTTTTTTATTATTTTTTTTTTACTTTCAAGAGAGGAGACGTAGTTCAATCAGCTCTTCTTCAACAAAATAACTTAGTTTACAAGCAGCATAGACTCGGTTAAAAAATTCAGAAACCAGTGTTGTTACTTTATAAGTATTTGTTAGCTTTTCAGTTCTATTCAGAAAGCAGGTAACGTCTCGTTTTTTCATATAGGTTTTCCATAGTCAATAAAAAGGCTATACATGAATTATGAAGTCAGAATAAAAGAAAAACCTCTTGGAATACAGTTTGTTTATCCCAGTATATTAGTGGAAGGAGAGGGAGGAATTGGTGTGGTTGCCACATGAATGTGTTCAGTGGGTGGCATCAGAGCGAGTGGTACACTTGGTGGTGATGAGCCCATCGTATCCTTACGGCCCTGGGAGCCAGCGATGTACAGAGAGCCTGGAAAGTGCGACGCGCTTTCCATAGCGAGTCGTGGGTGATGAGCAGTTTGGCAATGAGCTGATATGAAATGATAACGCAAGAGTGGCTGTGGTAATTGTTGTGTTGTCTGTGTCTCAGGAAGAGGTGTGTCTGCCTCTTGCCTGCAGTAAAATTGATGACATGGTCTGATAGACAAGTGCTACATAAAGGCTGAGAGGAATTTATAGGCACCTGAAGGCAGTACAAGCTGATGATGAAAGGCGTTCTCAATGTTAGACACTAATTCATAGCGAAGTGAAATCCTCACAAGGGCTTTGTGTCTGCCGTACAGCTTACCAGGATGAAAGCCCACCGAAATGGCAGCACCTTGTAATTCAAACATGGTTTGGTGCCATGGTGAAGTTTACAAGAAAAAAAAAAAAGTAGGACTATTAATTAGACCTTATCTGCAAACTTCTTGTTGCAGCTCTTTTGTAATAATCTCCTCAGCTACTGCAACTTGTACTCTAAGAGTAACTAACTAAGTTATTTTACTATCTGCTTTTTTGCCTTCTGGTATTCTTTATGTATTCAATACACTAATATCAAGAAATACTTCTGAAGTAGCGTGAAAGGTGTATGTGACCTAATTGGGTTAGGATTTTATAATTACCCCTTCTGCAGCTAGCTAAACATTTTGTTCTGGGGAGCAACATGTTTTCTCAGTCTCCTCCTCTGTCTCCAAAGCCTGTTTCATTATCTAGTCCATCAGGTTTCTATGAAATGGGAGTAAGGTGGCACGCTCAAAAGATTCAGTCGTGTTTAAGAGTAATTTCACTTCTGAAAACGTTGCTCATGATGTAAGGACTGCTATGAACTGGTACTTGTCACTTGAATTTTTTTTCCTTCCAGAAAATAGCAGTTTCCAGAGATAAGCCAAAGAACTGTTATCATCCCAAATGCAGAGTAGAAGACTGGGGCGATTTATGGGAGCAAATTAATTACTGTTATGCTACACCCTATGTTGCAATCGTGTTGGTGTGGTCATCATGATCTGGGTCTATAAGAAGGGCAAGGCTTGTGGAGAAATCTGTTAAAGAAATGGAAGAACTTTCAGGCACGTGTTCCCTTGATCTAGAGAGCGGTATGTTTGCCAGGAACCTTTTTCTTTTCCTTTGTCAGCTGATTGCTAAAAAGATAGTGCTTTTCCTGTATCCTGTCGGAGAGAGTTGCAAACTCATCCCTTCAGAAGCATCATATCAGATGGTTTACTGGTGAAAGGACATATTCTTTCATTTCTCAGAGGGTAGCTGCTGCATTTCAATGTGTGCTGTAACTCTGAGGCTGCATTTTATATGTATGTATAATGCAATTAGACTGTAGGATTGTCCTTGTGCTGGCTTTTCCCCCCCATACTCAAAGTCTTTGTTTTCCTGCTTATGGTCTGTATCAGCAGGTTTGCTTGCAAAGCAAAAAGCAGTGGGGTGGTAGAACTCTTTCAGAAAAGTTAGAAGTGCCAGCAATTATGGTGATGATCCAGAGTTCAGAAGTGTTTTTGTTTGTATTTCAAAACTCATTTCTTTCACAGTCTGTCTTTACACTTCATCTTCTTCTCAGCTCGAAGGAAAAAAAAAAAAAAGAAAAACGGGACTAATTCATTATGTCCTGTAAAAGGAGGCTGAGTTGTGCTTTAATGCCCGAAGTTACCTAAGACTCTTCTTAAAGATGCCAAATAAGTTCTCCACTTCCAAGATCAAAATCAACTAGATCCCAGTGCCTCTGGAATCCCTTTTCTTTTTGAGCCATCTTGCTGTTCTCTGGTTGGCATCTCCTTGTGTGCTCTCTCAGTTCATTCACTTGAGTTAGTCTTCACCAAACTCTGAGCGGGTGCCCCCCCAACCCCCGCCCCCAAGTCTTTCTCAATTGTTCTTCTCTGAACCACAACTTGCCCTTTTCTACCACTAATGATGCTTTTCCTTCTGACTTGCTCCTTTTGTGAACACTGGCCTATTCAGCAGCAGAATTTCTCTGTTGCTTCCAGCTTGACCTTTCTTCATTCTGTTGACTTCATGCTTTCAAATCTTCTCCTGCTTTTCCTCCCTCTCTTTTTGTACTTCCCTTGTCTTTTCCCTGGCACTGTATTTCTCCGTCTTAGTGTGTCCCACCCTTCCTGTTCATGTTAGCTGCTTCTCACTTTGTCACTTCTGGCAAAATCAAACACCTTTGTAAGGAAATTTCCAATTGTGTTGTATTTTCCTTTTTGACTTTTTGCTTTGTATGTGGTTTTGCCGATTCTGCCCCTTTTCCAGTAATCATTTGCTATTGGAGGTTTTACAAATTGATTAGTGATGAGAGAGGCGCTGAGTCAAAGTAATTATTCTCAAAAAGTGAAAATGAATTATAAATTGAAAAAATATATCTTGAAAATAATTCATGGCAACAGAATCAGCTTTTTCACATCACCATCCTTTCCTCCCAGAGGTAAAACAAGCGGTTCCACAGAGCTGCAAAAACTAATGAAACTCGTGATGGAAGACTCCTGACGTCTTCTGCTGAATTTGAGGAAGGCTGTAGCTGAACTTATGGTATGTTAAACACCACAGAACCCACTGCAGGAAAGAAAATTTTTTTCCATCAGCTGGGAAAAATCCTTAACTAGAGTTAGTGGCACTCTAGGCTCTAGGTGAGTAATGTGGTTGGGAAATGGTGACTTTGGAGCAGGTTCAGGAGTATCTAGTTGGAGAGAGAAGTCTCATCACCTTCTTAGTCTAAGGATTGGAAAAGCTGTTGCTGTGGGAAATCTCAGAAGGTGGGGAGATGCCCCACCCTTCTATTCTTCTCCATACATGGCACATGCAGAAGTGTCATGGCTCTGCCCTTCTGGTTCATGTGGGTAATGTGAGCCAGTGGTAGGGATGATGTTGGCTCAGTTATCCTTGGATGTGGTATGATGACAAAGACCTTATCTCACGGTGAAACCAAGTGAATGGTCTGACAGCTTTGCAAAATACAACTCAGGAACCTTAAGACTGATGTATGTTGGGATTTTTGTGTTTGGGGTTTTTCTAAATATCTGGTTCCAAATTTCAAGGCATTGGGTATTTTTCTAAGTTCTATTTTCCTCTTATTCCTTTTACCCACTCCCAAAATCTTTTTTGGTTGCATTTCTTTCTTTACCGACTGTTGTCCCTTCCACACCTCTGCACTTCCTTCCCAGATTTCCCTTTCATGCTATTTCTTGTTTTGGACTGACACTCACCGCTATTTATCAAACCTTTCTGGTTTATTCTGAAGCTCTTTCAGTGAGTTTTGTTCCTTACCCTCTCGTTTCCACTCTTTGTGACTTCTTCCTTGCTTCTCCCTAATAAAGCAAAGTCATTGTGTTTTCAATTCACATTACCAGTGTCTTTTGACTGGCGAGATCCTTTTCTGAAATGGGCAAGTGGTTCCTTTGTTAACAAAAGCAGTGATGCCACCCTGCTTCTTTTCCCTCCCTGCAATACCCAGTGAGGTAAAGTTACTACAAAGGGAGGAAGGGAAAAGAGCCTGTGATGGCAGAAGTGGGTAGCAGCATTGCTTCGGTTGCCACAGAAATAAAGTTGCCCATTTTGGCACCAAGAGATTTAAGTAGCGACATCTATTAAAATATATTGCAGGTTTTCTGCAAGCTGGCGGCAGAGTCGCAGGGTTATTCTCAGCTACCAGTTTTTTTGTCTGCTCTCTTAACCTTCATGACTGACCTGTTGCAAAAACATTCTGCATCCAGTCGCTGCCTTCCAAGCAGCCACAGCCCCGAGGGGAAGCTCAGTGTTTCATTCCATGAGTGCTTATGGACGAGGTGTGTTGTAAAGGTGCACAGACTGTTGTACTTGCTCTGCAAGTATTAATAGAACCAGCGTATTTGTCAAGAGGGGGAAATACAACTGCCCCTGTGTAGAAAGCAAGCACTCTGACTTGGACTGGATGGAGAAAAAGGCAGTAAGAAAATGTATAAGCATTAGGAAAAGAACATTATTAGTTATCTTGATTCCCTCCTGGCCTATAGTATACATATACTTCACCAAGTATAGTATACATTTACTTGGTGAAGAATAAAAGGACAATTTTGATGTTACATTATGGCTTTTAAATGACAGGTAAAGTCTTGCATCAAAAATAAATCACAGAGTGGAAATCACTTTGTATGATGCCTTGTAAAACATCCCATTTCTCATTTACTGCATCACTTTGTATTTCCTACTACTATATCTTTTGCAGAATTTCTCATACTTGAGATATTCAGCTGGTAGGAGTAAATTAGGAATGTGTTTTCTGGTAGAGATGATGGCCATGCATTTGTTAGGCCAACTTCTAAAATACACTTTTCTATTGATTTGGACATTTGGGGCCCTTTGCAGGAGGGGACATCTTTTTCAGAATGTGGTTTTTCTTGTCTTCATGGCATTATTGCTTATGTAGATATTTAACTGTATTTCAATTATTTGTACTTTTACATCTCATTTTTTAATGAGGGAACCTTAGGAAACAATTCTGGGTATGATCATAACATAATATGAAAGTAAGGATTGATTTTTCTAATCTACTCAGTCATGTAAATGGAAGGAGCATTTTTACTTCGTGGACACTTTTTTGTTTTACTTCCGTGTGTACAAATTAGACTATTAAATCAATAATACTTTTTATTTAAAGTCCTGTTATTTTTCTGCTCGAATATGCAGCATTTCCTGGACTTAAAAGAAAACTGATTCCCAGCTGTCAGCTACCATTGCTTGTGGCTAGCAGAAATAAAGCAATTAAAACTTGGGCTGAACAGTTGAAGGAAGCATGGGATGAGCTGGAGCACATTACTTTTCTTTAGCGTCAGCCTGCATCAGTGGATGCCAGGGAACACCAGCATAGAATTTTCATGTAAACCTGCCACCAAAGCTGCATAAATAAGGTTCTCAGCTGCTTTGAAGTTCCACGTAGCTTGAAACCATGAGAACGCTTCCTATGGAAATAACTAATCCTTAGGCACTTTGAAATTCCGCTGGCAGTTGAGGAAATAACCTGTTACTTAGGTCATGGAACATTTTTCTCCCTTACTTTGTACCCATTGCCCCAAAGAAGGCTTCCACTCTATCAAATCTTACTTTTTACGGTTGCTAAAGAAATGCTTTTATGCTTTGCATTTATTGTAGCTATTGGCAGGAGGCAACGGGGACTAAACGTCTTTTGAGTCTAATTGCAAGTGATTGGTTTTTCATTTTTTCCTAACACATGATTGTTTAAGTTCTGCTGCTTTGACATGTTTTGTCCTAAAGCGCTGCCTGTGTACAATTCAGTACTTCTCCTGGCTTTAAGGCCAAGCTAAGCAAATCCTGTCCCACATTAGTATGTGTCTTAGTTCTTGACAGACGTTGCAGGAGGAGTCTGATGGATATTACACCTACAGCATTAGAGCTGCAACGATGAGAAATCATCTCTATCTTGTCAGCTCATGGGAGAATCCGACCTCTCCTGCAGTGGAATGAAGAGTAGCTGTTTTCCACTATAAGTAACAGATACATTTTGGTTGGTTTGTTTGGGGTTTTGTTTGTTGGGTTTTTTGCTTGTTTCTTTTAATTCAGTGGGGGAAAAAGCAAGTCTCTCCCACAGTCTGAATTTGTAAAATAAGTTGTTGTTAAAAAAAGTGTTTGGATCCATAAGCATGAGGAGATAAACATCAGTAATTCTCAGACTCAGAACCTAGTTCCTAGTCTTTGTTTTATGGACCCAGATGTTTTGGATTTATTGGGTCTACACTGAAAAGCGTGGGTGAATTTGGCCCAGAAAACTACATGACTTAATAATAAAAAGCTGTGTTATCTTATGAGGAAGAAAATTTTGATGACAGATGTAATAGTCCCTGAGCTGTCCAGCGGTTCCCAAACTAGCTGTCGGGAGAAGTACTGGTGTTAGCTTTCCGTTTCGCTTCAGGTTAACAGGAAAGGAAAAATGAGCAGCGGAGATAAAGACTTTATCCTCCAAGGAAGTTCTTTGATCCTGTCGTGGCTATCCCAGTGTGACTCCTCAAGGGGACACTTGTATGCCAGGATGAAGATTCCCTTTTTTTCCTTTCTTTTTTTGCTGTGTACAAAATACAAGCAGAAGAGGGTAAGAAGCATTTATCCTGGAATACAAGCGTTCCAACAGATTAGTGTAGCCATTACTGTCTTTGTAGACAAGCCTGAGAGGAGAGAGGGTTAAGGCAGCCCGTATTCTCTTAATTTTCTTTTAAAAGTTCAAAACACTCATTACCATGCCCGAGGCAAAGTTCAAAGTTGAGGGGTACTTCATTGTGATCCTTTTACCATAGCCGCCGTTGTCCCTGTGGGTATCACAAAGAGGTTCATGCGTATCAGGAGAGGTGAGGCGGTGTTCCCTGAAACGTGACCTTTGCCACAAAGTGGTGGGAGAAGCTGCTTGGAGTATGGGAGAGGAGCAGGACCTACCAAGCTTGGTGGAAAGGCTTTGAGGGCCTGCCTCTGATACGTATCACACCCAACATTTGCAGCAGGCTGTTCACCTGTCACGATCGCAGGCTTTGGTGGTGGGGAGCGTTCGCTCTGAGGTGAAGTAAGACGAGATACCTGCTGCCTCACTTCCAGAGCTTGGGGTTATTTAGCATGTACAGTCATTCTTGTCTGTCTTTTTTTGTTTCTCTCATCAGTGAAGAGACGTGTTCTTAAGGGTAGAAATTACAGAGGCCTCGATAAGGAGGAAGCTGCTGACAGCTTTAGTATTCATTTAATTGCTGTTATTCTCTGCTAGCAATGCTGCTTTTCCAAAAGTATTTCTGCGGGCAACAGGATTCTGAAAATCACACCTTGAGCGTTTAAAAGGTGCTGTATTCTGTTGGTTAGTGTCTTCTTTTTTTTTTCCCCAAATTATGCTTATGATGGACATACTGTTGACTTTTTTTGAGCATTTACTACCCTGAAATAGTCCCCAGCCTGCTTTATAATTGACATTCTGACTGATGCACAACTGCTTGTTGTGGAGGATCCTCAACAGTAACAGCTTGAATTATAAAATATTTTCCCAAACTTACATACAGACAAAACAATCTTCTTGCTTTATAAAGAAATGTCAGGATAAGTCATAATTGTCAATAATCATGGAGGCATTCTTAAGACTTGCGTGACAAATTCGGTTATACTGAGGGCATGAATTTTTCCAAGGTTTTAACATTTTAAGAAAGAACTCTTCTGAACCTGATTACATTTGTAATATATACCATGTGTAGAGTGTTGTCCTTTATTCTTGATTATCCTCTGCAGGTTGCTGATTACATGCACCTTTTGAGTATGTCCTTTGGCACCCACAAGAATAAACAAAGCTGCAGACACTGTGTTTTCCTCTACCAGCGATGTGATGTGTTTGTGAGTTAACTATGTAGCCTTGAGTTCTACATGGGTTTCCCCATCGT
Source organism: Eurystomus gularis (assembly GCA_013400335.1). Classification (NCBI taxonomy): domain Eukaryota; kingdom Metazoa; phylum Chordata; class Aves; order Coraciiformes; family Coraciidae; genus Eurystomus; species Eurystomus gularis. Next base: position 109,591 of record VZZY01011254.1, on the reverse strand, counting down.
TGGAAAGGCAGTTTATTCCTTGAATGAGACTGGAGATTCAGAACTGGAGAAACTGTGGGTTGGTACAAGACCATTGTTAATAACCAAGTGAAATTACTGGTCTTTTCAGCTGAAGGTGTTGAAGGAACGGTTTTAATAGCTTATGAGCCGTTTGCTTTCTTTTAACAGTGCTGAACTGTGGGGAGTGATTGTTTTCTTACGATTGTAACCTCTAAGGAATACTGTGCCCTTGGTTTTTGGTAACTGAGAAGGCAAGGAACTAAAAAAGAAAGCAGCTTTGGAAGTGGTTTAGGAAAGATCATGTGAAGATCCTGTGGTTTAGAAAAGATCAGGCTGTGGGGAGGAGAAACCACCGATTTTTCTAGAGTAGTGTAAGAAGATTCGCAGCAGGAGGGATGTTTTGCAGCCATAGCCTACTGCTGAGTGAACCTCTTTAGCCAAGTTAGGTCTATAGCCATATGAAGTTGAAATAGGGAAACCAAGCACAGCTCCCAGATGCCTCCTAGAAGCTATCAGGTGTTGGTTAATGGACCTTATTTCTGTCTCTCTCCTGTCTACTGTGCCGATCCTTTGCCACCTTGCACTTTTTCATATCCTGAAGGGGATTTTATCTTGCCACAGGGTGCTTTATCTCCTGTCTCATGGGTCCTTATACCTCCCAGCTCCCCAGGGGACGCATGCCTTTTCCCCTTCCTCTTCCCTGCGTCTCCTTTCTTAAAAGAGGGACAGTTCAGAGCCAGCTGCTCTTATCAGAATTTCACACGGTACCTGGCAATAGAGTGGGAAAGCATTTGAGGTGCTGTGTAGGAAGGAGAAAGGACCCTCTTGACACTTTGGTGTGTGTTTTGTTGGCAGGGTCCCAGGCACTGGAGGCACGGATGGTGGGAAGCAGCCCCTTTTAGCCCCAGGTCGCCATGGGACTCCTGAGGCATCTAGGACCAGTTAGGCATGCTTGTGGATTTTGTTCCTTTGCGTCCCGTTTGGAGGTACAGCAGGGAGTCAGCCGTGGTCCAGGTCTCCTCTGTAGCTGCAGAGGAAGTTGCTGACTGGAGATAAGGTTTCTGAAGATCCGGACCAGCTCAGACTGCATGTCTGGCACTCGGCTGTAACCGCGCGAGGAAGTCCTTCGGCATCAGAGAGAGATGAAACACAGGTCACAGACTATGGGGTCAGAAGACGAAAACTGCAAAGCTAGCTTGAAATTCCAGGTCAAGAGTTTTTCCTCCTTTCATTAAACAGAGCAAAAGGCATTTCTGATTACCAGGGATACTGATAGTGCAGTAGCGTCTAGAGGTCCGATCCTTTTGTATTCGGCCTTGCACTGCCTGCCTGTGCTCAGAAGAACTTTCTTGGATTTGAGACCAATGCATAAAACGTATTACAGAGTTTTTTCTGCAAGTAACCTATGACTTACCTTAAAAAAAACCAATTAAAACCTTCATATCTGAGTGTCTTGACTCTCTTTTAAAGTTGCTGTATTATGTATAATTTAAAAAACTGGATCAGATAGAGGGGGAACAAAACCATGTATGTTCCAGAGTCCATCGTCTCCTAACAGAAGCCATCCTGGAAAGGAGAGAGGGATGTTCCTCTTGAGACCATTCTCCCCTACTGGGATCTTGCAGCCTTGTCTTCTTCATCTTGTTCATCTCATGCTTCTGCCCTCTTCTTGCCCAGGAGCTACCTCTGTGCAAGGACATGAGCATTTGCCCTTATTGGAGTTTCAGTCCTTTTTATAGCCTCTTTTTCCCACCCTCCTGCAAGATGAACTTGCTGTTTGTTGCTCTGTAAAATGCAACCAGATTTTGTTTGTCTCTTGTTCAGTTTGCTGCCTTCAAAGATCTGAATGATTTAGCTTCCTAAATCATTTGGCCGACATATCTTCTTTAGGGTATTTGTTAGTAGTCCAAACTATAAATAGTAGCAGTATAGTGCATTTGCAATCAGAATACAGCATATTATTTTCTTGGAGACGCTCTCACCCTTGCTATTCTGTCTCCTTGCATACAACAGTGTAGTTTTCTCCATCGTTAGGAGGTTCCATCTGAATTAAAACTGTAGAACTGCTTTCCTTGCTCAGATATTGGAGACTCTTTACGTTGTTTAGTTCCATGCATTGGTTCATGCCTTCAAATTTACCATTGACTACCTGTCCACGTTTGTCTGCGCAGTAACATACTTGATGAGACTGCAGCTTAGTGGCAGCCTGCCATATATTCTCAGTTTTTCTTGGAACATTGCGTTTAGGAAGTGGACTAATTAGTGCGTAAACATTTTTTTTTTTAGCAGAAGAACTCCAATTAGCGCTGTTTGGCCTGGCTTCAGTGATAAACAAAGTTAGATGCACGTCAGTGTTTGTCCTGACAGTTTATAAAGTCTATTTTGTGGTCCTAGGGGACAGCACACACCAGATACATTAAATAGTTATTGCCGGCAAGGCCATGAGAAAAAGTTTACGGTGTCAAGCTTAATAGGCTGTGCATGATACATGAGCGAGCTAGTTTGGAAGCCTTCCATTAATCTTAATTATTCTGAAATACTAACTAGATCTATCCAAAGTATGTCTGTTTTTTACTATTGACTATCTGCTACCACATTAAAAAAAAAAAAGGCAAACACTCTACAGTTATTGCAAAATAATCGAATTTAGGTTTCCAGTGTGTATTTTAATGTAAACATTGTCTTTTCCTCATTTTGTTAAAGCCTAAAACTAGGCTAGATTCTTACCAGTACAAGTATAGGCAAGCGTCTTGCTCCAAGAAAATTGCTGTCCTCATTTTGGGATGGCAAAATTAATACTGATAACGAGGTGGGCTAAGGTTGGGCTGCCCTTATGGTAATATTGCAAGTGGCCAAGTGTAGTAATGCACACATGCTTTGGCGGTTCTGAAGGGAGGGCTGCTTGTTCAGCTCTGGTGGGCTCAGCTATAAGAAACTTAGGACTACAAAGTTGTTGAAGTGTAAAATAACCATTCCTCCTTTCCTGCTCCAAAGGTTTGCGTTTTTTTTCTGGTTGTCCTATAAATCCCTGGAGCCTGTAGAGGAGCAGGGGAGTTGGAGAAAGTGGGTAACTTCATGCGCCAGTCCTTTGTGTTACACCTTTTAGTTTATGGGATAGGCAAACTGCAGCTATGGTTGAATCCGGTCGTGGTATCTTTCGATTATATTCAGTATTAGATGACTAAAGGAAATCTAAAATATTCTGCATGCTAAAAAAAACCTAACTGAAGTAATCTTAACTCTTTGTGAGAGATGGAAGCAGCTCTTAACACTTTGCTGGATCAGCTATATTTGTATTTCAGAAGTTATTACAGCTCGGGGAACCAGACAGGACAGGTCTATTCTTAGCTGTATAGTGGTTTGAAAAATCCCATGTTCTGTACACTGACCACAGAACCAGCCCAGATGAACAGAGCTCTGTTCAGTCTTAAAAATCAGAATTTTCTACTGGAAATCTTTCCAACCAGCTGAAAGGCATTTGTAACAAAAACCACCTAATTCTAATTTTATCAATTAGCAGAAAAATACAAGATGCAGTTAAAGTAAAACTATTTCCATCACTTTCCTCCTTTAGACGATGAGATGGATCCAAACCTTACAGGACTTACAAGGGTGTCTATTCTTCACGCTGGGACTCTGTAGATTGTGTGTATATGACTTGTCATTAAACAGTGCGGGATGTAGAGCTGCCCTGTGTGGTTAACTAAGAGAGTGAAACTGTCCACTCACCAGGAAGCTCATGTTTAACAACTTATTGCACTTTGCTGTCACCCACACTCCTCTGTGCCGGTTCCCTTGTGTGTGAAATCACTTCTTCATGGCTGATGTTCTTGATACTCTAGCTGCAGAAGAGTGTGTTCCTCAAATTTGTGGCAAGTTTTTTTTTTTTTGTAGCAGTTGGAGAAAATCCTTCCTCCAAAAATACAAAAATAAACACCAGAATCTGCCAGGGAAACCAGGTTGTTGCTGAAGAGGATGAGATGTGATTGGTGCCTCCTAGGACACGGTTTAAGATTCTTGTTCAATTTAATCGAACACGTTCACATTTCCGAGCATTTGTTTTCCCTTTTGTGAATGTTTTACCATAATCTTAATGTTTTCTGAGTTACCGCTATGTCTTCTCATTCCCCACTGAATGTTTTTTCATTGTCTCCTACTTTCCCTTTCTCTCCCACCACAAGCTACTAATAATCAATGTGTGACAACAGGCCAGATTTCAGTTTATCAGTTGTGTGTCGGATACTTTACTCAAACCCTTGAGGAATTATCAAGTGAATGGTGCCCAGGTCCTGTGAAAAGCATTGCTTTTCTGAAGTTTTTGTGTCCTAAAACCAGACTCAGTAAATTAGATTATAATTACACTACTTAGAAAAAAACGGTCTCTTCCTACCTGCCGTCATGAGAAGATGCTTCAGAGGAGTAGCCATGTACCATTTCAAATTCTTTGTTTGGTTTATAATAGCGAAGGAGTCCTCCGTGAGTTTAGCAGCAGCAAATCTAAATAGTCTTTCAATATATGCCATGTTAAAGGATGCACAGAAATGAATTCCGTTTTAGATGTCAACATTTCCTGAAGTATTCACATTCGCAAATCTAGTTCTCACTTGCAGAGAACTGATAAATAGCGTCTCATTAGTTTCCAGTGTGGTCAAAGCTTTTGTTTGGTGGGGTTTTTTTAACTTCCAAGGGAGCACTTTTGGGAAATGCTGCAAAGACCAGGTTAAAAAGGAGCTGTGATAGGAAAGTTCCCATGCCAACTTAGTGTTGTGTACTGCTTCTGGAGGTTTTAACAGGATTGCAGGTGTTCTTTGTTATGGAAAACCTCTTGCAGCCTTAATTGTTAGGAAGCTGCTCCGTGTCTGCGTTCTGGAATATACCTTTACGAAAAAATAAATCTGAGAAGCAGAAAAGATAGAAAGCACTGGCGGGAAGCATGTGAGTGGATGTAGGGTGATACCTCAAGATGGTACTCTCTGCCCAAATATCTGAAGAGGTCACAGGCATCAATGGTGAAGAAGAAACGGGTGAATCGGTGAGCAGCTGTGGTGGCACAAGTTAAATGCAGATGCTCAAAACCATCTGGGAAACTAAAGGTGAGCTAGGAATTAGATCCAAGTTTCTTTAAGTCCGGTAACCTATTTTTGCCTAACTACTCTTTTACGCTTTTTTCCCCTCCCATTGATTTTTTTTTTTAAAGTCAGCTATAGAACAGGGCTCTAGTGAATTGAGCAGCAACTCATTTCCTTTGCGATCGCTGGGAAATACACTGAGCAATTAAGGGTGGCTGGATGGGAAAAGGTCTTTCATTTCACTGAGATACAAAGGTTCCCAGGCCTTCCAGGCTTTTCAGCAGCCTACCAGGTGGTCTGACTTGGAGCTAAGTCCCCCATGTTCTGATGTCTATGGTAGCAGCAAATTTGAGGAAACAGGACTGAAGGCCTAAAGGATTTTTTTAATTATTATTTTTAATTTTTTCAAATGTGCTTCGTCACTTAACTTTTCTGCAAATCTCAGTTTCTGTTTCCTCTCTGGTTCTCTATTACCTAGATCAAGAGGAGAGTCAAAGAACTTCCAGCAGCAGCATTTAAATTCAGGCAAAATAGTCCTTTATTGAGAAGGAATATCTCCTGGTAATCCTGGAATTCTCAGTGTGTGCGAGGATTCCTAAGCATGCTGTGTGCTTGAAGGGAAGCAAAGGGAAGGTGACCCATCTTTTATTGTGCAGAGATGCTTAACGGCTGTTTTTCTTTCAAATACTGACCTAAAAATGTAGCATTTCCCCAGCAATGCAAGCCACGTTTGACAGCAAGTTGCAGCTTGTTGCAATGCAGCATGCCCACTAGTGTAAAATGAGAATATTAGTATTTCATGTGGAAACATGACTTTGGCTTGAAACTGATACAAGAGATTTACAAGATAAAACAGCTGAAAACTCCAGCAAGCCCTAACAAAACACTGGCTTTAAATAATGTGCACTAAGTAAATATTATTGTTTATTGAAAACCCTTCCACAATTAGAGTCTATTTTTGCCTTTTACTTCTATAGGATCTGAAAAACAACACAAATACTATTTGCTAGGGGGAAAAAAAGAAAAAAAAATCCCAGTTTTATCTTCTGGAAAAAATTGAGATTTCTTTTTTTCATTCTGATTTATCCAAACTGAAAGAAAGTGAACTACACACATATTAATAACTAATAAATATTTCAACCTGAACTTTTGGTTCCTTACTTCCATTGCTGAGAACACACTATGTCCTTTTAAAAGAGATCTCCCAGCCAAAACAGATGCTAAATTTATTGGCCTTCTTTGTTCATTTGCTAGTAGTGCTATGGATTTATTTATTACTGAGGTTGCTTTGCGTGTTTGTGTGGATTATCTCGATTTGTATTTCTCCTTTCCTTCTTGCTACCCTCCCTTATTTTAATATTTACGCTATGGCAGTGTTTCCACCACAGCTTTGAACTGTTTGAAGTTTATAGCCAAATACTACTCTAAATGTTAATTCTTTTCTGAGCAGTAGTATAGTTTGTGTCCTTCGACTCCATAGCTCTTAAGTGCGCTGTGATCTGTGAGACTCATCACAGGCTTAAGGAACAAGAAGTGCTAATCTGGGCTTTGCCTTATCCTGGCTCTGCAGTTTCAGCTCATCTAATGCATCTGCTGCCTGTAAAAGGAGAAAGCTGACCTGAGTGTCTCAGCAAAGTGGGGTCAGGGTTAATTAACGGCAAACACAAATTGTTGTAGGGATGCTGGGGGTGTTTTTGGCAAGACTTTAAGATGGTGGCAATTGGGACAGTTCAGCTGAGCAAAACAGAAGCTCAGACATAAGTGGAAGGTACGTTGGTATATTTTACATTGCAGTTCAACACTCTTTGGAACTGTTTGGTACATCATTGTAAAAATTTGCATTTTGTTACAAGAGATATGTCATTGTTGGAAGGAAATAGGTCTGTAAAATGCACAGGAACAATTTCACTAGTATTTAACTGTCAAAATACATACCAGATTTCAAAGTTTGCCTGCACCTGTTTTGGCATCCAACTGGGATTTTCTTTCTAAAAGTGAGGAGTACAGTCTGTTAACTGAAATTGTAGAAACCTTGTATTCATTTGAAAAGATCCAACTCGTCACAGGAATTGATGTCTTATTGCGTATCAGGAAAATCATCAGCCTTCATAAATGACAGCAGGGAATTTCGAATACAATTCCCAAGCAGCTCCTGCAGCCTGGGACATCCAGATGCTCTGCTACAACAGCTCTGATGCAGTCCACTAGAAATCCTGGCCTGGAAAAATATTTGTATATTTTAATCCACCACACCAATTTTCAGTACATACTCTAGTTTACAATAATAGTATTTGTTAGTTGGAGCCAAGGGCAGGAAAACAGGAACGCTGTGGAATCCTCAGTGGCTGTTGTGGAGGTTTGATAGCATTAGACACAGAGAAAACTGTACTCCTAAAGTAGCGTTCATGTCATTGAAACACCTGATTTTTGTATAATCTCGTATTTTAGAGAGCAAAAGAGAGAGCGGTTCTATATACATGTGCACATAATAAATGTCAGTCTGGTTTATTCTTCCAGAATTAATGTATGTGGAACTGGAACTCCTGTAAAAAGCATTAGCCTGGGTGGATATTCTTGCCAATGCAACATTTGCACGATTGATGAATGATGTCTTGGTCGTGCAAGCCCTTGAGGAATAGAGTACAAATAGCAGAATCATTTATATTTTTTTTAATACTTAACTCTTTCAGAGATTTTTACAGGTAAATCATTGAATAGAGTGGAATTTTTTAAATGTTGTCTTTTGACCACAGTGGTAAAAGGGTGCTACGTTTCCTTCTGCTGAGTTCCTGTTTGGGACAGACAAAGCAGATGTTTGGCTTGGAAGGCGGCTTTCTTTGGCGTGGTGGCAGGAAGTACTGAGAGATTTGCTATTGACATTTAATCCCTGATGTTTCTGTAGACTGTAAGACTTTTTTTTTTTCTCTTTATTTCTCTCCTTTTTTTTGTTGCTTGCTTGAATCTATGTGAAATGAACTGAAGTCATAATACATATTTGGCAAGGGAGCTGGAAATACTGTATTCTGTTTCTTATACTCTTGACAGTCTTACTCATAAATCCCGGTCCCCTGATTCCTCTGATCAGAGTGAGACTTTTTTTTTTAATGCAGGTGTTTAAAATGTGAAATTAGATGTTTCCCCCAAAGCTGTATGTCTGATCTCCATCACTGCAGCAATTCAGCTGAAGAGCTTGTCCTCCAGATCATTCTAGCTTAGAGAAGTTTCTTCCTGCATCTGGTCCATGCTTTGTAATATTATTCTGTTTAAAGAAAAAGAAAGAAAGAAAGAAAAAAAGGGAGGAAAAAAAAAAAGCAACTGAGAAGATAACTGAGCTGCAAAAGCAACCAAGCTGATTTGCATGAAAATACTGGAATGAATTACTGCTTTAATAAGCTCTGGCAGTTTTTCTGTAAAACCTCCAGGATGGGAGTTTTCATGCACAAAGTTCTTTTGCAGAGATTTTCGCTGCAAAAATCTGAAGTGTTAGAGAAAGAAGCTGACCTGTTTTTCTGTACTTGTGTGTTCATTTCATAGACTGTCAAGGTACTATGGGTCTTGGGAAGCTCTATATAAAAGAGAAATCCTGTTTTTTTAAGGCAGTGTGGTTTGGGAGAATACTGGGGTAACTCGCTTCTTTTCTGTGTAAGCATTACTTTCCCTTCTCATAATCTTGATCCAGGGAGGCCCTGAAATTGCCCCTCTGGTTTCCCTCAGCTGGAGTCAGACACCCTGGGCCATGCCAATGAGCACTTCTGCACTCCACAGGAAGCCGTAAAGGGATGCTCTGAGTGTTTTATGAGCAGCGGTTTTGAATCCTGAAAAAATGAGTTATTGGGAGTGGGCAAAGGAAACCTGTGGAAGAATTCGACTGGTGAACTTCATTTTGCATTGTTACCTGAAATATTTAGAACTGTAGAATTACTTTGGTTGGAAGAGATCTTTAAGATTATCCAGTTCAACTGTTAACCCCAGCGCTGCCAAGTCACCACTAAACCCTGTCCCTCAGCACCACATCTACAGGTCTGTTAAATCCCTCCAGTGATGGTGACTCCACCATTTCCCTGGGCAGCCTGGTCCAGGGCTTGACAACCCTTTTAATGAAGATTTTTTTCCTAATATCCAACCTAAACCCCCTCTGGTGGAACTTGAGGCCATTTCTTTGGCCTCATTTTGGTTTTTTGGTAGTCATTTGGTTTTTAGTGGACCGGATTGAAATGGTTTGAATGCTATATTGAACTTTGTTCAAAAAAATCTGTTGCTCTGCAGGAGTGGGGCTGGAGGCAAACCAAACCTTGCTTTTTGCTTCGCTGCTGGCTGCATTTGCTTTTGTTGACTGTTTTGGGAGGAGATGCAAAAGGGAATATATGAGAGGAAGAGAGGATGATAGAGCTGTAGCCCCCCTGCATGATGCGTGAAAACTTTGCTTGCAGCTTGAGCCAAGTACCCGAAGGGTGATACGCACAGAGTGCTACTACATCAAGTGCAAGGCTTCCATTTCTATGGATGCTGCTTGCTGAGAGAGAACCCGGCTGCTTCTGGGGCAGAGTGGACCTCAGAGCTGCTACGGTGTCTCATATGGAGGTATGTGAGGGCTGCTTGTATTGTAATTTGAATGCTTTGGAACCAGAATATAGCTCCTGCTATTAGGCAGTCAACAAACATTTTAAATGCCTTTTGTTCTTAGGGGTAGTTGTATAAAATCTTAACAACCAGTGGTTTCTTGTTTAATTTGAATATAGCTTAATTTAGCAGCTTGCCTTTCAAGATGGTCCTGGATTTACCACTGGAGCCACAACTTCCTTCATGTCGTGCCAGACTAGTTTTAAGGATAGGATATAATCAAATAATGTGGAGAATGTGTCCAAGAGAATGAGTGTGTGATAGCTGTTGGGTTACAGCATGCAGCAGAGTCTGTAGGAGAGGAACATATATTAGCCATTAAGTAATCCTGCAGTAGTAGTTATCGACTAGAGAGAAGAGTGAAAAAAGAAGGCTAATTACTTTTTTTCCCTTGCTAGTTCTGTTTTTCACCCCTTCCTGCTGATTCCTAGAATGTGGGTACTCTATTTTAAAGAAGGGCTTCTCTGTATAATTAGGCAATTTTATTACTATATAGGCAAGTATATGGTTACCATCAGTCAGTGGAAGTAGTTCTTTCACACTGCTTGTAGCTTTTCCTGGGTGGCACCGAAAAAGGAAGTGTTTTTTAAAGCCATTTGAAGGAATAGGAGAAATAGTGAACGCAATGAGCACGCAGGGCAGGAAGACTAGAAGTGCAGAAGCTCCTCTTCTTTAGAGTTGGCGGCTTCAAGCGGTACAGCGTGAAATGTAAGTAATTAAAACATGATAAAGGCCTGAAACACGATGCTCCTCCTGCCCTCCCGCCACTGGAGTATTTTTCATTCTGTGTTTTAATCCCAGGTCTTGTTTTTGTTTAGGTAATCTTTATATCAGGTTTCAGGGTACGTTCCCGTGCATAGTTTTTCCCAGTAGTGGCAGCCAGAAGTGGTTTCCAATCCATTGTTTTTAAAACTTTTATAGGATAACTATGAGTTAAATGAAACTGCCTCAGGTCCAATAAATTTATTCATTAATGGCATCAGCATTAGTTTTTTGGAGCGTTCTCAGTTGCTGTTATTCTCAGTGTAGTCTCTAGACTCTAGTCTATCACCAGGCCTTTCTGTGCAGAAAGAGCTGCCAGGGAATCAGAATAGGAAAGAATTCTATGACTCAAGTTGCAGTCACGTTGTTCCCAGGCACGTTGCCGAAGCCAGCCTGCTAATGGCATGCCAGTCCTCAGGGATGGTCCTCCAGTTCAGAGCAAGGCTTGGCAGTGGAGCGGCTGCAGCTCACCCTTTACCTAAGACTTTGCATTTTCCTTTTTCAAAGCTGCATGGAAAGGTGATTTCCACCCCCCACCCCCCCCTTCCCCACAAAGTTAAAGAAAAACAAACAAAAATCCCAAACAAACAAAATAAAACCAGCCACCAGGCATGTGTCTTCTGTCTGGGTGAGGAGCTGGAGCGCGTTAAGAGCTTGCTGACCACCCGTGGTGTTTGACTGGCGTCCCCTGGACTTCTTATTCCCTTGCCCAGCAGCCTTCCCATAGCTGGGAAACTGCAGGATTGCTGCTCCCCTAACAGTTCCCTTTTTTTCCTCCTAGCTTCCGAAAAAAGAAGATTCAACCCATGTTGAGTCAATGCTTGACCAATTCGGTGGCAAACGTGCTGGTAACTAAAGGAGGATATGTCATATGTGGCAGAAGCGCTTTAGGTGGGGCCATGCTGCTGCTTTCTGCGTTTCTCTGGAGACTTAGTTGTGGGAAGAACTGAGACACGTGGTGAGGAGGAGTAGAAATTTATGGGTTTTCTCCTGCTCCGGTTACTTTTGACAGGAAGGTTTTGCTACAGAGCAACTCCAGGATTTGTGTCCTGGAGCTAAAGGCTGGCAAGGAAAAATTTAAAGTCACTTTAAGTTCTTTTAATCTGATTTTTTATTTCCCTTTTTTCCTGGTAAAACAAGTTAGCACGTTCTGATATTTTTATCTACAGCATTAACACGAACAGTGACCATCGCCAATCCCTGTCATTATTATTTTGTGATCCCTCGGGAGCCTGCTGTACTGAGCCCTTCTCTTCCCGTTGCTTCAGCACCTGGGAATTCAGGCTCCAATGATATTTTCCAGCAGATGTGACTATCGGGGCTTGTTTATTTTTAGCTGGGGATTGTGCACCTTGATCTCGGTGGGAAGCTTCCTGTCCTCATTGTCTTTTACAACCGGTTGTAAAGGCAAGTGGCTTATAATGACCTACCCTTACTTCCCCTCGCTGCTTCCAAAAGACACAGGAATGTCATCATCACATGTTATAATTTACTCGGGGACTTTCCGATGAGGACCTCACAGGTTTAACCTTTCCAAAAGCTGTGTTTATTCGAGAGGGTAATAGCCTCGGTAGCCTAAACGTTGAGTCTAGGAAGTTATCGCGTTCTATCTGAGAAGTTCATTGATTTTTGTTCACTGAAGAGTTGTGATTTGGGGATGAGTGAATCTGTATTTTTCAGTGAGATGCATGTATTGATCACCTCATTCCGCTATAAGGTGATTTCAGAGAAAAACCTTTTTTATTTTTAATGTTGCATATTAAAGTAGGCCAAGTTCTAACTTCAATTTTAAACGATGGAGAAGGAGGGGAGCATTCAGAAAAGGATTCTATTTCTCCATCCTAATTGGCAGAATACTTTCTCTAAAAATGTTTTCAAACATTCTAAAACTTGTAAGTCTTCTGATTTATGCATGTCCTTCCTGCACATTAGTGCCTGTGTATGTTGTGTGTGATTATTTAGACTGGTGTGACACCGCTGTATAAAAGCCTCATGTATCAAGTTGTAGTGGAATGTTTTCCTCTTTAATTTACAAATACCTTAAAAAATATATATAAAATGCATAATACAGATGAAAAATGAGCTCTGCATTGTTGCTGAAAGTGATACCCGTTCGATTTTTGTTGAAGAGCATTCAGCAAAAAGGAGCTCTGATCTCAAGATGGGTACTTGCTTTTGCCTCTGTGGATGTTACTGTTGCGACACTATTTTGTCTGTTTCCTGTTATATAAAAAACAGTTTAAGAAGCAGATTTCCATCTATTATATTCTTTCGAAAACAGGCACGATGATCCAGCTGATGGTTTGGTTTAATATATATTAGGGTTTTGGAATAAAGCCCAAACTTGCGAATCATTTCATCTTGCTCACATAACTTGTTTGGCCATTATAAGGAAAAGAATGTTTGTTTCCTAAATACTCCGTGTGGTAGATAGCAGAAACTACACACGCACTACCTCTCCCCCAGGAAATTTTTTTCTACTAACAATATACAGATTATATTTTTGGCAACTATTTTGAATTCTGGAAGAGGGATTTGATACAAGGATCCCCTTTTAGTATTCTTTTGTTAATGTGAAAAAAAGGAAAACAGACGTGTCTTTTTTCTTTGCAAGGTAAGCAATTAGGGTGGGAGCGGTACTGCTGGTGGTGCTTGCCGTGTGATACTTAGTACTGGGTAAGGTTGTGGGAAGAAATCACCCCTCTAATTCTTCAGCACTGTGGAATGCTTTTGGAGGAACATGCAAGACCAAGGCTCTGCCACGAAGTTGTTAAAATTCCCGGTGTACATTTGATCTCTCAGAACATCCTGCAAAGTTTTGCTGCTTTTCTAATGGCTGTTTCACAAACATCCCCAAGGCAGAACTCCTCAAAACATCTGTAGTGGTTTTAGTTGGAGCAGAAGACTGTACAGAAGCTTCTTCTGTCCCAGAATAATTCTCAGTGAGGCCATCCTGGACTAGGAGACATCATACCTAAACTTTGTTCTCTTCTCAATGTCGATGTTGCAGGACTTTTGGTTACGTAAAAAAAGTCAATCCTTTTATGCCATGGAAAAATTTGATCCATACTTTCCAGTACTGTAAACTCTGAGAGATTTTTTTTTTTGCATTTTATTTTGCATCATAGCTTTTTAATGGTTTAGTCAATTTTGAGGACATTAAACAGTGATTTCAATTACGCATCCTACTTCTTGAATGCAGTTTGGCTTAGCCACGTGTCAAGGACAGAATTCTGTATAACCAAGAGGTGATGTATCAATCGTACCATTTTCCTGGGCCTTTACTTCCGACTGTGAGAAACTACCTGAAACAGGTACTTGGGAACAAACTTCTTAAACCACAATTTTCACAGTAGCATCCTAAGTGTGTAGTAACACTGCCTTGTTTATCCTTAGCTGCTGCTCTTCTCTCTGACCTTCGTACGTGCTTGCTTCCTTAGCTGTGGCATGCAAGCCAGCGTACCACCAGGATAAGTCCTTGTATTCCCTTGTAGGTTTAGGGAAGCTGATGGGAGACTTGCCCAACGTATCACTTCATGATAGTAGAAGAAAAAGGTGCTTATCATGAACACTGCTAAAGGCTTAAGAGTCCAGAAAGCTCCATGTAGGCTGTTGTCTTTCCCTTCTCATCAGCACAGGGACTGGTGGAAAGGACATATTGGATGCATGGTGTATTTTTTCTATTTGCCTTTTGCAGTGGTAAAATTTGTCGACTGAAAAAACTAACCTGTAGAAGAAAGATTTCTCTGAGGTTGTCATTCTTCTGTTTAAAATAGTATTGCTGGTGAATAAATGTATGGAACTTCCCCCCCACACACATGCTCCGGGTCTCTTGTAGTTAACCTTTGTCAAAGCAATGATAAAAAGTGAGCGTAAGAGAAAAATCTTGATGTAAAAGCCATGAAATGGTCTCTGGGGACCTGGTAGGCTGGGACAGAGAACTCCCTGTTTTGTTTTTAAACCATTTGTGTGCACTCCTGGTACTGATACTGGGAAAAAAACCCTCCCAACATGTACCTACAAAGCTCTGTTGAATGGCACATCCCAACACGTGACAGGAGAAGTGGTGAGGCTGAGCTACCTGAAAGAATGGTTTGGCATTCCTGTGGCTGAGAGGAACTGCTTTTGAGGAAAGAAAGGAGATGGGGAGGAGCCTGGGCAGCGATGGGTGTGCGTGGGGGGCGGTCAGGGAGGTGGGCTGGAGCTGAAAAAGCCCACATCCGTGTTTTTCCAGGTGTCCCTTTTGTAATCCTTCATTATTTTTTTTAGAAGAGGCAGCAAATCCAGTCATTCAGAAAAGTAAGTGACAACAAGAGGGACAAGTCAGACTTAGGCTGTGCTTTCGTGACCTGCTTTACTGCAGTTTTTGCAAGTGGTACCTCATAATGCTTTCTCGATTAGTGTCTCCCACACGCTCACTGCCCCTCATTTTATTCCCCATTACTTTATTGCTTTGCTTAATCCTTTATAATGTGTCGAACCCACTGTTAGGATCCCTTGCAAAGTTCAGGCTGCTGTTGAGATATTTTTGCTGGAAATAAATTAAATGGTTCCAAATTGCTTGTGTTTAGTGTGAGGAGGAAAAAAAAATCTTTTAAAGCTTCAGGTTTTACTAGAAATGAGTGACTTCTCCACTGATCAAACAGGACTTCCAGAATTGGCGCTTGCCTTCTGCCTAAATGATTCAGGAGGCCCCCTCCACGCTTAAAACATATATAAATGATGAAAACAATTAAATGTGTACATATTTTACAAGATTTAACTTGACAGGCCTGAATAAACTAGCTTCTGCCCTGCACCTTTGTTCTTGCCCTAGGTCTTTCTGTGTACTTGCGATAGACTTTCAACTCAGTCAGAAAAAATTCTTCATAACTTGACTTGGCATCAGGATTAAAACACAACTGTTTAAAGAATTGCTCATACCTTTCCCATTACTTTGGCAATATGACAATCACAGGTAGAAAAATTGAGCCACAAAATTCTTCAGAGCTCCTTTTGTTGCAGTTGTCGGGTGTGGATATTTTCACAAAAGGATGTCCTGCAAAGCAGCTTGCTGGAGAGAAGTTAGAGTGTGTGGTTCATTTAAAAACCTGTGTGTTTTGGGGGTTTTCATCGTTCCCTTGCATTGTTTCAAGGTGCGTTTCAGTTATAAATAGTAAATCTGTCTGGAAGTCTGCACTGGTGTGTCTTGCGGGCTGGGTGTAGTCGTTGGTGAGAACTCCCATTCTGTTATCTTGCCAAATTTATTTTGATTTTATATGAGTCCTGATTAACCAAAATATATTTATATATGGATGTGTAAGTTCAAAATATTACAGTCAGTGATTTCAGAAAGGCAAATACTATGCTGAGTGTGCTTACTCAGACAAACATTTCTCAGTGTCTCCCAGCTTCAGGAAAATATTTCTCAGTGAGAATGTTTTTGTGGTGCCTGGCCTTGCAAAAGTGTCCTTTTTTCCTGTTGTTCTTGAGAAGTTAAATTTAGTTTCATGTTGCTGGCCTCTTGACTTTGGGTTTTTCAGTGTGTAGTTCCAATACTTTCGTTTTATTGCCTTGCTTGTGAACCTGTTCAAGATGCTCTGATGGTTCATCAAATTAATACATTGCTGCAACTTCCTGAACTGGTGGAAGAGAAAAGCCTAGTGACTCTCAGCCGTACATAAGTTGTTTCCATTTGAGTTTACAGGTATTTCAGCCTCCTGATGACAGCTTACTGGTAGACTGTCAAGATGATGATCACCTCCAAAATGTCTTACATTGCATTTATTACCGCCTTCAGTTCCCAGCATTAGTAAAGATGAAAAGTCCTTTCTGATGGCAAGGCAGTGGGCAGGTTATACTACAGGAAATGAAGGACTTTGAAGCATCGTGTTTCTATCCTGATTTGCATCTTTCCTGTTTGTGTTAAGTAGCATAACAGAAGATATTTTGACAGGTACCTTTCCCATCTAACCTTTCTTTGCCAACTGAAAGAATGTCCTTTATTAGGTTAGTGTGGTGGGTTAATGATACTGTTGTTCATTTATGTAAAAATCATTGTGTGCCCGATGAGAAGCTCAGGGGAACGATTCCATTACAACTGAACTGATTCATGTCCTTTGATGGGCACCTAACGTGTCAGTCCAGCAAAAACACAGGTTCATAGCAGCTTTTCTTCCTCTTTTCCTGTTAAATAGAGTGATGTCAGTGGCCATAAAGCATAATTTCCATCTCTATACAGCTTTCTAAGTATCAGAACTATGTATCGACACATATATACGCATACATGCACGTAAAAATCAAATAATACAAAGGTAGAAGGAAGAAGCCTGATGGTGTTTATTATTATTTTTAAGTGATGCCATAAGCTTCCCCACAAGTTATGGTTGCCTTTCTAGTTGTAATGGGTTAATAGCTTACAGAAAGATAAAGAGACTCTATTGCGAGAATAAAGGGACATCTGGTGTGAAGAACACAACTATTTAGTATAAAATGATAAACAGCCGTACCTTCTTTATCATTCGGTAGAGCATACTGGCATTTAGAAATGGTATTTGTGGGTACGCAACACAGCCAAGAAGTACTTCATGCGGCAATGTAATTGTTCAGCATTTAAAATCAGCTAATGTGTTATTTTGTTTTCATGGAATATTGGACGGTGTGGGAATTAACACACTTCTGGGGGTGTTGAAGGAAAAGCCTTTGCTGGAATTGCTGGTAGGGCAAGAATTGTCCCGCAGCCACCCTTTTAACTCAGGTGGTTTTGTAGCAAGAAAGTTTTTAAAACAGTCTTTTTAAAAAGATCGTAATTCAAAAATTGTCACGTGCCTCCTTGTCTCATTAACCTCCAGTGCACAATCTGAGCTGCAAAACTGACAGACCCCCCCTTGGTAAAAGTGCATGAAAAGATTCCTTTCTGACTTTTTGTACATGTATTGCGCTCTTTATTATTCGATGACAGATTAGGAGATACCCAGTGATTTAAAGGACATAATAATTTGGAGGAAAACTTGTCTTTAAAGAAAGAAGTTGTTGTGATTGTAAAGAAACCTGAGACACGGAGTTATATAAGTTTCAAATAGTCCTGAGCTCAGCTTACAGCGTATCTGTGTCTGATGCTTCTACCTCTCGTATGACTGGAAATTAGTGTTCCCTGTCAACAGGTTGTTACTCGGTCTGTTTTGCATAAAGCTATTATGGAGGGAGCAGGGGGGGAAGCTGCCTTTGGTCATGACCCAAAATCTGCTGAAGATAGTGGAAAGATTTTCCTTGACTTCATAGTGCTTGGGGTCAGATCCTTGGAGTTTGAAAAAATCCAGGAAAGGAAAACAAAAACCAGAGGTTTGAAAAAGAAGATTTTTCTGTTTGTTATTTGATTACTCTGTGGAATTACAGCTTAATTCAGAGCGAGTGATTCAACCCTGAGTAAAGAGAAATAATTTTGGCATTTTCTTTTTCATAACTGATTTTTCTCTCTTGTGTATTGGAGAAATTACCACAATAAACACAACTGAATAGTATATTTACTAAGAGAACTACAAAACAAAAAATCCAGCAGTAGTGGAGCTTTTCATAAAAACATCATTGGACTGCATTGATGCAGTTGTAGTGCTCAGCCATAAAAATGCAAAGTCACAGCTGCTAGTTAACTCTGTTACAACGATGCCTGTTTTTTCATTATAAGCATTGTCTTTCGCAATTTTGTTTTCAAATACTGTTGGGTCAGCTCTGTTAATAAAGGTGCCTTCAGGATATTTGCAGCTAGTTAGGTGGTGTTCCGGGTACCAATCCAACGCTCAGTCAGAAACTATTTGTTACTTTTTTTGTATGCAGCAGTAACAAGTTTTAACATTAAAGCATCACGGTATCTGATTGCCTACAGGAAAGGGATATAATATTCACTTAGCAGCCAATGAATGAATGATTAAAATCTTAAAAGCATTTAATAAGATTGAAACACAGAGCAGGGCTGTTCTCCGGTGTAAAGTTACAGAAGAGGTTCACTGGGTCAGAGCGAGAGTACGGGAGATGGAATTTTTGTTGTTGTTGAAGGAATAGTAGTGTTACTTTTGCTGTCAAGTCAAGACAGCTCTGAGGGGAAAACCGTACAAGAGTGGTGGTATGTAAAAAACAGCACAAAACAAAAGAATTGATTCCACACCTGTAATTTGTTGTAAAAAATAGCCATTTTTACACAAAGACGTGCATACACCTTCTACCCTGACCATTAGTTAAAGCCTTTTCTACCAGCCTCACCCACACACACCCTGACCCTTCTTACCCAGACACTCAGACTTTGTAATAAAAAGAAAGCCGAGTGGTCTGGAAACTGGTGCCCTGTTGAGAAGAAGGGTGTGTGACAGCAGGGCAAGACTGTTCCCATCCGTCCCTTACTCCTTATGTCCTGGGTGCAAGACTGTGAATATTTCTCCTGCGTTAACAAAACCCCACCTCTGTAGTCCCAGGAAGATCATATTCTGGCTGTAACAGTTAGGGCCACATCAATAGACTCTGAATTTAAGGTAAGTACTCAGTCAAATCTGAATTTAAGGCAAGCACTCGGTCGAAACTGTGATTCAAGGAGGTAGTTAAACACGTGGACAGACTTGTTGTCTCAGACAAGCCCTGTAGAACATTGCTTGGTTCAATACAATCCATTTCCTAAGCGCTGCTGCACATAGTGGAAAAAGCTTCTGAAAGGATGAAATATCCTGCATTTTCACACTTCTCTCTGCCAGGCTTAGCCACAGACTTTAGAAGGTGACACCTGTTCAGGTGAGATTTAGTTTTGATAGTTGAATGTTGTAAATGACCATTTGTGGCATAGATGCTCCCAAATAGCTTATGAAAGAACACAGGCTTCATAACAATAATAGTAAAGGATACAGCTAAGGAATACCATTCTACATTAAGTGGGGAAAAAAAAAAAGTAGCACGTGGTCAGCATTTTTACAGAGATTTTTTCCCCAGCACCCCTGCTTAAAGTGAACTTGGCAAATGTCAGGGTGTTTATTAAGGACATCTGAACACTTCACTAGATCAGTATTATTGAAAGTGTTTTCTGCTATTTTGTGCATTTAGACTTTGACGCTGAGTTACATCTCTCTTGAAGATGAGAGGTGGTAATTGGTTCTGTAAGGACCTCAAGCTTGCCAAAGATTCCTGCTAAGCAATTTCTTGAGAGCCAGGAGAGAGCCCCAGCGAGCTGCTGAGCCCGGCCTGCCTACCGGCTGTCTGTGCCAGAGGCTGTCTCGAGTGCCCAGCATAAGGAACAGACTGAGACACACGACAAATGAAGCACGGTGAAGAGGAGACTTTGAAAATATGACATTATCTCCATTTAATCCTCCATAGTTTGAAGAAACCTTGTGTCTGCCGAGTAAACTGTATTGGAAGCCTAGCTCCAGGACTAGGGAGATGTATCTCTGCATTTGAGAAGTGCAGTTATTTTTCCTGGAATTATTTCTCTTCACCTTCAAGCTAATGCTCAGGGGCAGAGAAATCAAGGCTGTGCAGTTTGAAGCCAAAAGGTTCCCAGGAACACTGAAAAGCCTTTCAATACCATGGTCTTAATCTGAAAGTGCTCCTAAAATAAATTACACGTTAGGTTGGGTTTTTTCCTGAGGATGCTAAACGTTCTTTTTTCCTCCATTGCAGTCTTTGTGCTCTACAAAACCTGCA
This sequence comes from Eurystomus gularis, assembly GCA_013400335.1. Lineage (NCBI taxonomy): Eukaryota > Metazoa > Chordata > Aves > Coraciiformes > Coraciidae > Eurystomus > Eurystomus gularis. The sequence continues at coordinate 89,480 of VZZY01011254.1, read as the reverse complement.
TGTCGAGTGGAAAAATTGGATTGGGGGGAATAGGGTTTTTTTGCACATTCGTGATTATTTCTGAGTGACTTGATGAAAGCTGATAGCTGCCCACACAGGTGACTGCCGCCTCGCCGGCCAGAGGAGAGGACACAAGTGCCATGGTCCTGGTGGGTACATCAGCTGGGGCATGTGGACAACCACAAGCTTTTCCATCCGTTTCTCCTCCCCAAGTTCCATAATTAACATTGATTTTCAACTTAAAGAAAGTATCTTAGGGAAATAAGAGTCTTGATCCTGTTGATAAAATAACACCGGGGCAAAAAAAAAAGGGAAAGGCCATGCTAACAGGTTTCTCTAGCCCAAAGTCTGTGAGGTATTAGAAATATGTTTTCCCTCTCCCTGCCTGTCTCCCTGGCCCTCTTTCACCGTAAGGAGAGTGTCGTCGCTCTCCCTTTCCCCATCAGCACTCGTGGCGGCAGTCGGTCTGACCTGGAAAGGAGCTCAGGCTCCGGAGGTCTCTCTTTTGACCCGGCGATGTCAGTAATTCACTCTTCGTTCAGGGCGCCGAGCGCCTGCTTCACCTGATGACATTGGCAGGAGGTCGCCGGCGGCTTTCGCGGTTGGGTTTTGGTACCCACTCGATGCTCTGCGTGCGTCTGTCAGGAAGGGAAAAACTCCGAGACTTTTCTTTAAAGCACAGCACAGATCCGAGGGAGGGCAGTGAAAGGTGCCCAGCGGGTCCCAGGCAGAAGCTGAGGTCCTCTCCTGGACTGCAGCTGTAGCCTGGGGCTGGAGGAGTCATGACCCGCCCCGGGCAGGGTCAGCACCTCTCTTACTCCCCTTGGGAGATGTGCTGCTGGTATTAGCACTGCATGAAGCATGCCAAGAGGGGGGGTTTTCACCTCCTGTGACCTGAACTGGCCGGTGGTTACCTAGGTGGTGCCAGCTCACATGAAGGCCCGAGAGCTCTCTTTGTCTCACCATCCCTTTTTCACAGGCGAGCTGATTTTTTGGCAGCTTCTAGAGGCAGCTCTGTGATGAAAGGTGTCTGTGTGAAATTCAGTGATGTGGAGCGATGTCTAACACGGAGTGATGTCTTGGAAGGTTACTTGGTTCACTGGAAAGCGTTAACTTATATTGCCTGTGCAAAATGAAAGTATTGGCAGAGGTTCCACCCTGGAGATGGCTGTGATTTAGTACTGGGTGCAGCGCTGCAGTACTTTGTGGTTTAGGAATCCTCGGTATGAAATGAAGCATCATTATACTTTCATTGGGCCCTACTGCAAGTATACTTGACTGTGCAGTTATTGCTACAAGGTCCTCCAGCTTCTTGGTGGACGGAAAACCACAAGCATAGCTTGAAATGTACTTTCATTTATAAGCTAGCACTCTTAAACAAGTTTCTAATTTAATTGAGAATATTCTCAGTAATCTGGACTTCATTCTCAGAATGAAGTTTTAGAAAAAAAATTACTCTTTGCTAATTAATATTGGTAAAAACCTGATCAGGATCAGCAGATCAGGAAGGTACTTCTTCATCTGATTGCTCAGTGTAAGTAAGAAAAGTGCCTTTGTTGCTCTTAAATGCCTTGCTCACAAAACATTATGCAACTTAGCTCATCATTGAAAGGGGTTATTTTTCTGCTGCTCTTTTAGTATTCCTTGCTTAATTTGTTGGGTAATGCCTGTCTGCGTAGATCACCGAATGGCAGGACATCAGATGGGGTGATATTTCAAGGTCTGTTTCTCACCTTGTATGATTTTGCTGGTAGAAATGAATTGATTTGTCTACCTTCCATTTCTCCATCCCTAAAATGGAAGTGCTGATGTTTTTAGACATACTTTTTGTTGATACTTATGCTTAGAGAACTGACATTGCTTGGTTTTAATTAGTGTGAAGCATTAAGTGGCATACGTGCTTTGTTTTTATATTTTTGCTGTAGGAAAAAGAGGCGTAACACAGGTATGAAGGGCTGCAGAAATCTCAGAAATGCAGATTCTGGTTAGTCTTTTAATAGCTAGCATCCAGGTGAGAACTACACATGAATTCATTCTGAAATATTCTTGTTGGGCAGAAACTTTTTTTTTTTTTTATTTACCAAGTGGTGATGCCTTTGGACTTCATCTGAGGACCTGAGCCCATTTCTCAGAGGCAGAGCGCCAATAAGGTTTCTGACCGAAATAACTGATAGTCTCAGTACGAGATTTGAGGCAACAAATGGCTACAGGCAGAAAGGTGAAAACAGCAGAGCAACAAAAATATCATGATGTGCTGGCCTCAGCATGCTAACGGACCAAATTTTGTAGGGATTGTGGGGTTTAATATGGGTGCGTGTATTTCGTAGATATCAAGGGTCTGAAGAAGTGCAGCTAAGACAGACAGGATAAAGATTATTGCAAAAAATACTCCTAAATCCAAGCGTTGGAGGCAACGTAATTTTTAGATTTTGCTCTGTGTGTGTGTTTATTTTTAAGTACACCAAACAACTGAGGCAGTGATGGAGGACATCACTATGGGCTGAGGTGAGGCAGGAGTGGATATTCTGATAAACATAGAGTGGTTTGGGTTGGAAGGGACCTTAAAGATCTAGTTCCAACCCCCCTGCCATAAGCAGGGACACCTTCCTCTAGACTAGGGTGCTCAAAGCCCTATCCAACCTACTCTTGTCGGATGCCCCAACGTCCAGTGTTGGGGCATCTACAACTTCCCCGGGCAACCTGTTCCAGAGACTCACCACCCTCAGAGTGAAAAACTTCTTCCTTACATCTAATCCAAATCTACCCTCTTCCAGTTTGAACCTATTATCCCTCGTCCTATTGCTACAAGCCCCCATAAAAAGACCCTCCCCAGTTTTCTTGTAGGCCCACTTTAGATACCAAAAGGCCACAAAATGAGTGCATCTATTTTAGAAAAGTTTTGCAGAAAGAACCTGAAAAATTTAGATCTCACATAAGTGTGACGAACTCAGGAAATGGCCTGAGTCAGAGGTGATCGGGTTATAATCTTGATTGACAGAGTAGTTTTCTGTTTCATGACGAGTGGGAAAAGTGATGGAGGTAAATACATACAGGAGATCAAAATACAGGAAACTGGTGGAAGGAGATGCCTGCAGCCGAGATTTGGAAAGACAACACACATACCTCTATTGATGTCAGGTCATTGGAAGATGGGGAAAAATAGTTTGAATATTGGTGAGGATGATGATACCAGATGTGAAAGAGACCACAGTGGAAAATGTCAATTAGAGACAGTCTGGGATGAGAACTGGATGAATGGGATGCCATACAGAGCTGGGAAGGGGCTTGGGAGTGGAGCAGAGGGGCTAAAGAGTGTGGTTTTTAGGGTGGTAGAAACCAAGTGTTTGGTCTGTGGAAGAAGAGAGTTGAAGAACCCAAAAGGCTGAGGACAGGATAGATGTGGATTTGAAGGACTCAAGCAGATGAGTTGGGTGAGTCCAGAGGGGAAGTAGAGGAGTGAAAGGAGGAGACTGGAGCTGGGACTGAATTGCAAGAGGAAAGACTTGTAGATATGAGTGATGGTGGAAAATGGAAAGATGAAGGTCTTACGTTTTGATATTTTCTATGGCAAGAGATTCTCTGGAGTATACGTGGGAAGGAAGTGGAGGCAGCAAGGAGGAGCACTGAATGAGAAGTTGGTAAAAGGGACTTAGGATTTTGGAAATTGTTTTCACTGAAGTTTAGAGAAACAGAGCCAACATAGTTAGGAATGTGGAAGAATTAAAAGGGAGAATGAACTTGCAGTGGAGGACATCAGCCAGATCTTGAGATTTCCAGCAAAGATGATCCATTGCACAAGAACAAGAGCTGAGGAGATGGGTGTTGGTCTGGTTGGGAACATGCAGGTTGCATGCCAGGTGTTTGGTTATCAGTTTGTCAGTGACTATAGGTAGTGTTTCTTAATTCACTGTTTAAAAAATTGTTGCTCTGAAAAAGCCTCAACCATGTTGTCCTCTTACAAGAAGTTATTCCTGTCCTAACATGCTGTAAGTTGGCAGGAGAAAGTGTGACTGTTCCTGCACTGTCTGGAATTTGGACAGTTTTTGGCTGTAACCTTTCAAATAAAGGTAACAATAACAAGAAGTCATTGCTGCTTTTTTTTTAACTATAAATTACCGACTTTGGTTTGTACGGTCAGGAATGTAGAGCTGGAAGCTACTTTCTGCCACCTTGTTCTATTTATGCTGTGAATCTTACTTAATGAGTAATAGAAAGAAGAGGCATTCAAAGAGAAGCAGATTCGAGTATCGGGAAAGGGATTTTTAGAATTCACAGCAAGACTGTACTGAGGCAAGAAGAAGTGTAGATGAATATACTTCAAGGAGTTTAGTCAACCTCTCTGCTAGGTAAACCAGTAAAATCAGGAAATTTATATCTGGGGATGATGCACTGTCTCAGCTTGTTGATTACTGGTTGGTGGGAGCAATAATTGTTTTTACTGCCTCTCATGCTTATAGTCTACTAGAATTTTAAAATTCTGTCTACTCCTAGACAGTGAAAGAAATAAAATGGTGCTGAGTAGTATATATATATCCATGAAAAATATTTCCGTGGGTATGCAGATATGTTATTTATTGATTCTCGGTAACTATTTTGGATCTACTGGGATCAAATACGTGGATATTGGTTAAAGTGAGGAGAAAATGAGACTTACCAGGAGGCAATGTAAAAATCTCTCAAATTCCTCAAAATCCTTTGGACTATAATCAAACCAAGATTTCCTGCAAAGTTCACTTCTGTTTCATGGAGAGCTTCCTTTTCTAATGGAAATGGGATTTTTGAGAACTATACTCGGGCATACTGGGTGACATATTCCACTGCTTTTTGAGTTTCAAACAGGTGTGCTTGAGCCTTCAAGTCTTCTTGTGCTTTTTCTCTGCAGTTTATCCTTGCAGAAATCACAGAGCCTGTAAAAGCCTTTTCATCCTACTTCCCTTCAGCTAGTATCTTGGCAAAAAACCTCAAGGTTCTCCATTTCTAGTTCAAGAGAGGGACCAACGTTAGCTTTTAACATAGGATCTGCAGCCATGAGCAGCAGCATGACCTGCATTCCAGCTGAAGCTCAGGTTTGCAGAGACGTGGTGCTGAAGCCATGTGGGCTTGCAATGGAGCATCTCTGCTGGGACTTCTTTGGTCCAGTCTAGTGGTGAAGCCCAAACCACCTGTCTGCATTGGATGGGAGCTGGAGCTGGGGTGTATGGAGCTAGCCTGAGGTATGGGCAGTGGTGTAGAAATGTATAGGAACTTGAAAATTGCTTGAGGTCTAGGAGGATGCAAAAGCTGCACACATGTAAGACTAGAAGCAAAAAATCCAGATGCTAATTCTAATTAGAACATTGACTTCCTAGGATGCTTCTGACAAACCCCTAAAAGTGTGTGCTCCCCAGTTTCCACCCTTGTAAATCTGAGATGTGTCTTGTTTCACAGAGATGTTACAAACATAAACTGCTGCTGTCAGTTTTTATTACAATATTACAGTTTTTTGAAGACATAAATTATACTTGAAGTTATAAATCATTAGTCGTATTGTCTGATAGTGTTTTGTGCCATCCCTCTACCAGCATTTTTATGCAGAATATCAGTGATTGTTGCTTAATAGGATTAACAGAAATGCCAGAGCAAAAAGAAACTGTTTGATTCTTCCGTAGTCCTGACAGAATCTCCTCATTTTGTTTCACTCGTGGAATAGCTTGCCTGACAGAAAATCAACTGCAAAACAACAGTTTGAGACTACACTCCAGCCCCAAGTCCTTGCCAGTGCTTGGACTTTTAAGGCAATGATCTGTGTAGGTGCTGGGTTTTGGGGGTGGCCTGAGAAAGGAGAGTTCCGAGAGGTCCTCAGGTAGCTTCTGGGGGTTTTACCTTTTCCTTTCCCTGCTCCTCTTCTAAAGGAAACATTTTCTACTGGTTTTCTTTCCCAGTAATACTCTATTTCTTTGTGTTCTGTGTGAAGTTACAAATGAAAGTGGATGATTTTTTTTTTTCCATGTCAGGGGCCTGGTTTTCACACTCCCTCCCCTTCCAAGTTCAGGCCTGCACTCTGTCCGCTGCATATCTGATTCATTTTAGTTCCTCCAGGGATGTGTTTATATAACCTTTTAATACCAAGGACCCGGGTGACCTTGGCATAACACCATGAATCATATATGGGAAATGTAAAGCTAGCGAGAAGAAATGAAGTAAGCGTATTTATGGTCCGAAAAGTAATTGTACAAATCTCATCTTAGGCAGCAGATAGGCTTCCTGTGTGTGTTTTGAGTTGTCTCTGCTGACTTTCCTGACAAAAATGAACCCATGGGGAACTTAATTGGCTCTCGAACCCCAAGCTGATTTTGCAGGCTGATAATTAGTGTGTTTCTGTGAGCATATTTATATACACATTGAAAATAAGACCCTATCTAATTTAGATACTATTGAGAGACACAAGACAGGGACATCCCATGGTGTGATTTCATTTCTATTTATTTATACAGATTTATAAAACTCATTAAGCATGCATTCTGTGCTCTGGACTCCTGACACATAAATCTAACATGTACATCACTAATTTATTATTATTTTATTCAAGGCCTGCTCAGCACATCTTAAATCAGAGCTGCACTCCACCTAACAGTAAAACCAACAAGACTATAGCCACATAAATCTCTCCAGCCTCCGTCCATCTCCTCTTCAGAGTTCAGCTGCGCTTTAGACACAAGATCACGTGTGGCACATGCCTGGATTGCAAGCACTTAAGAATGAGTTATTCCCAAAACAATTTTGGAAAATTGCTTTTCCCGAAAGGACTCTTCTTTGGGTCTCTTCCCCCTTGCCCTCCAGCTGATGAAACTTTATTAGCAACTTGTACTGTGCTGAAGGTGTCCTAGAAAATTGCCTGGGCTGCCGTCATTTCTCTGGGTAATAATTTTATGTTACATTAAGTCAGTATGATATGACCTCACTGAAGGTGAAAGTTTCAAAATCTCTTTGCTCAAACTTTTTCTTAGCGGAGGGCCTGTCTCATCACTAGAAGTAAGAAAGAATCAAGTATTTGGGACTCACGCTCCCAAAGCACCTTAAAAAACTTAGCAGTGTGATATGAGATTTAGAAACACCTTCCCTAGCTGACTTACCCACTCATGTTTTGTGATTTATTCTTGTTAAGGTCATGACTGAAAAGATCCCTGCTGGCTTTTTGGTGGGATGCTTCAGCGGAAACAGTGTTTTCTGCTCTTTTATATCCCTTGGTTATTTTTCCCCCGTCTTTGCCTCCCTCCAGACAAGAAGTGCATTTTCTTTGGTGGCACTGTGTAGAACATTTCCTGCATGTGATTCCAATAGTCAGTTGAATTTAAATGACTTAAGTCATTATTTTAACATGTAAACAGCATTTTTGAAAAGTAGAAAACAAGGAGAGGCACTAACACCTATGGGGCATGAAGACATATTGGCAGGCTGGTTGATTGAGTAAATAAAAGGTCACAGAGCCAAATTCATGCGTTTGTGGGAAAAGCGGATGCTTACACGGTCACTAATGGACATCTCGGAATTTCACCATTGGAATGCAGGGACAAAAACAACCTCTTAGATCATTCAAGCCACCTCCCTGCTAATGCGTGACTGTTTTCTGGGGCTGAAGCAAATTGGAGGGTAGTGCTGTCCATGCTCGACACAGAAGCTTCCCGAGCATCCAGCGGTGTGTTGGAGATTTTGTCTGGCTGGGGTTGGCAGCTCTTCAGAGGGATGGCATGCAACAGGTACAGCTAATTGTTCTAAGTCACACCTTGCTTGAAGCAAATTGCAGTTACCGTGTATGTTACAGCTTCATCCTAGGGTCCTTTTATTTTACAATTAAAAAATCTTTTTTTCTAGAGAAACTCTTGTACAAAATCTGTGAATTCTGAAACCAGGCAAACACCAAATGTGAAAAACTTACCTTGTATACAGGAACAAAGTTATCATTATCATGTGTTCAGCTTTTGATTTTCCAGACTTTACCTATATTTTTTTAAGCTTTGCCAGAACTCAACCAATTATGGTTTAATTTTTCTTTTGGGGAAAGAGGTTATATCATGTCAAAGAAACATTTGGAGACCAAATATGTGTATTCCTAATGACTTCTTTATTCCAGTTCGACAGCTTGGAATGAAAAACCGACTTAAATCTCTTGTCTGTCCTCACATTGTACAGATTAATTTTCCTCGTGCTTGATACACTGCACATAGGCAAGATCATAGAATGTGTCCGGCTGGAAGGGACCTCTAGAGGTCATCTAGTCCAACCTCCCTACACAAGTAGGGACATCTACCTAGGTCAGGTT
>VZZY01011254.1:0-81029 GCA_013400335.1 Eurystomus gularis | reverse complement strand
CTGGATGCAATACTCCAGGTGAGGTCTCACCAGGGCAGAGTAGAGGGGCAGAATCACCTCTCTTGATCTGCTGGCCACAGTTCTCTTGATACAGCCCAGGATGGGACTGGCCTTCTGGGTTGCCTTTGCACACTGGTGGCTCATTTCCAGTTTTTCATCCACCAGCACTCCCAAGTCCCTTTCCACAGGGCTGCTCTCCAGTATGTCTAGGTGACCAGTGGTCAGGACATACTTCAGTTAGGACTATCTTGTCCACCTAGAGGAAGCTGCACAGTGAAGCAAAATGGGAGTGCTTGTGTATTGCAGAATATTATTTTGTGCCTCATACTTTTAACTCTGAGAACTGTGGAGTTTTTGTGCTTTTGCTTCTTTCCCTCCCCAGTTTGGCAAGCACATAGGATTTAGAAGCACTTGCACTTGGCTTTGATTGGAGAACAATTTTTTTAAAGCAGCCCATTGATGCGCTGAAGTTATCAATAATTAACTGTTATTTTGATGAGGAGGGAAACAGACTCATTATTTAATTTGAAATAAATGATTCCATCTCTGGTTCAGATGCATTTGAAAGCTTTTTGCATAGCCGGTTTCAGTCTCACCTTGACTGGTTTATTTTTTTTCTTTTCTTTTGTGAGACAGAGATATAAATCAGGCAGGTGGAAAAAGAGGGTTTATAACTACCATGTTGAATTGCATGTCCAGATCTTAAATTTCTGTGACCCAATATAAAGCTAGACAACAGTATTCTAGGCACTGAGAAATCAATCTAAAAACATTTTAACAGGCTTAATAAATGGCTTGCTTAGCATTCTAGACTGCCAGGCACACCAAAAGCCATTAGACTCCTTGGAAGACGACATTATAACCACAGAGGTAAAGACTGTGCAGGAACATACCATGCTTACTACATCTGCTAACCATTTATCACTCGAGGGTTCCTGCTTGTTCACATATCTACCAGTAGCTCTACATTGAGCAAGTAGTTGGTAGATTTTACTGCTTATCCAGCTCAGCTATTTTGCTATTTCATCTACTCCTTTTGGACAGCTTAAGTTCTCTTTCCTGCACAGCAGCCTCCTGTGTTCATATGTGGTGCTTAACCAAGGTTTGAGTTTTTCAGTTGGGATTCACCCACACCTTTCTGTGTCCTTTATTCTCAAATACACATTCTGGCGAGATCTTAGAGCACTGTTAGATTTGCTGTTGTGGCTTGAAAAAAAGAGGAAAAGATTCTCAAAATGGCAATCTTGGTTGCCCAAAGTGCTTAAGCAAAGTGTTTAAGTTCTTTATTTTAAAGACAGTTCTTCACTGGCTTTTAAATGTGGAAAGACTTTGCTGGATGACAGTTCAGTCTCCTTAGTTATGAGCAGACAGTCGCTTCCCTGAGCTCCGTCTGGTTTTCCATGCTGCTGATTTATTCTGGAAACCAGAACTGCAAGTGTGTTTTGCCTCCTTCTGGAAACGCAAACATTCTGGGGAAAGATGTGTGGATTTCAGGGTCTGACAAATAAAATGAGGACGCACTTGTTATGACTCAGAGATTAAACTGTTAAAATGAAAAACCTGAGTGCAAAGGTAAAGATGTAACAGTTGTTAATTGTATTTACAAAGTAGAACTTGTTTTCTGTCCTCTATAATCTACATAATATTTAAAACAGAGCCAAATGGTTTGCCAATCTTTTGTGGCTTCCAGGAGTCTTAAGATGTTCATCTTGACTGAAGTTCATCATAGGTGCAAGAACAGGAGAAGCAACTGCTGCATTTTGTCGGATGATGTGAGGGGACATCGTTGGGAATTGGCCAAAAATACTTTATCTTGCTCATTCCTTATGCCACCACTACTGCTTCCAGAGGACTAAAAGCATCCAAACAGGGTTGGGGGTCAGGGAGGGAATACATTTCCTCAGCCATACCCCGTTTTGTTAAAGGGGTTGTCGTGTCGTGGTAGAGACTGGGAGGATCCGTAAACAAAGAAATGATGGAAACGGTCTTTGAAGACCTGGCAGTTTCAGTAACTAGGTCAGGAAATATCAAGCAATAGTATAAACACTCTTGTCAGTTATTCTGTAGAAAATATCTTTTAATTTAATTTTTTATTTTAGGTTTTTTTATAATTCTGGATGCTAGAGGGTATTCAAAAAATATCTATCTCTTGTTAGATTTCCCCAGATTTTTTCCAGATTGTTTCCCTCTGACATCCTTATATTTTCTTTAGTTTCAGAGGAGGAGAAAGTCCTGCAGAAATTTTTCTGCATGCATTTCTTCTGCCATGGGGATGTATTTACATCAGTTTCTCTGTAAATATCTGTACTGCTGTAATTGTTTGTTTTTCCACTTCATTTATGTACAATTTTATAGCCAGAAACCATTTTAGAAGGTAGTTCTTTAAGAAACAGTTCCAAAATGTTTGATGTGTGTGAAATTTTGACTTTATGCCGTGAAGCGTAAAACCTTTTCTTGAGATTTCTACCTGTTTGTTGGCACAGGTTTGATAACACGGTCATGCTGCTTCTCCTTCACGTGATACCCAGTCTTTCATACGATCTCAGAGGCAACAGCTCAGAAAGGGTCCTACTCCTGCGTTCCTACAGCTCTCTTCTCTGCCTGCCTTCTGGAGGTGACCAGGCTGGTGATAAGAGAGGATGGGATGCGCTAAGGAGCTGGTCCTCGTTTCAGTGATAGCGTTTGCTTATAGGAATGTTAGGGGTAATTCTCATTTTACTTTCCTCTGAACGAAGCAGAGACTTTCAGCTGCCCCTAGAAGTCTGTAGGTTTTGTGTGATTACCTTAATTCCTTGAGGAGAATTTTATCTCTGAGGATTTTGTTCTGTGATCACCTCTGCGGGAATAAAACTCTTCATGCTGAATTGCATCGTGTTCCTATCCATTTATTCTCCTTTGGAAGTCACGATATTTTCATCTCGTAATCGTCCCTCATTATCCAGACATTGCTGCAGGAGGAACCTTGTGTTTCTGAGAAATATTCGAAGCTGATAGGCAACTGTACCAGCGTAGTTAACAGAGAAAGGTCTGGCCTCACTTAACCAAGAGTGTGTGAGCATACGTGTAACTGGAAACATTTGTTTTCCCTCTGTTTGTGAAATTAGGGAAGGCTTCTTGCCAAGAGAGGAGCATCAAACAATGTTGTAATGTCTTTTGATGTTTCTTGCTTGGTCTTAAATCATGCTCTGATGTTAATTAGTTTGGTGGGGTGTTTCTTTTTTTTTTTTAATCATTTAATGACTCAAGTATATAAAATAATTTTCCTTGCCTACACCAAAATATTGCAGGCTGGGGAGATGCTACTTGAGGTTAGAGAGGTGATGAGAAAGCCAGGGTCTTGCACAAGAAAGTCAGTCGGCAGCAAACAGAACAAGTGTTGCTACAAATTCTTTAGCAGCTTTAGGGTCTGTAGTAGCAAATGCTGGTAGGAGCTGAAAAGTGCTTTCAGTAGCTCCTGGAGGACCAGAAGCCACCTAAGGCAAAAGGTTAAAAGGTGGCACAGGGTTTGTGAAGCCCTGGCGGCTGTCGCTGCTTGATAACTTGTTTTCATTCTGAACCCTTCCAGTATTTCTTTCTTGACTCACATTTTCTTCCACCCTCAGAGCACCTTTTGTTTTCACAGGGTTTTAGACTTTCTGTAACCTATTATGGGACTATCTGTGTCAAGTAGAATTTCCTTAAATAAGCCACTATAGAGAATGGTCTTTAAATGAAGAAAAATGGTCATTCCAAAGAACTAGCTGGTAAAAACTAAAATTAAATGAGAAAAACCACCAATGAGAGCTGAATTGTACAAATTGACCTTGTAACTACACAAAACAAACTTGTATTCCTTGCACTTCTGGACTTTGATCATCTATATTTTAATAGGAAGAGTACCAAATAATTTGAAATGTTATACCTATCTATTAATCTGTTGTTACATTAGCATCTTGCCACTAGTGAGATCTTTTTAATAGGCTTTGTTCTTATGCTGCTTGTTATATATTATAATTAATTACCCAGAGGCTAAAATTATTCTATAGGGTAAGCGTTAAGGGGTGAGCAAATCAGATGATGATTTGTAGTGTAAAAGCATGTAATGCTAAATAGTTCTGGTTTTTCTTACCTGTTTACCCTGGGTTTGTAATGATTATGATGAGGCTGTTCCAGCAGCAAAGAGCTGAAGAGGATTCATCTCATCCAGTCAAACTGATTCCCTTTATAGTCTATTGCACTTTTATAGTCAACTAGAGATTTAAGGGCATGAATAACTTTATTTAGGTATCTTTTTTAATGGAAAAATTATTTATACCTCGAAGCCCTCTGACTGTCAGTGGTGCACAGGGTGATTAGCTTGAAGACAGGTGTCTGTATTTAGCCAGATGAACCCCATTTCACTGTGGTGAAACTTGAGATATTTGTGACTGTGACACAAGTCTGACTTATCCTCCCCTTAAATAAGAAAAAAAAAGAAAATAACTGTATTATTCTAAAGAGAAGGTTGTTTGAGAGCCTGGTCTCACATGCGTATGCCATTGCTTCTCTCTCAATAGACAGACAAAGCCTGTAAACGTTTTGTAGAAAACTTTTGTCACAGTCAGCACTTTCCTGAGAAATACTTTGGGTTTAGCAAAATTACTGATTTTATTAATGAGGCAATTATTACCATCATTCATCAGTTTATTATTTCAAGGTGTTGGGTACAGATGCTCAGTTTGGCAGGCAGGATATTTTGCCTGCACGGAGAGATTATGAATTTTGAGTGTTTTGCTTGGGTGTTTCTTCAAAAGCTTTTCCCTGTGTACCACTGTTCTGAGAGACTGAAAGAGAAGTGCCTTAAGTATAGCTACTTATTTACTTACCTCATGAAAAGTGAGCAGTACTTTTTTCCTTGGGGTGTGTGACTCGCTCTGCTTACCTGTATCTGCTACCTTTTCTGCTTACTATATAACCTTTTAAATATTTTAGGTAGAGATAGTAGTATGTGAACACGCTTCTGGAGCTATCAGGTGAAACATCAGTGCGCTGGAAAAATAAATAAAAAATATACCTTAAAATAAGGCAAACACACCCCAAACCCTCTCAGTCAGCTAATTCTGAAAAGATGGTGTCTTCACTGACAAGGTATGATGGCACAAGCATGCCTCCTGCCCTAATGAAGCTGAAGTCCTAGATGATTTTTAGAATTATTACAGGCAATCTAGGTAGTGCTGCCTATATTTAACGTTGGCCGACTCTGTCAAGTGGTTCAGTTACAGGGATCTTTATAAATTGTGATTCTTTGACCATTGGGACCATTGCCTGCTTCAGGCTTTCTTCCTTTCGGCAAAACCACCACTTTGGTGTTTCTCCTGACAAAACTAACAGGGGAATGATCTTTTCCACTAGTTGTTGGTATTGCCCATACTGATATTGTTTTGTTTTGTTGGTTTATTTTTATACCGTGGTTTGGTTGAGGAGCTTTGTCACCCCTTGTACACTTGAGGTGAGACTTCATTATGTGTGTACCTTTTGTTGTCTGTGAAAGATCTGTCCACATTTGGGCACGTTTTACTTCTAGTAAACCTTGATTTCTGTATGTACGCTGGAGGCTTGATGGAGTTTGACAGCTAACTCAAACACTTGTCATTGGGTGTGATCTATCCTGGCATTGCTGACATGTTGGTTTTCTCACCCCTATCGTTCAGAGGACTGAAAGTTGAGAGTGGGGCTCCCAGAGGTGTAGAAGAAGAGTGGAGAGCGATGGCATCCGTGTAGCTGGATATCAAGTGTCTAAACAAATTGGAGAGAGCTGATGTAGAAGTTGATACTGGTAAAATCAAGCAGATGGATCTTGTAACTGGTACATTAAATGTCACAGAGAATCTAGATTTCTCTGCATACTTAGGAAATCAAAACAGAGCGGTGAAACCCAAAGGCGCAATGTATTCTTCATTTTCCTCTAGTGAGTGGCCCACCTAATAGATTGCTACTGCTTTGCTGGCTCCAGTGGTAGATGTCTGTACAGATATTTCACATAAAAATCTGTATTGTTCCACACAGTGGAGAGTTTTTCTACTATGTGTCCATATCTAAAAAGTCAAACGAGAAAAATTCCTGTAAATGTTGTACTATATTTTTCCTCCAAACAATGTCCATAACGTTTTTACTTTCTCATCATATAAAGCAAGTTGGATAATTCTGAAAAATGTTGACTTAGTTCTTTAGTGTACCAAAAAAAAGAAAAAAGCATAGAAACCAACAATACAGTTAAATCCACATGGATCTCCTTTTGCATTTTTATATATAAAATAGCATTATGGGCAATAGTAAGTAGACTTTTAATGTGCGAGGGATTTAGCCTCAGGTATTTGGCTAGCGTCCCAAATCCTGCTTCTAACAGTGTGTCAACTAGACAAGGATAACCCGTCCTTGTATGTTGTGTGTAGATGATAGTAGAGACTCCAGGCCAACATGTTTAGACAGTGGGGAAGGTTGGGCATATTCCCCAGAGGAGTTCAGGTATGTGCTTATCAAGAGGAATTTAAAGAATAGGCATTGTTACACTGCTCGTTTCAAGATTAATTTTCATTTATGGTTATATAGACCAGGCCTTATGTAGCAAACTGCTGTATTTGCTTTTATGAGCTTCTGTGCTGAGAGACAAACAGTGTTAATATTTCCATATTAACAACATGAAACAATTTTTTCTTCCGATTTTTCAGCAAATGGTTTCCACGCCCACAAAACTATCAAGAATCATTTCTAAAACTGTCTGACCTTGGCTAACCAGGATAGAAAAAGCTAGAATTTTTAACCATTCCTATTACTAGACAGCTTTGTGTTAATAGTTCCCTTTTAACATGGAAAAGAAACTGATACAGTTTCTTTTTCTCACCTAAAGTTGTTGAAGTGTAGTTGATATATCCAGAGCCATCCAACTGAAGAAAACCAGGTTTCGTTTTCCTCTTATGTCAGATAACTTTTTAAGAACTTGCAGAATGTTTCCGCCAAAGTTTATGGTATCCAAGCAGGAACTCAGGAAGGCAGCATGTAACCGTTTCTGAGCCTTGTACTTGCTTTTCTGACCCAAAAGTTCTTAGCCTAAGTCTTCCCTGGAAGCTGAAGGGACACGGAAGTCTGGGCAGCTCTAGCTGCTGGTGTTTGTTTCCATTCACTGTCAAACTGTAGTACTAATTATCTCAGATCCTTTCAAGAACCGCTCGTGTGCGTGAATCCTATTGACATCTTCAACTCTTTTGACATATCGTAATGGAAAATACTCTGTCTTCACTTCCTTCTTTTTGTCTTTTTCTGTTCTCTTCTCGCTCTCTTGTTTTTCCCGCTTTTCTCTTGTTTTCTCCTCCACGGTGCGGCCGCAACTGCAGGTGCTTTTCTTCCGTGGAAGCAACAGTTAGTGCTGGTTTATATTTTAGCTGCAGTTCCTCTGTAAGGAAACTCTCTAACCTGGGCTTTAATTCCCTGAGGCAGGACCGAGCCGTCTGTAATCCTTGTGTGTTGATCGGAGTGAGTTAGAGAGGTCTATGTGGGAGCATCTCAGTCCAGTTCCTGTGGTTCCTAACAGGGACTGCTCATTAAACGCTCCTAGGAGCACTGCAGAATAAACTGCATCTACGTTGCCTTGCAAATAATGTATTGTAATTAATGTCAAATGACTCACAGAGAATAATGTTCTTTGATAATCGTACCATTATTTAACAATAATTCCTGTGGGTTTACTTTTAAGTAACTTCATGTGAGGACTGTATGTGCCCACAGGTACTGTTTAAAAGGTAGTTGGGTAATTAAACTTTTTTGCTGTAATTGTTACCTCTTAGAGCTGCTTCAGTGAAATTCATGGGAGTGAAAACCTGAAGAAAAAAACAGCAGGAAATACTTAATTGAAATAACAATATTTGGGGATATTCCAATAGTCTGTTGTCATTTAAAAGAAAATACAAACAGGAAGTTGAAGGGATTGTTTCTAATAAAATTTGCAACGGGTCAAGTTTTATTTCAGTAATATGAATAGTAAAATCAGCTGTATCATGATAATTCAACATCCATATATTGTGATAACTTCACATCCAGCCATACTAGGATATAGTAGTTAGTAGGAATTTAATAGACTTTTTATTCCAGGTTTACCAAGTCATAATTCAAAAGCAAATGAGAAATAATCCTTCATTTTGATAAATTTTGTATAGTTTTGTGGCGATTGTTGTAAAGATGATGGAAAAAAGTTGTTCTTACTGTTTTACTTTAGGTGAGGTAGATTTTGCTAATGGATTAGGACCATCTCTTCTCATTTTGTGTATCTCACTGTCTGCACGGTTCTCTAAGCAGTAGTATATATATTGCATTATAACGACAATTATAAAAATCTCAAATCCAGTTCTTAGAAAGTGGATTTTTTTAGGACATTTATAGTCTGAGTTCAAGAAAGAAAGGTGAATAATTGAGATATGGACCAGTCTCTTCATAGATCTCCATAGACAGAGATGCATCAACATGGACTTCTGTCAAATTAAAATATTTTCCTTTTGAATTCCCTGGCAAAATCTGTTTTTCTGGCTGTATTTAATCTACTTCTAATATGTATTTTACCTGAACCTGGCCCTTTCTTTGTGAAGGTGATGTCAGATGTGATACTGAAATCTCAACTCATCAAATAATTGGAAAAACTTCTGGGATTTGGTCATTCTCTTCCTGTGCTCAGCAAATGCTTTAAAGTCCCGCTTCCATACTTGATTTGAAAGGACACACAAACACTTAGCCCCCCTTCATCTCCTTTGTTAAAAAGATCTCCAGTCTAACGTAGGTCTGCACAGACAACATGTTTGATGTCCTGTTCCACAGCTGGGCTCTGACCAGGCTGTGCGTCCTGCGAAGGATGACGTGTCCGGGTACAGCCCCAAGCACCTGCTTGATTGCAGGGCAGGATCCGAGCCTTGTGTCATCTGATGGGTGAACTGGCTCCTGAAGGAAGAGGCTGTCCTGTTAATATTGATGACTTTTCTGTCACGTTGGCACAGGCAGGGAAGGCAGGGACACGGCTTGTTTCTGTTCAGCCTGACTGACCAGGTTTATGGATATAGAACTGAGAAGAGCTCCTGTGAGCAGGAGGAGGGAAATGGATGCTTCATGATGGAATCCAAGCAATTTATAAGCAGGTGAAGCCAGGGGTTTGGGAGGACAACTCAGATCTCCCTGAACTTCTGCAGATAAAGGTTTTCTTCTCCTTGGTTGACGTGTTTCTTGGGCAGAGGGACCAGGACCAGAATTGTTCACCCAGCAAAGCCCTGCACTTACACACAGCTGTATCCAAACAGGCTTTTGTACCTCTTAAGTGCGCATTGATGTAAGGAAATAAAATATGAAGTACTGTGCAACAGCAGCAGGCTCTGCATTGTGTGCGAGGACTTTGAGGACTTTTCTGGAAGCATTTCCTATGTGCAGAGTGGGATAAAAAAGCAGTGTTAACGCTGAGATTCATTTCCACCTCTCCCCCTCCCAAAATTTTTTGTCAGTGGGTGTTTGTGCTCTCAGAGGGGCCAGAGGCTGTCACATTGGCTAATAAATCTTTCAGGAATTCTGAAACCCTGTGAGTTATGAAACACTCATGTTGGTCTATATGCAGGTGGACCAGAAATGAGTATAAAGTGTGCAGAGATTTTGAGTATTGCTGTTGCTGGAGACTGTTCATGCTGCTGAGGGAGTTCTCCAGTGCAGACTCCAGCACTCATCTGTGTAGATTACCACAGTGTGTCATTTTTTGCGCAGATGGTTTTGAGCTACAGTTTGAGAGCAGAAGGTTTCTGAGCTTTGAAACTGTGTTCTCTGTGATACAAGTAATGTTTTTAAAACATCAACCTTCAAAAAAGAGATGCTAAGCCAAGTGTGTTTGCAAAGGGAGATTTGAGTCATGTGTCAGCAATTCTGACTTACCTTGAGCAGATCAGAAGTCAAAGTTGCATCAGATCTTACGGTCATAATCCCCAACTCTGTCCAGGGAACGGTTTATTTCAACTTAGTTTTTAATTGTCTTCATTATTGTGTTTAAAAAATGGGGTTTCATTGATTGTCATCATCGTTTGTGACAGAAATTACAAGACCAAGAAACCTCTTTAGTGATTCCTGTTGAAAAGCAAAGTATTTCCCATTTTCTGCATTGAAAAAATGGTAGAAATGCAGGTAATGATTAAAAGAATAGCTGCTGGGAAATGTCATCGTGTGCTGTGCATATAGGAACCTCCTTTCTAGAAATCTTCTTAGTAAGTTCTGAAGTTTCAAGAAGTGGAGCTTCTGCCTTTCGCTGTGGAAAGGTGCTACATAGCCAAGTAAGTTTTAGCTGCCTGGAAGTCTGCAGTGAAGTGGTATCATCACTAACCCAAGTTCCAGCAGTGCCAGGCTTTTCAAAATTTGGAAGGAAGGTCCAGTCCTTCGAAGAAGAATATGGAGAAGATAAACAGTTTCCTTCATTTGAGCAAAATACTTTAGAAATAGATTTCAGCAGTTTCATGTTAGCCCAATCTATCTTCACATAGTAAGTCTATGTCAAGAGCAAAGAGGCTTCCCAGCACGGTATTTCAATATTTTTTCAGTTGTGACCCCGTTTTTCTCTGGGAATCCCTGTTCTGTCAGACTCACAATTTCAGGTATCATGACTGTGGCCTTAGTCTTTGGAAACACTGATAAAGTTCCTTTTTCTCCTCACTTCCTTCTTTCTTTGGTTGGGTCCCCATATGTCCTCAGGGCATGCTAAATGTTTTGTGCATGTCCTGACTACTGGACACTAGGACTCCATCCTCGTTAAATGGAACCCCTCATCAGTGAGTGGCATCTTCCAAGTACACCATGGTCTACATCAGAAGCTAACTTTAGACCAACATGCTTCACTCCTGATGGTATCTGGGATGTGAGGAATTAAAAATGATGTCACTTAGGTAGGTGATAGCAGCCAAGAAAGAACTTGCATCTTCTGTTGAGATCCGCTGGTTTCTGTTTAAGTCCATGGAGGGAACTTGTTTTGAGGGTACATTCTCTTTAATTTAGTGTTTACCCAGAGTGCCTTTGCATAGGCTGAGCCAGTGATGGTGACAGTTCTTCACAAGGGAATTGGTATGTACCAGATCTGGGTTTGGGGAATACATGCAAGCCTTCAGGGAACACCCAGGCAATTCTCCCAGCTTCTGTGATTGTTTTGATTCTGGTGCTTGTCGTGAGAGGAGCTGAATTTCCTGGCATAGACTTCCCATAGACTAATTTCTGTGTGCATATGCTATTGGTACCAAAAGATTACATCTTTGCAACTGCAAAAAGCAGCTGAAACACCAATTTTTTTTCTATCAGAGCCGCCTAGTGAAATGAAATTCTGTTTGATTCTGTGTATTCTGGCCTTCCTCCAACGCATGGCTTTTTGGATTCAGAAACTTGAAGAGTGAATGTTAGTATAATTTTGAAATCTGTAGAATAAGTGTGAGGAAATTTCACTTGTTCTGAAGCTCTTAGTGTTGGAAATGTGACTGCTAACATGAAGTAGGATTTTTCTTCTTGGATTCCTCTGATAAATCTTAACCCTAGAGCTCGAGAGTTGTCTGCATTCAAAGGGCGACCGTTCGTATTTTCTCTTCGTTAGAGGGCAGCTTTGAGTACTGATGTCCCTTAAAAATGAGTTAGAGTCATCTAAATTTAAAATGTCTTGATACAGTTCCTGCAATTTGCAAACACTTCAGGAAATCCAGATCAATACAAAACAGATACTTAAAAGCCACGCAGCCCTTGGGCAACATCAAGCTCTGGGCATGTTATTCCTAAACTGTATCGTGAACTGTGCTGTTGTCTGTCTTAAATGATATGTTGCATGCCTACATGGCACCCTGAGAGTATTGCTGCAGAAAGATGGAGTACTCAGTTATGTTAAATTGACTACAGCTCAAATCTATTTCTAAACAGTGATTAGATCCCAAGATAATTCCCGTAGTTCAAAGAGACTCCCAAGCAAGTCACTTGATAAGCTTTCAAGAGCAGCCACTGCTAAATTCTGGGAAGACCTTAGCTGTGAACACTGACGATATTTCCGGTTTCCACTTTGTGAACGAGCAATAACTCACCAGTGAAGTTTGGTAGGAAAAACACAATGCTTCTTCTAAATGATAGTGCAATCCAGTGTTTTTTCTGCTTGGTAATACATTACGGTTCCCCGGTGCTGAAGAGCGGGATTCTGTGATGCTGGCAGCAGGATGGGACTGAAATGACTTCTTCATATATTAGCTGAGAAAATGTACAGCTCAAATATGGCAATAACTTAAGTATCTGTGGTTTGAAATTACAGAAGGTTTCCAAAATTTGCGTTCCATAAGGAGAGTAGGCTTGTTCAGCTGGAAAGCTCGCAATTGTTTGGACACCTGTAAACTGAAGAGGAGTAAAACTCCTGCAACACATAATAAGGAGGCCTATCTGAAGAACCAGTTTACCTCAGGAGCTCAATGTGACCTTCTTTTAGTCCTTTCTGTCTGACAGCTTCGTAGCTGGCACAATAAATGCAGATTTCCAGACATTCAAGTATTAATAAATCACTTTATACAGGTAAAAGTTGTGGAAATGATGCAAAATAACAATTAAAACATACCCTTCTGCTGGGGGGAAAAAAAATTTATAAATTATATGCGAGTAAATGTAGTATAAAAAAAGAAAAGAGATACTTTAATGACCTTTTCAAAGAAGCATCAACAAGTGTTAAGAAGGTGATAGGAAAACACTTCACCAGCATATGTTTATACGCTTCAGGAGGTCTACTAAGGAAAAAACCAAAAAGCTTACAGCGTAAAGGGAAGGACTTGATACCAAAGCAAGAAACAGGGAAGGCTATAAATGAATACAGCCCCAAAAAATGAAAAAAGCCATTAGTGAAAGTAACTGAATTTTTAAAGCATGGAGTCAGTAGCAACAGTGTAATTGGGGTGAAAAAAAAGGACAGGAAAAAAAAAAAAAGAGGAGAAATCAAAGATGGCCCAAACTACTTTAATAATTAGTGTGATGCTGTGCTTATTTTGTTAGTAGAAAAATCTTCTCCTGTGCTGTTTTAGGCAGAATAAAGGGACAAGTTGAAGTTCAGTAGAATAGAAGGTCATATGCTGATCAGATTTAATCCCCGCCAGAACTCAACAAAACACTCAGTTGAAACACCTCCCCCAGTGTTTTATACTCGTAGATTTAAAGATAATATTTGCCTGTGTCCATCAGGATTGAGTCTCTAACATCTTGAAATGACAGGGTATGTTAAGAGAAGTAATTGCCTCATCAAGGCTTTAGATGAAGGTGCAGCTTACTTGATTGAAGTACACCTTGACAGGATGAATACTCCTTTATGGTATCAAGTAGAGGTACAATCTTTCACCTCTGCTATTTGGAGCCATTGTTTGTTAAAGTAGAAAAGAGTGGAAGAGGAGAAGTTGACTCAGGTCAAGTAGAACATGCGTTATGTTACTTAACAGAAACCACAGCTAGGTTGTTTTCCAGGTAACCTAGAGCCACAGATCAACAGACACTCATGCACAAAAGAAAGAAAAAAAATAAGGAAAAGAACCCCAAAGGTAAGTTAAAAGCCAAAAAGACATAATGAGAACCAGAGTAATTTTCAACTCCAATAATGTGATACAAAAAGCTATACACAAAACAAGCATGGAAGTACGATGCAAATAAACAGGATGTCCACAAAGAAATAATGTAATGCATCAGCAAGACTGCAGCTGCATTTACCGGCATAAAGAAGATTTGGGTGTTGATAATCCACAATATAAAACCCATCTATGAGTCTTCCACTGAAAGTTTATTTCCACCTTAACAGTTGGATGTGAAAGCTGGAAATCCACCAAAGGTACAGACACATGTCTAAAAGCTTTTGAAAGTAAATGCCTTGGGGAAATAGTAGGTATTAAATGGAATGAATTTATAACAAATACTGAGATTCATCAGGGAGTTGAACAAGACTTAATCTCCTAAATTATCCAGAAATGAAGATGGAAATATCTAGGATATGTTGCAAGAATGAAGCCAGATCTGATGCCAGACTGTCTGCCATGGCAGGAATGCCTTCAGGGTGACTGTAGAACATGTAAAAGGGGCTGACCAAAAGAATTACTCCATTGAAAACTGCTTAGAGATGGAAACATTACAGGTTGCTTCAGTGGGGGCCAGTCAAGGAGAAAGCTGCATGGATGACAATCAGCAGTCTCACATATGTTTGAAGGAACTCTTGGCTGTGTAGGGAAAAGATGTGGGTTGGGTGACACCAAAGGTTTTCATCTAATATTTCATGTCTATTGGGGGCTTGGCAGACCTGTAAAATGATTTCAGGACTTTTATCAACACCATTCCAGGCCAAATGACTAGAAAGTACATACTTCAATCCCAGAGTCCAAGCTGTATCTGTCACTTGCAACTGGCAGCTGCAGTAAGTGCTGTAATTTATGTACACTCAGCACCACCCACAAGTTCCTAAGATAACACACAAAGTGGTTTCTGCTGGTATGAGGGAGAAAACCACCAGGTTGTCTTCCTGCACCCGGGTGCAGGAAGTCAGTGATTGTCTGCCTGCAATAATAAGAGAAGGCATGTCTGGCGGGGCCTTTTCTTCAAGCAGAGTTATCTTGGCTTCTGACCCAGCCAGCACACTGCTGGTCTTGGTTAGCCCATGTCTTGGCTGTGTTAGTATCCTGGCATGTAGCTGTCTGGGATTCTGTAGTCCAGCATGCAGTTCTTTGGTATGACCCACACTTTCGCAGTCCCTGGAACCACATCACCTGTGCTGTTGCACCAGTGGCATCCTCTGTGACAATGTCTGAGTGTTCTTAAAAGATCTTCTTCCCTGATGTGCTCGTCTGGCCCCGGAAAGGCTCCTTAGCTACATGGCCATGTTTTAATGGCTCATGTTGTGTGTCTGCTGCTAGATGTCCTATATCAAGCGGTGCTTCGCTGTGCCCACATATGCTGATTAGAGGCTTCTTCCCTACTTGCCTGTTTTGGGTTTTTTTCTTCCTCAATTTCTTACTAAAAAAATTGATTAAGAATGCATTTTTTGAAAGAGGGAGGGCTTCCTTGGTCTTCAGACATCTGGCCTGCTGTGTAGTGAATTAAAAACCTATAGTGTGTCTGCTGGTTGTTCCTTTGTCAAAAGTATGGTGAAAGCCTGAACAGAGGCATCCTGTGCTATTTGTTCTGCTCAGCAGGCTCCTGCCTGGCCACCAGCTATCCCCTTGGCAGGGAGAAAGCCTCCTTGGTAATACCTGCCAGGCTCAGGGAGATATCTGATATACCTTAGCCAGTCTCAAATGGTGTTGGCAACTGCATTGTACCTGGTATGTGTTAGTTATGAAGGGGAAGGAGGACTGTGCCTCCAAAAGAGGGGGGTTTAAACCAGGAGTTGTTTGTTTCCCTCCCTGTCTTCTTGGAATACAAGCCTCAAGACAGATTTTTGAAAGGCGAGATCACCTTGGTTTCCAGTTTCAAGTACAAATGAGTGATGTTTTTTATATCGCGACTTTATTCTCTCTCTGAGTTGAATGACTTTTCCTGTAGCTTACAGTTATTGTGACCTGTATCTACTACATTGCTTCAAATGGTCTTCCAGAGCCATGGCAGTAAAATAAGATCTTTCAAATAATGAAAACCAGAATTTTTTTTTTTTTTTCTGCCAGTGTTGGCTGTAGCAACGGAAAGTCATTGATTTCCTTTTGAAACTGCTTCAGAATTGTTTCCTTGATGTTGCCTACCCCTCCGCCGATCTCTTCTTTCTTTAGAAGCAGCTTATTTAGCATCCCTGGTTTGTTCCGTGAACGTATCTTTCACACTTTTATCTGTAGTTCATTAGGTCTGTAAAGTTTGGTCGCAAGCCAGGTAAAGTCGTCAAGATTTTTGTGGTCAGGTAGTCGCTGAAATAACCAACTATAAGCAATGCAGAAACTGGTACGACAAAAGATTAGATTAAGTGGATCGTGCAGATTTACAAATACATGTTCTCTTGTGCATCACGTTTTTACTGTTCTTTATCACACACCGAAGCATTCAGTCTCGAGAAGAGCGTGTCCTGTTAATGAATCCTATGAAAACAGAATGCAGGAGATGAAAAGCGGTTACGAGGCAGGTCCCGGTGGAGCTGACCTGCTGTGGATTTTTGTCATTTGAGGCCAAGTTGTCTCTCTGAAAAGAATCTCGTCCCATGCTGGTAATTTAATCAGTCAGAGCAATGGTTTTGTAAAGGCATAGCTTATGTATGAAAAATATTGTATTGTTTGAAAGCTTCTGAGGAGAATTGTAGTATTTTGGCAGAGGTTCAAAATTCTCTTTCCTACAAGGAACAGGTTTAGTGGTGGTTTTTTTTTTCTTCTCTCTAACATGTCATTTTGAGGTTACATGGTAACATCTGTCAGAGCTATGCTAACCTCTGTCATCCAGCTGTTACAATTGTGGTATTTTCCTTCCTTTTCCTTCTCTTTCCTCTCCTTTATGCTTTCCCTTTCTCCTCCCTCAGAAAAAAAAAAAAAACAACAAACCAACACAAACCACCTCCTTTTATACTGAAACTTCAGGTGGAATGAAGTGGTTATAAAAGCCTCTGTCAACACAGGAATAGTTTGCCAAGCTAAGTATTTGGGTTGGAAGTCATGCCTTCCCAACTGCTTGAAAACAGGAAGTATCTCTGTTAAGTGATGGATAGCTCTACTTTGCTGAGAGGAAGAAAAGGCTTTTTTTTTTTTCTTTTCTTCTTTTTTTCTTTCTTTTTCTTTTTTTGCCTCTGGGCTAATAAATGAGTTTTGCAGTTGTCCCATGTATGTAAAGAAAGACTCTTATAGAAACGTGTATATGGGTGCACACATCTGTGTGTGTGTGAACATACAAACTAAAAAAAAAACAACAAAAAAACCAACCCCAAAACCAACAATCCACTTTGTACATGATCGGTCCCTGTCAGAAGCCAGCCCAGGCACATCTTATCCCAGGGATTCCTGTAAAGCTCTCAAAATCTGTCAGAAACAGCCTGCAGGATTGTAACGGCTCCTGGGTGATTAATTGCCAAAAGAGTCTGGTTCCAGGTTCCATTATCTTTTCTAAAGGGGTTCTTTTATTAAACCCCCACCTCCCCCTGAAAAAAAGAGGGAAAAGAAAAAAAGATTTGACATTCCTGAGGTTTTGCACCTCTCAGACAGGAGCACAGAGGACTCTCTTATGTAAACATGCACTGAAGAGGGTGTGTTACGTTGTTTATTAGCTGATGATAGATGATTTCTTTTTTCCTTCAGTTAAAATTAACTTTACTAAAAATAATTTTAGTAGAAATGGGGGAGGGAGAGCTGCGTAGCATTTAGAGAAGAAGAGGGGGAGTTCCAGTTCCTTCTCCACATCAAAACGTCTCCGTGAGACCCAGCAAGTGGCAAACGACTAGATCGCTCCTGCTCCTCACTAAACTTGCGGGAAAACAGCCCAAAACTGGGACACCCTCTGTCCACACCACTGCGGTATGTTCTCAGTTGGACGTGGGGAGAGAAGATCTTGTGTCTGAAATCCCCTTTGCAAAGGAAGCCAGTGCTGCAGCCCTGAGCCGAAGTTCTACCGCTCAACATGGGCACGAGGAGAGGACAGCGTGACTGCAACTGAATGAGCAGATGGAGAAGGGTCAGGTGCTGGTTTTAACAGTTTGTGGCTTGAAAATATGTGTTTGAATGTCCAAAAGTATGGGTAGATTGTGGAGAATCTGCTAAACTGCTTCATTGTTTTTTTTCTGAGACCACATGCGCAAAGCAGTGGGGAGGAGAACCTGATTCCCCGTCGGTGCCTCCATATCTTTGAACACACATAAGAGGCGTGATTTGGGGCTGAACTGCTGTGGTGCCAAACTGGAGTATCTGGAATCGTATCAGTAGGGTTGCTTGGATTTGCACTGCTTTTACTGCATTGAAAATGTGCTGCGTTACTGACAGGTTTAGACTTTTATAGATGGAGGCCTGGGCAAATCTTGGCTCCCAGTGAGCGCTGCAGGAATTTGTGCCAACTGGCCAATTTAGCTGCTTGAAATATCGGGGGAAAAAAGCATGGAGATACTGGTTCTGCAGCTGCAGAGTATCTGCCTGCAGATGTTTCCGCCAAGAGCAGTGATTGAAACTTGGGTTCTTGAGATATTTTAATCCTATCTGAACAAAACCACATAAAAACGTGCTCTGGTATTGTCTGCATGGGCCAAGGAGCACGTTGTTCCTCACAGTTGTGTTTACATGGTCTCATTGCTGCAACGAAACAAGTCTCCTCAAGTCTTTTTTTTCTCCACGGTTCCCTTTGAATTAGATCTAGTAATCAAACTCTGTCAGTGGCAGGACTGTGATGGACAATGATGTTGCTCCAGTTGAAAAGATGGGATTATTTTGCTGCATCCAGCTTTGTGCAGGTTTGCAAATACAAGCCTGGCTTTGTGCAGAGCTTTTCTTCTGCATCCACAAGCAGTTTCTTGAGCTGGTGGAGAGGTGCTTACCCCACCACCCATCCCTCTTCCCTGCTGCCCCTTTCTCCATGTGCAACCATGGCTGCTGCCTGGCGCAGGAGGGACCACGGGAGGTGAGCTCGTGGGATGCAGGAGAGCACAGCAGCCTGACACGCTTGGTGCCATATCCCCAAAGGCAGAGGCACAGCTACTTCCAGCCAGGAGCAGCCCCAGTTGGTGGGGGTTAGAGACTCAGCCCATGGTGGGACCTCATCCATGCCTAACAGCAGACACCAGGGAAAGAAAATAGAATCAAAAGAGGCTGTGAACCAAAAGCGGCTCAGAATGCTTCAGCTGTGTGGACGCTCGATACGATTTCGCATCAAATCCAGAAGCTTTTGCTTTCTTGAAGCACTTTTAGCGCTGCCTGTTTATAACTTAGTTATTTAAGTAACGCTCGTATCTGTTTAAAATCACCACCATTCATGAAAGTGACTGGTTTGCTGTGAAACATGCAAAAGCAGGGTTACATCGTTCAGGCAGGTCACACCAATGGTTTCTGTTGACTCAAGGCAATTCTTCCCCAGGTTTCATTTTATAAGGAGAGATGAATTTGTTATTTTTCTGCATGCTGGACCTCCAGAGTAAACTGTGTTCTGCTGTCGTAACTAAGAGTGTGATTTTCAGCGACAGCTGAAGTGGTTAGTTCCTGTTGGTAGCCAGCAAAGAGAGCAATTCCAGGAGATACATTCAATTACAAAGAAAAGTTTCCTTCTGTTGATGAGTCAAACTGGAAATGGGTAAAAATCAGCGTTGGAAGGAAAAAAATTAACTAGTGGTAGTAGACCTGGAGGGTAAGCAAAGCGAGTAGGTGAATCGTATACAAGCAGGGACGTTTGACTGCTTAGCAGCGAAGGACAGACTATTGCATTCTTGTTTTTCAGGTGGTTAACTCTCCGTATCGCTTCAGTTTGGGCTCGGATGATATAAACTGTCTCCCTGTTGCAGCTGGTTTGCTGTTTGTCAGCGTAACAAGTCACATGCTCGCTCGCTGCCTTTAGTTCCTACTCTTTTTTAATGCCTGAGTAAAATGTTCCCGCTGCGCTCGCTGCCACTCGATAGCGCGCATTCTTCCTGAACACCTGCTGTCAAACCTATCATGTCTTTTCTTGTCGGCTTGCACAACGCTCCAGGTCTTGAGCAAGACTGACGTGGTGGAAGGGTTGTACGGCCTGATTATTAGCAATCTATGTGGAAGGGGAAGCCTTTGCATGGGGACAGATAGTAGGAGGTGGCAACATTTTGTAGGAGCTCATTTCCCTTCATATCTAATCGAATTCAGTTTGTGAGTGCAGGTTTCGAAGTAGTGGATGTACTGTAGATTAAAGCAAACCGCTCCACCCTGAAAGGAATCGTAGATGTTGTGTAATGACAACAGAGTAATCTGCACAGATCTTGGGAGAAGTACGAGGGTGGTGACCAGCAAACAAGTCATCAAAGAGGGGAGCTGGTTAGAGATGTTGGCATGTACTGACAGTGGTGACAGACGTTGGCACAGGAGGAGGAAGGTGGGGAGGAGGGAGAGTGTGGGGAAAGGGGCTCTTGGCAAGCAAAAAGAGTATCGCCTGACTCAGGAGCCTGTAATTACAAGACTGCAGCCTTGTGACACAGTGAATAAGCGTGTCACCTGGCACAGAGGAATTCAAAGTTGCCTCCTGAAGCAGCTCTTGCCAGATGGAGGGGGAATAAAAGCCTTGTGGAACAAAAAAATTTAGCTCTCCACTGGATTGCGGTTTTGAAGTCCTTAATAGTGACACTCTAATGTGTCTTTCCCCCTCAGCACTTCCTAATTTTGGTGATTAATCCATGCTTGCAGAAAGCCTCCAGTAGCCTGTCTAGCAAACGGGATGGATGAGCTTCCCATACTTGAAACTTGCAGAGATCCTAAAGCACAGAGTGCTCTCTGGTCTGCTGCGTTGGGAGCATGACCTGCTGTGGCACAGAGAGAGAACGAAAATATCTGGCATGGAGGCGAGCCTCAGAAGTGTAGGAGAAACACCTTTGTGGGAGCTGACTTCACTCCAGCGAGAGATAAATGTGATGGCACAAAAAAAGCCCTTTCATCATTAGCAAATTCACTTTCTCGGCCTATCTTTTACCTTAGTACTTTCCATGCTGTCCTGACATGGGCAAAACCGTTGCAAGGATCTCACAAACAGTTATTGCTACAGGAAGAACACGACTGGCTTTAAAATATTTTAAATATGTTAAAGTGCTATAGTGATGAAATAAATAATTTGCGTTGCCAAGTTAGGTTACAAGATATAGGGTACTTCTCATGGTTGGGAGTCCCTGTGAGTAGGGACCACAACCAGCAATTGTTAATTTAAGTTGGAAGGATTTAGTTACAAAGGAAATGGAATGTTCTCTTATTTCCAGTCCTCTCATTTTCATCTGTGGTCTAATCCCAGTGGGACTCCAAAGGCAGGATTAAACTTTTAGTTGCCTTTTTTTAGATTCTGCATTAAAATAAACATATTTACTTGAAAGGAAAAGCCTTAAATTCAGTATAAAAATCTCTTCCTACTTGTGGAGATTGAATGCAGCAGAGAACATGCAGTAATGCTCATTTCTCAGATGAACTTTGTTACCTGCTGAACCTATTTGCTTTCTCTTTCACACCTCAGTATGTTGTTTACTGTGCAGCTTGGGTTTTGCTATGCAAGCTACGTTTTGCTACTGAAAATGTTGTCACTTTGCCACAATTTTAAAAAATCATATTTATTTTTTCAAATGTCAGGTTGCCCTCACGCACCATTTGTGTATGATGTTCTGCTATACAATCAGATTAAGAATGATTTTGATGGGTTAGGCATGGTTGTAGAAGTGTGGCAATAGGAGGAAAATTAGCAAAGCCCTGAAGTTAATTCTAGTCCATTCTTAACAGGAACCACAAATATTTTCCTGACTTTACCTATGTAAGTTTTCCTTCCTGAAATAATTATCTTCGTAATTGCACACAGAATACACATTTTTTGAACTAGCTGTCTTTTCCAATGATATATTTTAAAGTAATACTCTATTGTAATTACCAAATATTTTAAGCATTTCTTTTTGAAAGGGGAGCAATTTCTTCTCAATTAAAATGTTTTTGCTATTGATGATATTATGTATTCCATGACAATTATCTCACTTTCCTAGTGCTCCCCTGAGGAATATTATATCTGTGCACCACTAGTAACCTTTCAGTGCATGTGCACTTAGACCCCTTTCATAACTGTTGTGGTAACAACACAAAAACTACATAAACTTGCAAAAGAATTGCTTAATGGTATGAAGGATTCTGGTTTCTACCAAAACCCCAATTACTTAATTTTGTGCCCTTCCTGGCCTACATAAATTATGCAACCCTCACATCTCAACATCAGTGAATTATGTAGCTCTGCGCACACATCAATTAATTTTGGCCCCATCAACTTCCCACCTTCTGTGTGCTCCTAGCCTCAAATCAGTTCTGCATCTCCCAGCCGCAAGCAGTTAATTTTGTACTCCCGGCAGCTCATATCTGCCTGGACCTGCAGCCCAGCTTCAACTCTTCACCCTCCCCCACCTGCTGCTCCTCCTGCACAGCCAAGCCACCACCTTCTCCTGCTGGATTCCTCCTCCTCCGCCTCGGCTGTGAGGATCAGTCCCAGGTGGCTTCATCTCCTGCCCCTCTAGCAGGTCAGTGCTGGATCCCAGTGTACCACAAGGGCAGTGGGACTGGTCCAGAGGTGACTTGGGTGTCCTTATTGCTCTCCGCTTGATTTCCAAAGTGCAAATTGCAAGACTGAAGCTCCATCTTCTGGAACGGCTTGTGAAAGTCATGGTGTGCTTGGAGCAACCACCTCCAAAACCTTTCCTGCGGGGAAGCCTGCATCACGCAACACCCCACTGAGAAGAGAAACAGCTTCTAGGTCTGTGAGAAAAGTGACACTGAGGAAAAAGGTGGTGCCAGAATCCATCAAATTCAGCACGGCTGCCAGCAGCAGAACTAAGCATGACCTGGGCCTTGGTGTCAAAGCTGACGCTGCTGCTGCAGGTACCTATGTCAAATACCACAGTAGGCTTCTCTAGGCGACCCAGAAAGAGCTCATTTTCCTTCAGAGGAAACTTCAGTGTACAAAACCATCGAGAGGGATAT
Organism: Eurystomus gularis; assembly: GCA_013400335.1. Classification (NCBI taxonomy): domain Eukaryota; kingdom Metazoa; phylum Chordata; class Aves; order Coraciiformes; family Coraciidae; genus Eurystomus; species Eurystomus gularis. The sequence continues at coordinate 58,413 of VZZY01011254.1, read as the reverse complement.
CTTGTTCCCCTCTTGCTGACCAGTACGTGCAGCTCAGTTCCCAGTCCTAAGTTATTTTGGCCGAAAAAGAAAAGTATCTCAATGAGAAGTATGCAGAGACCAAAAGCCTGACTGGGCAACCTGATGTCCTGCAAACAAGAATGTCCTTGACTTGCCTTTGCTCTCTGATTGCATTCAGACCAGCGAGCAGCAGAGCACCTCTGCTAGCGAGCAGCAGAGCACCTCTGCAGTCCACCTTGGCCTCTCACCGGGGATTCGCCCTCCAGTAATGCAGGACAGGTCAAAGCAGGGCCCTTCCTTACTCCATCCCTCTGCTTTTAGCTCCTCAGGAGCGCAGAGGGGAGGGGGCTGGCAGCTTGCCAAAGGGACAAGGGTGGTGACAGCAGAGCGAGGAGCAGTTGGGCCGTGCCCAGGGTCACCACGTTTCCTGACCAGCTGGACTGGTGGAAGACCAGCTCTCAGTTCAATCTGCTGTTCTCTCCAGGGGCTGGAGGGAATTTGATTCTTCCCTTGAGGTTACAGGATCTTTTCCCTCCTCTCCTTTTTGTCTATGTCTATTCAAGAAGCACTGCAGAGCCTCAGTTGTGCTTTTTTTGTGCTGTTCCCAGCACATCTGGCCATCTTGGAGAAGGTCCCTAGGCCTGATTGGGGCGAAAAATAATGGTAGCGTGTTTAAAAGTTGAGCCTCCAACTATACAACTATATATAAAATGTAAAGCATTTGGGACAAACTGGAGGAAATACAATTTTTAGTAACTGAGCAAAAAACATACGTTGGCCCTTTTACATCTGCAGTTGTGCTTGGCAAGCTGGGGGTGCTCCATCCTCTCAGAAGACTGTCTCTCAGAACTGGAAGCAGATGCAACGCAGGGGAGCGCTTGCTCCAGATGATGGGCATCGAGCATTTTTCCTGTCCCACTTGAACAGCAGCCATGGTCATTCATCAGCGTGAAGCTAAGCTGGCTCTAGAAAACGTTCTAATTATCTGAGCGTCCTGATTAAACCTGCCCCGCTTTAAAAGCGGTGCACCACTGTACTCATGTGAACATTTCTTGTTTCTTCTAAATAGTAGAATTAGCTATGGGCATTTCCTTAAGAGCATGCAGAATGCAATTGCAGTGTAATTCCTCTCCCTCCAAGCCTAGTCTTGAAACATGCAAATTTCTCTTTCAAGTGTGCTGGCAAAAAATGGCAATATCCTGATACCCGCATGATTTAGAGACTGCCTTCCACACTGGTTGGGGGCTCAATCAGTGCATTGAGCTCTTTGGTGAATGTCTCAAGAGCACTGTGGAAAGCAGCACAGTCTGCTGACGAAACATCAGTGGACAACTCGCTTTTCGCTCTCTTTTGTAGGGATCCAGCCTTGGCCACTGCCAGGACCTGGGCTGGATACAGACCTTTAGTCTTCCCAGTACAGCCTTACGCAGCTTGACGCAGCACACCACAGGGCCGGGTGCTTTCTGCTAGAGCGTTTTCATCTTCTGTTTTAAAAATAACAAGACATCTCTTAACATTCAGGATACATTTTTCCACTCTGAAGCACCACAACAGTCTTTTTAAAGAAACTCTAGGAAGGGTGTTAACTTGATCAATGCTGTGCAGGAAGGAAAGCTCTTTCCTACTATTTTTTCAGCATGACTTTCACTGACATGATCAGGCTGGGAAAAGTCTTATTGGCTGACAGCCCAGGACAGCCATGCAATATCTCTAGTCATCTGGAACTCGAACTGCTCTACCCAAGGGAGAACCATAACGTAAAAACAATTTAGGTTACATGCTGAATCTTATAAACATTGTTCGTTTTTTTAAAAAATAGTTTAAATACTATTTATGTGCATTTGCTATGCACGGTTCTGGGTTTTTATTGAAATGTCAAGTAAGAGGCTGGGAAGGTTTTTACTTTTTTATTGTAGACAGCTTTCAAAAATCTTGGAAGAATTTTTAGAAATATAGGAAAATGAGCTTCCTCTTTTCTCATAAATTTCAGAGCTTGGCTTCTCCCACATATGAGATATAATTGTTTTATAGATAGATAACGTTTACTTTTTGACCCCTTCCACATAGCACAGAGTCACAGAAATGCCGCCTGGAGGGGGGTTTCCAGAGGCCCCGCTCCCGCACAGCACAGGACTAGCACCAGATCAGGGAGGGCTTGGCTTTGTCTGATGAAAAACGAAGAAGAAGCTTTCACCAGATGGAAAACCCCCGAGCACAGAGTTTCCGCAGCCTCCCCAATGACCTGCCCCGAGGCTGTGCTTCTCTTCTAGAGAGGTTTTCCTCCCGTCCAGCCTGAATGAACCCTTCCTGTTGCCCTTTGTGGCCGTTGTCCCCTCTTATGTTGTCTGTCTCTGCTGCCCAGGCTTTGCTCTGTCATCCTCCCACCTCCCCAGTGTGTCTATAACCGGAGTAACCCTGGGAAACCAAAGTGCAAGAGCCAGCATACGTGTATGAAACTGCAAAGTCAGGGCCTTAGCTTGTAACTGTATTAATCTCTTGAATTTTCAATTGTCTTATGGCACAGGAGAAGGAAAACCCACGGGTTTTTCCAGCAGTTCAAAGCCAACTCTAAAATGTATCAACTATAGCTCTTTTGCAAGTCTGTGGGTTTTTTCTCTCACTTTTTGAAGCTGAGTGTCGCTGGTCTTGGGCTGTTGTTACCTTATTTTGCATAAAAATACTGTTAGAATAATCTGTAAGCATGTGCAACTCTAATAATTTGGGATAAAGCAACACGAATCTGGCACGTAAGCTTCACTTCAAAAATCTTTTTTTTTTTTTTTTCCCCTCCACTTGTTGTCTTGATTGAAGATCTGAACTTGGGATGTGTCCATTGCCACGTGTCCTTCTGCCAAGTCCTAACATTCCAGCACACCTTGCAACAAGCCTCGAATTATTTTTTTAGGAAAACGGCTGTGGTTCCTTTATGACTTCTTTTTTTCCGTAAACTGATATTTCTCAAGCTGAGTAGCTCTTCTGTCTTTTAGGTGACAGATCCAGTCCGACATAGAATAACCCATCTTGCACATGCCTTGAGTGTGCTTGTGCAGCTTCTTGCTTTTGCTGAAATCACTGGTTACTTGGCGGCGTTGTTTTTTTTTAATTGAGTTGTGGTTTTTACCTTCTCTATATGATGTGCCACGTGCTCTAACTTCTCCCGTGATGCTTTCCTTGCAGGCCTTGCTGAGACCAGGACGAATAGACAGAATTATCTACGTGCCGTTGCCAGATGCAGCCACTCGCGAGGAGATCTTCAAGCTTCATTTTCGGTCCATGCCGGTCAGCGATGAAGTCTGCTTAGCAGAACTCGTTCAGTGCACACAGAAGTACTCAGGAGCAGAGGTAAAACTTTCTGTGTAGTAATGGCCACGGAGTCAGTGCACAAAATTATGTTTTTAAAGTTGAAATCGAGGTTCCTCCAGATATCATCCCTTGAGTCTTCTCAAAGTGGTGGGGGAATTATGAAAGGGGGGAATTACGTTTGAGAGATTTCCGCTCAGAAAACACTCTTGGGGTTTTTTTCCTTCAAGGTCTCCATCAGAATTGTTGCCAGGGCAAGGGCCTCTTCCGGGGTGAGCCTTAGTACGATCACAGGTGGCTTCATGAAGGACGTGCTGCCAGGAGCAGTGGAGGGAGGTGGGGGCAAGTGCCCCAGACTCCCTGCACAGTTCACCTGTGTCTCCCCACATCCCCAGGAACCTTTTGAATTTAGGATTGTGACTGAGACCTTCAGATGGAGGGGGGAGAGACAGAGCTGTGAAACAGTGTAGGGGAATGGCAAGGGAGTCAGTGGTCACTTTGAAGCTCGTATTTTCCTATTCTGTATAATCGAGACCTCACAGCAGCACTTATTGTTATAGCTCGTTGCTATTAGTTAGTCAGCTTCTAACAATGGACGTCAGACAATTATTTCCTGTTCTGGGTAGGAGAAGCTTTCTCAGATGCTGCTGCCTGGCAGTTACAATAAGCATTGGTACGTTAGTGGTCACCACTCTGTTCCCTGAATATTATTCATGTCTCATGAAAGGATATTTCATTCTTTCCTCATTTTGATTAATTGAAAGCAATTATATTGCTTCAAAAATTCAAAGAATGTTATTAAGGTTGCCAGTTTGAGCTCTTCAAAGGTATGAAATACCAGAATTAAAATTTCCACCTTCCTGTAGCCAGTGCTAATGTAGGCATTATCGCACCATCTTTAATTACACAGTCACCTTCTACTTTTTCCATAGCAGAGTGGAAAATGTGACGTGCTTGCCTTGGCTTCCCCATCTTTCCATGTGCTGTTTACAAGGGCAGGAAAATAAGCAAAGCTTTTGTCTTGGCCCAAAAGAGAGGGTGGCTGTGGAGTATTTGTGTGATTCCTATAATTCTGAAGGTCCTTCTCAATGACTGGTCATTGGATATGCTCCCAGGCAAGACTTTTGCTCGTTTAGCAATCGCTTAAATGCTCGTATGTTGTAAAATGCTGCATTGCCCACGAGTAACTTCTGGCTGGTGAGGGCACTGCTGTGAGCGCTCCAGGTCCAAGGGATGGGGTCAGACCTTGCCGTATGGAGCAGCAGAGTCTGGGCTGGTCTCCAGGCTCATTCCAGGAAGCCATGTCAACAGCGGACCCCAAAGTCAAACCCGCAAGAGCTTTCCTTCTCCACAGCTCAGGACACTCTGTGCTCTGGGAACAAATGAATGAAAGCTGCGTGGTGAGCGAAGCTGGTTTGTGTAGCACATCTTTTCGCTGCAGATTGTGGGATCTCATCGTGACAAAAAAGGCAATAATAACAAGGATTGTGGGCTGAAATGCTGGTCTGGGAAACTGTCGGAACTCTGCTGCCTCCACGCTTTGGATAGTGACTTGAAACGGTAATCTCTTTTTACCTGGATGTCAGTGATACAACTTTGGCTGCCCTGGGAAAATTTACGTGCCTCTGGCTGAGATCCAAGCCTCCAAAAACATAAATATAAACACATCCCTTGTTGTGTATGGAAACTGTCTCCTTACCAGGCAACAACTGCAATGCTCGTGTTTCAGAAATTCCACACATATGGGGATTTCCTTTGGATCTGGATCAGTCGAGGCTCTAGTGGTGAATTCCTGTGCCTGGTTGATAATGAGATGCAAATGTCTTGGTGCTGGCATTTTACAGAACCAAAAATAAGTTAATGGGTCATTGAGTGCAGCTACAGACTAGTTGCAGGGGAGAAAAAAGCCAGCCTGCTTCTAATGCGGCATTTCTCATGAATTTGGGTTTTTTGCATCATTCAAAGAATTATAATAACTGGGATGTAAAGAGTAAATACAGAAAAAGCCTCAGTCAGTGTTCCTTGGAAGAATATATAAAAAGTCTTGACAGTTGGCACACACAGTGGCCAGTTTCATTAAAGCCTTTTCTTCCTAATGTCTCCAGCTTCCCAGCTTTACAAATAGTTTCCGCTGTTGAATGGCAAGTTCCCATTCCACTGTTCTACCCCTTGTTTAGAAAAAGAAATGGAAAATGCTCGGGTTTTGTGACCAGAAGATGCTGGATGAATAGGGAGCTGCGTGTAAAGATGTGTTGAATCATCCTGACATGAGCTGAATAAACAGCAAGTAAAGCGGGTAGTTCATTGTGCATCTGGCTTCCAGCTTGGCCTTTTCTCAGGTCAGGTACTTGTATCTTCTGGCCTGTCACGACCAGTTATCTCTGTTCACCTGCTGGATGTACGTTTCTCTTAAGAAAGGTGTATCAAGTTGGCAGAATAGGGCAATTACTTCCCACTGTTTCATGTGAGAGTAGACGGAAGATAATTTATGAGGGTGAATTACAATTTCCTTCTCTCATGTGTAAGTTTAATGTGGGGGGGGAAAAAAAGTGCATTAGAGGGGCCATTGCTCCTCTACTGTGCTGTACAGTCGCCTGTTGTGGTAATAATATAGGTCAAGCAAAGCCTCAGCTTTCTAGAAATACATGGGTTTGGGTTTGATCTTTATGTCCAGACCCTTCTGAAGTGGTGCACTGCAGCAGTGTGTGAGGCTCTTCTTCAGGGATACTTCAGTATCTGTAAATCAGGAAGGTAAGAAATTGTTTTTAGAAGTTGCTCAATAGCAAGGTTTGGCCTCAGAGCTGATGTTGACACCAAGGACCATTCCCTCCTTCCTCTAAGCCAATTTCTTTGGCTGCATTTCTGCCCTGAAGGCATCTGCCTCTTCCCAGGACTGCCTCGACCCCTTTTTAGTTGAGCCCACACGCAGGGTAGGTCTGGTTGCTGCCAGGACATCTCTGCAGTAACCAAATATCTCGCTTGTCCTTGCACACAGGCCAGCAGGTTTCACCTGGTGTGGCGAAGGAGCCGTCAGAAGTGCTCATGTCTTTATCGCCAGCTTTTTTTGCTAGGGAATTTCTACTGGAGGCCATGCCCAGGCAGCTGACACCCGGCATGGTTCAACTGGAGGCCGTGCCCAGGCAGCTGACACCCGGCATGGTTCAACTGGAGGCCGTGCCCAGGCAGCTGACACCCGGCATGGTTCGGCTGGAGGCTGTGCTGGGTGTCACTGGCCTCGCCGGCACCTCCAGGTACTGGAGCATTAGCAAGGAGCACTGGCAGTCATGCAGGAGAAGTCTCCAGTCCTTGAAAGTCATAAAAACGGTTAAAACAACCACCATAGTGCCACGTCGAAACTTTGATAAGGTTTATTCTAGTTTTCCTGTGTTTTATTTGGGGCAAAATTGCAGGAGGCCAAACTGCTGTCAAACTGACGTCTTTTTTTTTAATGGTTTTATATAATTGGGACATCTTCACTCAGACATAGTGGTCATAGCAACTTGGTCATAGCTTTTTCCTAGAGCGTTTTCACTGTTGCACTTCATGCTGAGTTTTATCTGTCTGATTTTTCACTGTGCTTTCTATAAAGTACAATTAATTAAAGATCCAGCCACAGAAATGTTTAAAAGCAGTGTTTTAAAGTATAGCAGTGTGAATTCTTTGAGTCTCACTTGCTCGCTATCATGATGCTGCTACAGCCCGCTTGCTTTAGGAGTGATGGGCCTTCCACAAACTCAGGTGCTCTGCTTTTTAATTTGGGGTTCAGATTAGATTTTTCATCATTATTGGCTGCTCTCTGTTGTAATAGAAAACACCAATAGTCTCAATGCCCTTTATAGTGCAATTAAGAAAATCGTGGGCAGTGGCTGACTGGAAATTGCTCATCCTGTCATTTTTTAATTATACACCACCTCAAACAGAAGAGAAGAAAGGTTGTAGCTGGAACATGTCTTGGCCTAGAGGAAGGACAGCTACCTTCATAAATGCAAGGACTGATGGCTTTATTAGACCTGTGCAGAGGAAAAAAAGCTTCTATTGTTTGCCTTTACAAATTAAGTGGAAGGGGTGTCTGTCTTTGGAGTTTGCTCTGTGAAAAGGGATGAGCAAGGGCTGAAGACAGCGTTTCCCCGCTGTAGAAATATTTTGTTCCAGAAAGTAGATGCTAAAAAGGAAAACAAACCCAGTAGAATGAAGAATCTTCTTTTATTGTCGGAGCCCCGGTCAGATTATCGTTCTGTTTCAGTTCAGAAGGCAGTAGCGAAGAGGGAGGTTTTAGGCAGAAACTGAAATAACGTATTGAGTAATTTTGAGTTTAAAGTTGAAGTAATAAAAAATTAACTATTCTGGATATGATGACAATATCCTTAAGACAAGTGTGCTTATAAAAATAAGCTAATGGGACTGACTGCTTTTAAATTGGTGGAAAGCAGGTCACGGTGAAAGCAAAGGCTGGCATTGTTTCTATAGTATTATCAGTTTCCATGCTTACAGGACACAATAGTAAAGCGGGAATCTGGGAACCTGTAAATCTTTCACTGGTTCTTAGTCAAAGTAGAACAGTTAATGTAAAAAATATCTTTCTCACTTTGCAATAAGACTCAATGGGAACACAGAGAATGAAGGGGAGGGAAAAAGCAAGCCAGCGAAGTTTGCTCTGACTCAAACAAGAGTGTATTTGATGCCAAAAAGTATCTTTGCAGCAGCACACTAGCTCAAATCAACTAAAGCCTTTGACTCTTAAAATATATATTCTGAAACATGAACATTCTTGTTTACTGGATGTTGACATATTAGAGCTATAACCTTTAATTAAAAAAACACCCCAAACAACCAAAACCTCCCCAGACTCCTCTCTTTCTTATAAAGGAAGGTACCAGCTACAGAAGAAGTGAGGATATGTTCCATCATAGATATACAGGAGGGAAAATAGTCTTTCAAGAGATTGGGGAAAAAAATTGTCGCTTTAATAAAGAGCATCACAATAAAGGTGAGAGAGGGCTTAGATATAGGGGAGAAAAAGGACATCCGTCAAATTAGGATGTCTTATCTTCTTTACATCCAATTTTCCATGGAGAAAAGAGCTTCCAAACTTAAGAGAAAGGCTTTCAGCTCAACATTTTTAAAGGGCAATGGATCTAGTCCTGTGTAGTAGCCTAAAAAGAGAGACACAGGCTTTGGGGGGTGAAAGCATCAAAAAAATAAGAGTGAAGTTTCTGTATAGGGAAAAAAAAATACCAATAGACCCTTTAAATCATGTCCTAGCTAAAGAACATGGTTTTAATTAATTTAACATAGAATCAGAGAATGGTTTGGGTTAGAAGGGACCTTTGAAGTTCATCTAGTCCAGTGCCCCTGCAGTGACCAGGGACATCTTCACTAGGTCAGGTTGCTCAGAGCCCTATCCAGCCTCAGATTTTGAACTTCTAAGCTACCACAAGAAAAATGCGCGTGTTTTATCAGAAATGTATGATTTGAAAATAGACTTTTGTAGTTAAAACATCTGTGGCTGAAATGACTCAGACCTGACTGCTGGATGGCCTTTCCTTCTGAAGGAGTTCTGCTTAGCTCCACACCAGGGTATGGTGTTCCAGGGAAATGCAATTTTCAAAGTGAGAAATGCTGTCAAATTGAAACGCAGCAAGATTAAGGCCTCAGATGAACCTCTGAAGTTTCTCTTGGAAGGATGCATAGGATCTGTTAGTTTATATCACTCATTGAAATGTGAACATTTTTGTGTGGGTGGGTGAGGAAAAGAGGCTCAGCCTTCATCCAGTGTGGGTAATATGGGATCACCACCTTCCTACACAGTGTTTATCAGTGCTGAGGATGTGTTTGGCACAGGTGGCTGGAAGGTGAGGAAATACCTGGCATTCAGAATGTTTTCCGAATGTCAATGTTTGGGATAAACGAGATGAATCACCGGAAAGGAAATAACTAACTACACAGGACTTCCCATGGGATTTTGCTTACTGCTGGTCTCGCAAGAACCTCGTACGTGCAGAATGTGCTTGGGCAGCTTGGGAACAAGGTTTTAGTCACTTCAGAAAGATCTGGTTCTGGTTTTCAGAGATGGGATGGAGGGTTGTTGCCCTAATTGGGCTGATTTTCATCATGACTTGTCTCAGCTGAGACCCGATAAGCATTCACCCTGTGAGCATATAAAGCATGGTTGGCAATTAGCATATTTATGCAGAAGGTAAGGTTTGGTATGCACGAGAGTATTTGCACTGAAATTTATGCACGGCTAGCTCATCTGGGAAAAGGGAACACTTTATCCTTCAGGGAGATAATGATTTGCTAATAGTTTAATCAAGCAGAGGAGATTTAATGCATCTGGCTGAAGGGATGTTAGCACTTCCGAAAAGGTCAGACCCATTAGCAGCTCAGGAGGATACAGTCAAAACGGCTTCCTAAGTGACTCAAAGAACAGCGATCCTCGGAGGAACTTGGGGAGAACGTTAGCGGGAATTTGGATGAGCCTTTAAGAGAGCACCAAAGAGTGTTGAGGTATGAAGTTGAGCTGGCTTCTCAAAACTGAGATTTTCCACACTACCTTGCATGTGGTGAGGTTGAGTCTGTAGAGCTATGACCGAAACACAGGCTTATAGAAGAGGGACCTAGACTGATACTCCATCAGCCAGCTTCACTTGCCCTCTGCTTTTGCCTGTGGCTTTGCTGCTTTATTGTCCTGGTTTTGGCTCTAATTCCCAGCAATGGAAAAACATGTTGATCTTTAAAAGCAGATGGGAATTCATTCCTGAAGGAAAAAATATGTCTCTTTAGGCTCCTGCTATTGTTTTCTTTTAGTTTTATTTTTTGCCTGTGAGTTATTTCCAGCAACTTTTAATTTAATTCATTCTTCTTTTTTTTTTTTTTAAATCAGACAGCAGGGATTATTCTCTGTTTTCTTAAAGCTCATGCTTTCCGTATATCGATGATCACAAACAAGGTCGTATAATGTTGAGAATAAAAATTGCATTTGCAATGATCGGAAGGAATTGAAAAAGTTGGTTTATTTCTTTCTGCCTTTGAAGTATTTTCATTTACGTAATACAAATGCTCCTGTCGTTTCAGAGTGGTAGAATTTGCTTTTATGTTAAAAAAGGAAAAAAAAAAGAAGCACTTTTTCATCCTGCTGACCTGTTTTTTGATTCAAACCTGTAGTGCTGACACTTGCTCTTACAACTTCTGGTGTGTCACAGGGCATGCAGTTAGAAGTGAGCTTGCTGCTTTGAGTTGGACTCAATTCTAGTCCTAAAGTATAAGATATGACATAGAAATTAGAGAAAGTCACCCCAAAGTCATTGCACTTCATAGAGAATTAATTCCTGGTCCTTGACTCTTGTCAACAACTTCAGGGCCAGATCGTCAATGTATACAAGTCGCTGTAACTACTGAATATGTCTTAGAACATTAGCAAAAGTTAAGTCAGAAGTTTTTTGTTTCATTTTCCGTGAGGACACTGATTACCTGGGAGTTCTGGTGGAGAGCTCGCTGAATATGAGCCAGCGTGTGCCCAGATGGCCAAGAAGGCCAACAGCATCCCGGCTTGTATCAGAAATAATGTGGCCAGTAGGACCAGAGAAGTGATTGTCCCCCTCTGCTTGCCACTGGTGAGGCTGCACCTTGAATCCTGGATTCAGTTTTGGGCCACTCACTACAGAGACTTGAGGTGCTGGAGCGTGTCCCGAGAAGGTCAACAAAGCTGGTGGAGGGCCTAGAGAACAAGTCTTGTGAGGGGTGGCTGAGGGACCCGGGGTTGTTTGCAAAGAGAAGGCTTGGGGGACACCTTCTCACTCCCTACATCTACCTGAAAGGAGGTTGTAGAGAGGTGCAGGTCGGTCTCTCCTCCTAAGTAACAAGTGATAGAACAAGAGGAAATGGCCTTAAGTTGTGCCAGGGGAGGTTTAGATTGGACATTAGGAAAATTTTCTTCGTGGAAAGGGTTGTGTAAAGCCCGGAACAGGCTGCCCAGGGCAGTGGCAGAGTCACCATCCCTGGAGGGATTTTAAAGCCCTCCAGATGTGGTGCTGAGGGACATTGTTTAGTGGTGACCTGGCAGTGCTGGGTTAATGGTAGGACTTGATGATCTTGAAGGTCTCTTCCAACCAGAATGATTCTATGATTCTGCGATTTGTATCCACTTTTTTCACAAATGGGGCCGGGGTGGAGGTCCATTGCTGTTTCTCATGCCCTGAAGATTAACATGTGTCTGACGGGCTTATGTGCCTGTTATGATGACTCTTAATAGTATGCAATTTCTGAGTATCAAACGTCAGTGTTCAAATTACCTTTCCCTACATGTATGTACATTTTCCTCTTGGATATGCTGAGGATTTCAAGGGGTTTCCCACAGAGGTAGCACTGAGGATGCACAACCTCGGCATCAGCTTGGCCAGGAGAGCTGCAGAGGGCTCCTCGCTTCTGCAGTCACGTTTCCTTTCTGTTCTTGTACAGAATCAGTCCTCCAAAAAGAAGGGTAGTTCTTTGACAATAATATCCGAAATCATCCTGATTATTATCTTAATTGGCACTAGGAATATTTAAATGCAGTACCTGAAGGCTAACTTGGGTAGGATGTTTATACCAGATGAAACCATACAAAGGAACACCTTGTGCTGACCTACTTGTGTTTCTGGTACTGTGCCAGTTAAATTGCTGTCAAGGTGGAAGAAATGTTCATGAATGGCAGAGGAATAATAAAGCCTGGGTATAAAAGCTTATTAATCTACCTGGGTGTTGTTGCTGCGAGTGAAGAACGTGTATTTTAATGACAACACTAACTTTACACTTCACGGAACTGCAGAGATTGGAGAGGTGTGCGTGTGTATGAATTAAAATATTTGAACATGTGTCGGTATCTTTATGTACATAGAAAATAGGATGTTTGCCTTTGGCAGTCATCACCAAAGTAGTTGTTTCTGTTGCAAAAATTTGGAACCTAAGAATGTATAATAATATCTAATAAAATCAAGAAATGTGCCATTAGACTGCGAGTATCTTGAACAATAAATGTACGGAATTCAAACTTTAAAGCTGCTGCTATTAAAGCTGCATTTGTATAGAGCATGCCCCAACTATTCTACTTCCATTGCTTTCTCCTATAATAGAAATATTTTGTGTAAACATTGAATTTGTTTGGGGAAAGATGATCATTGAGAATTTTTTTATTTTTTTTTTTCCTTAACATTTAAATTATGATATGATTTAAAACTTCCCATCCCTAAAAATATGTAGGAGCTGCCAGCTTACACACTTGTCATCCCATCAAGTTACTGGAGTTTGAAATTGCACTCTGCTGTATTCCCTTCAAAGAGGTTTTGATTATGTACAATTTCATTTTCCTAAGCGAGATTTTGGAGGCGGGGGCAAATATCTGCTTTTGTTCTGCTTGCTTTTTTTCTCCACAAACTTTAGCAATAACATTGTTGGATCTGGAGGCTCTTTGGTGAGATTAAGCTGCTCAGCGGTAATTCTGAAACAGTTCGAGAAGTTGTTGGCAATTGAGATAGTCACTGATGCTGAATGTGAGAACAGGGAAGCTGTTGAGTATTTGCAGCCAAACCTGTGTTGTCAAACAGGGGAATTTTCATTCTTGCCATGTAACTTCTGTTTTCACAGCGTGCCTGAGCGCTGGCTGCTCATGCGAAGGAGAGCTGCAGTCCCACTGAAGAAGGCACTTTAAGGGCAGCTCTCTGTAGCTGGCTTTCTGCTTTGTATTTGAATCCTAACGAAGATTTTGTATTGGCACAAAACTTTGGTCTCAGCGTTCAAACAATTGCCTGGAATAGAAGCTGTCAAGTAACGTTTCTTAGCACTGCTGAGAAGCTGATGGGTGCAGGCACTGCTGTAGCTCAGAGTTTTGTATATCAAACCTTGGAAGTTGTTATTTCCAAGGTATCTTTTACGGTTTCCCTTAAATTCAAATGGAAATGCATAAAGCTTTAGAGATTGCCCTTGGCAAAAGGATTAAATGGTTATTGGCAGATGGAAACAGCACGATAATAACTCTGCAGCAAATTATTAGCTATGTTAGAAGCAATTCCACGGACCGTTTTGCTTTTTAATTAAACTTTCTCAAACTATCACCTAGTTCTCGGCTTAAGCTTTTTTGTTTCCTGTCATTGAGTAATGAAAACATCAAGGATAGTCGGGTAGGAAAAAAAACCCTTTCAGGTCTTAGTCTTCTGTAATTTGTCCATGGCATTGTGTGTATAGAAGTGAGCCATCAGATCTGGGTTGACCACTTGCCGTGGAAGAAAACTGAGCAAAACCCAAGATGACTGCAATTGCTAATTGGTCTTGACATCCCCATTGTCAAGGGAGGACAACTAAGAGCGTTTTGTCCATTTTAAAAGAGCTGCTTTGGGTTTTGTTTGTTTGATGCTTTATTTCCTTCTTTAGAGAAGCGAGAGGGGGTTAGTTATGATTTCAGAGTCACTGACGTCTTACAGAGGTTGGCTTTGTGGTGTTTGATACTTCATTTCCTAGCAAATAAAGTAAATTTGTGATAAAACTAGACTATTACTAGTATACTTAACATTGCACAGTGAAACACACCATCGGAGGGTAAGAGGGAGCGGCAATCTGTCTTCTGTTTTGTCTTCTACGTTTTGGTCTTACTGTCCTTTTTACTGGGAGAAATCAACGCGGTCTTCTTCTCGAGCTGCTCCCATTGAGCTCCCATGTGATTAGAAACTGATGAAATAGGTGAAGGGGAATGTGCCCAGCTCATAGGTTAGACTCTGTGCAGATCTGTGGTGGGATGTTTCCAAGTATTTGTGCATCTGCATCAGGAAAACTCTTTGCTCAATCTCTCTCCACCAGCAACTTGCCCTTGCAAGGCATGGATTTTGTCATTCGGCCGAGAATGAAGGGGACATGGTTTAGTGGTGACCTGGCAGCGCTGGGTTAATGGTTGGAATGGATCATCTTAAAGGTCTCTTCCAACCAAAACAATTATATGATTCTGTGGAAGACCAAAGAGAAGAAGCCAGCAGGACAAGTTCTTGGGGATTGTTCTCATGACAGGCAATGATAGGGGCTTGGGTGTTCAGCACTGCCACAAGCAAGCAAGAAAACCCCAACCCAACCCCAAAAGCAACCTGATGCTTGCATTTCTGGTTACCTCAGCAAATTGTAGTTGTGGCTGTGTAGCCGGGGAGAGGTGTCTTGGGGAGTTCCCTTGCCAGGGAGGCCATACAGTGTGGGTGTGGAGACTGGGGCTCTTGTAATCAGACACAGTTACCACTTTATGGGATCTTACCATTTCTGTGGTCACTTTTGTGTGTTTATATGTTGTATAAACTGAAGGGGAGAAACAAACCACACTCCTTTGTTAGCAAAACAAAATTTGCAGGCAGGAAAATTAAAAAAATTTAGTATAAACAAGAGAGAACAAAACTTTTCTTGATTTGGACTTTCCTAGCTTAAGGCCTGAGGACTTCCAAAGAAGAGCTGGCAGTCTTGCTTTACTATTCCAACAGTAAGTGCTCATCATCATGTCAGTTTTCTTCAGAAGTGGAATAGAGTAAAAAAAAAAATCTGAATACTTACACTTCATTCCTAACATTTGTCATAACTAAATTTTCAAAAGTATTTGTGAATTCAGTGAAGTCAAGAAAAACTTGGGATTTTGGGGGATTTTAAGAGAGTTTTTTGCAAGTGATTATATATATATTTTTAATAAGTGTGTATATATCTTTAAAGACCTTGGTTTTCCTGTTTATGATTTGCCTCAAGAATATATAGAAAATAAGTTCTATAAACATATCCATTTAGAAAGTATTTTGTTCTTTCCTGTTTTTTAATACTGTTTTTGCACTCATGAGCTAAAAAAAAAAAAAATCTTTTGAAACTCATTGGTTTATTTATCTAAAAAAATCCCTAAACATTTTGTCTTCATTAACCCTTGCTCAGTAATAATTATAGAAGAGTTGGGGGGGGAAGAAAATAAAATAATGAAATTAATTTGTCTCCTATCAATGCTTGAAAGCTGGAGGATGAAAGTGAACTTGAGAATTTCGACAGTATCTTACCCTAGGCTAATTGTTTACCATTAAAAGAGAGCTTGCATGTAGAAGGGAGTGTTATGTTTTGGACTTACTTCCTTGTAACTCATAAATCTTGGCTGTGTATGTTCAGTCATTAATTAAGGCTTTCAAATTAATCTGTTTCCTGACTGGACTTGGCTGTTTTTGCATCGAGCAATGCTATTGCCCAACTTCCCAGTTTAGGAGAGCTCTCCAACGTGTGATATGGAAGTATGATGTTTGTGGTGGAGAGTTTAGGAACAGCACATATGGCCTGGCTTGGGGATGGGGCATTTTGTTACTAACGTGCAGGAAATAGCACGGTGGTATCAAAATGGTTTTGCGTACTTTAATTACTTCCCTTACTTCAGACAATAGCCAAAAAAAGGTCCTTTTTATATTGATGTCAGTCCTGAGCAGAAGTATTTTTCTTTCCTTTCATTATTCTAGTGTTCTGTCATTGGAATTCAGCCAGTTTACTCAGGACGATGTATAAATACAGCCAGAAGTCTCTTAAGTGATGGAAAAATATTTCAGCTTTTGCTAGAGACTTCTTAAAAATTAATTGGTAATATTGTCACTCAGGTAGTCTCAGCATTGCATTCGACCTGCTCATAGAGTAACATGGTGCGCATTTGGGGTTTGTGTCCTACTTGTGTTACCCTTTCTTTACAAACGTGTGTGTGTGCGTGTATATGTATATATATATACACACTTATATACAAATAGATATTTGTGTCTCTTTTCTTACTTAGGAAGCCATATACGAGCTTGTACCTGAAGTGCTGGGGCCTGATTTGTGGGCCCCATGTTGGAGTTGACCTATGAATGAGTCACAACCCAGCAGAATGTTTTGGTTTTGTTATTGGCTTCGGGTTTCAGAGGCAGAACCTGGCCCACCTGTGTGTCTGTGGCTCTGCCCTCACCCAGGTGGTCATGGTTGGGGTGGTGGGCGAGGCCAGGACTATATCAACCAGGAGCTGATCTGTTGGAAGAGCTTCCTGTTGGGGGTGGCTTCTGCTAGGGCTGGTTGCATCTTGCTGAGCTCTCTGGGTGGTGTCCTTCCATGTGAGGGGCTGCTGAGGGAGCCATCTCTGTCCATTGTGTACAGCAGGTGATGCTGGCACCACAGTGGGCAGTGGAGGAGCTGGGCCCACAGGAACCTACGGCAGGGCTGTCTGCAAGAAGACTTCTGAGGGGATGTTGCTGAGTTCAGCATTGGCCTGTGTGATCAGGCAGCTGATGGCAGCATAAAATGATGATGGCTGAACCAGCACAACAGGACCATATATTTAATTATTTCTCTAATATTTCATTTTTTCAGAAATAGGTGATGATCTGTACGATATATATTGTACTATAAACATCCATGTTATCTTTAGCACTTAATTATACACAGGTCTGTCATTGCAGTGTTGAAATTGAGTGTGCTGTCTCTTCCTCTGCAGTGGCAGGGGAACTGGCTCAGGCAATGAATTCGCTGGTAAAGGTGAAGCAGCCAAAGCTGCAAATGAATCATCCAGCTAGGCATGGTATTTTAAAACCAGGTAATCCTGGAGACATACTACATTTTACAGTTATTTCAAACCAAAAATGTTGTCCTGATCTGGGTTCCAGTTGGCTGGATGTGTATTGCAGCAGTCAGCTTCCTTCAATTCTGCATGTGCAGTGGATTTCAGAAATAACTTGTAGGGTTTCTGTTCCGAGCTCATTTGTACAGGAAACCTCAAGAAATGGGAATTAATCATGAATGTGAACATGATTAGCCCTTTACCAAGGAACTATAAAATAGTCCGCAATGTGTCCTTGCACATCTGAAACTGCTACCTACCATGAACCTGTTCTTCATTGCTCTCATACATTGCGTTGCACCAAAGAAGATACTTGTTTCTTAATGGCTCGTTAGAAATTGGTCCGACCAACTTTTGTAAGTGTGGGAGAGTTTGAAATCTGGATTTAACACTTCAGCTGAATTTCATCACCTTTATCACTTCCAAAGCCAGGCTGTTAATACCTTCTCGCTTCCAACCTAGTCAAAGTTTAGAATGAAATGCTGTAGGGTAACAAAGATTTTTGTGTGCACAAAAAATTCCCTGTAACAAATGGAATTATTTAATGTACTTAAAATCAAATACGTGTTTGAGCTTGCTAAATCCAAGGATTATTTCCTTAATTCCTAAAGATTAAAATGTCTTCTAGTTTAATGTATATTATTAATTAGACAGCAGGAGTAGTAGAAGATGTATCAAGTTTTTCTTTATTTTTTTGGTTTTCAAGGTGTCAAGTATTTTTGCAGCCATATTCTGTTGCTGTCGCTTCTGTGCCTGTCATTTCCAAACAGTTCATTTTTGTCACGCCAACTGATGCATGAGCTACCCAGTGCTGTTTTGTGCAATTAGATTTTGATAGAGCAAAATGATTTTTCTGTGACTGAGAAGACCCCTTCCATTTTAATGGGATCAAAGAGAAGGCACGTTTTTGATTTCAGTTACTCCCAAGCTAAGCCACTGGAAACGCTTCCAGGTCTTTCAATATTGCTTTTTTCAGATTTCGAACATGAGACATAGCTAGATGTCTTTGTGAGGAGCAATGGCCAAATGAATCCCTCTCCTTTTAACCGGCGTTTTGAAATTGAGCACAAGTCAATGCTACTGCTGGCACGTTAAAGAACAGCCTAAGTTTTAAAAACAAATCTGCCACTCTTATCACATCTTTTTGAAGCAGCAAACTCTTTTTTTTTCTTTTCCTTGCCCCCGTGAGTTTACTGCCATCCAATAAACTCTTTCAAAAAGAGCTCCATCTGTAGAAATGGGCTATCGAGACGTAGCATCAAAGGTGCGCAAGCAGCAAGTGACCCAACGAGTTGGGCAAGCGGTGGAAGTCCAGGTGAGCCTGTTGTGCTTGGTAAAAGTACCAAGTAGAGCATGATAAGAAAGCTTACTAAATTATAAAACACGGCATTAAGAAATGGTGGTAATAAATCTCTCTTCTGCCACTCTGCATTTAACTGGAAACAGTCCTGGACTTGCTAGGAGATAGGTTGGATTGTCTCATTGGTTTCTTCTTTCTTGTGAATTTGAGAAATCCTTTGACGCATTGTATCTGTTAACAGGTAAACCATATTTCAAAGCCTGAAATGATGCCAGTGTGAGATTTATCATTTGAATTCTGTTGTTACACAAGACTCGGAAGGCATTCGGTGTTGTATTTGGTGGTATCTATGTGCTGCCTAAGTAACAGAACAAATTATCATTTGCCTTTTTTTCTTGCCATATACTAAGTAGGACTATTTTTACAGCGTGCAGATTCAAAATCGGGAATTACATCCAAAGTACCTCTGGGGCATTATCACAAACTCTGTCTTTTGCAGGCTATGCATTTGTTTGGGTACCTGGATCCTGTGGGATGTTACCAGTAGGTTGCATCAGGCCACTGTAGAAAAGCGTTTAAAGCTGCTGGCTTGAGAAAAGTCGTTAAAGAGGGTAATTTAATGTAGGTGGTGAGAGCCATGGCCAGTGTCAGCTCCCTGGACCATGATCTCACAGTCCTGGGGCTCCTAAAGCTTTGCCTAAAGAGCCAGTGCAGTATCCTCTTGAAATCGTTGCTTGTGCTGTGGTTTCTCGAGGTGAACAAAATGTTACTGGTGTTAAAATGATAAACTTAGTCCAGTCCTAGCCCAGTCAGAATTGGTGCAGAACAGGTTGTTCCCTGCGAGTCGGAACAACACTGATAACGTTTGGCAGGAATAGCAAATACGCATTAATATGTGCATTATGATAACAGAGTCTGTTTTGAGGTTTATATTTGATGCTAATAATTCATCCTTGACTTCAAGATGATTCCTGAAAGGAAGTACCTCTTTTCTACAGTGAACAATCTTTCTTGAAAGTCTCTCATTTTTAAAACAGAGAGCTTGTACGCTTTATTTTTACCATTTACAACCCAGCAATTTTATTGCACTGAAGTTTAGTCTGCCAGGACTTTTTAGCACCAGCTTTTTTTAATTTGAAAATAGTGAGCATTTTTTGTTTGTTTCTTCTTAATTCATATGCAACATTTAAGGAAAGCTTAATTAACCCCAGCATGCAGGGAGAGGAAAGAGTGCTCAGCAATTGAGAATATAATTAGCTACATTTATACAGAAGTGATTGTATTACCTAAATCCCTTTTTTAATTTATTCTGGGATGAGTTTGGGGGCTGGGAAGGGAGGGCAGGCACAGACTCTGTACAAAAAGTGGAGGAAGTGAAAATACTTCCATGGATCTGGAAAACAGAAATATAATGAGCTGTCTGTGTTTCTCCGTAGAGCTGAAGCACTGGTCTTACTTTTAAAACTCCTTGACAGAGCCAGAGTTTAAACTTCAGCTTAGGAGGTTGGCAAGGCTTGGAAAAGCCATGCAAGCCAAATCCTAATCTCAAGGTGTAAACATAGGACCGGGCTGATGCTGGATACAAAGGCCAGTCTTTTTACTGTTTTTTATTAAAATACTTTGTTACTTCTGCTACAGATTAACATGGGTTTGAACATTTTCTCTCTTAAGTATTGTTCAGTCTTCCTCATTAAAAAAACATTTCCTCAATAATAATAGGTTCCATATGTAGATGTACTATGTACGTAAAACGATACATATTAATATAAGTGTTCACACATGAAAATGTGGGGTTTTTTGCTTTTTGCCATGTAATGACTCTTCCTGCTCCAGCCTTGTGCCCCAAAAACAAGCAGAGCAACAGGAAAACCCATTGAAAGGAAATTCGCAGTTTTAAAAAATTTTCCAGATACCAGGTTTTCCAAGTTCAAGTGGAGCTGGCAAAGGAGGCAGCCGAACGGCCGGCAGAGATTGATCACTGACTGTTCTAGGAACAGCTCGACTTTCTGCACGGCGTGGTCGATACCACGGCCTCAGCTCAGGAAAGCTGTTCACCATGAGCTTCCCTTCAAAAATGAGGGCAAGTCCCTCCTACTTTGGGCTCCTTTACGGCTGACCAGGAGGAGACTTCCTCAGGTGCTTCCAGGTGCTGAGCGTTTGCTCGAGTGCTTTGCCGAGCTGCAGTGTTGTGGTGAGATGGGAATACTGTGTAGTACTTGGCACACCATCTCAGAGGTACATGGGGAAAGCATTTAAAAAGAAGAAAAACAAACCCCCTTTCCTTTTTAGAGGGTTACAACACTATTCCAACACTTGCCTGTAGAACTAACACCTGACCTCCATTTCATTTTAAAAAAAGAGCTATAAAAAGCCAAGTTACCTTGTGAAATATCTGTATTTTTTCCTCTTTTGTGCATGATTTTAACAAAAGGAAGATTTCCATGTGTTCTGGTTGAGTCTCACAACATGACGCAGTCGGTTTGGCTGATATTCTGCAAATATCCTACAGCAGCTGAGCTCAACGGCTTCTGTGGAGTGGATGGTGTAGGGAGGAGAGGCAGAGGAGACCTACAAAGTATTCTTCGCTCCTGGCACTTGCATGTGCAACAAGTCTTAGAAGATTACCAGAACCATTTTCCAAGGAAAAGAGACACATCAGATTTCTCATTAACCCAGAGGTTGACGCAGAGAATAAAAAAGAATAATTTTCCTTTTTTTTTTTGCACATATTGATAAATGGCGCTTTTACTTCAACATCCCTTTTCAGCTCTTTTCCTGCTGCACTTCATCGTTCTTTTGCTAAGAAAACTGAGCAGACCAGGTAGCGCTCATCGTCTGCACTTTCACATGGACCCATGTGCTTATGTTCTTATATTTCTGTTGACTCCACGCTTGAAAGACAACGCTTTCTATCCCGGGTGGAAATGGTAAAGTTGTAGGAAATAGGCGTTAGAAAGCCTGTGGAGGAATATTTAGTTGATCTGTATCTTAAAACGCATTCTGTTTTGAAAATGTATTTAAATGATTGTATGATTGTACATAGTTGTGGGTGACTAATCTAGTCTATTGCTGCAGGTCATGGGAATAGTCATAAAAAGTATTTATTCCGAACGTGAACCCGGATGCATGCTTTCCCGACATGTTTCCCATATGCTCTGTAAGTAAACAATAAATCAGATAGAGGAGAATTGAGGAAAGAGGAGAAGTAGGTAAGTGGGGATTCTGCAGCACGAGCGCTGCAACCTTATGTGGTTTGATGCGGTAACTTGGGGTCTCAGCTGCAAGGACACAAAAATGCATTTTCTGTTGAAGCGAAGAGCACACAAGCTCCTGAGTTACCAACCTTGTGCACTGGCTGTATGTGTGGGAGGGTAGGAGTTGTGCTTGGCAGGATAAAGTGGATTTTGATGTTTCACTTCGATATACACGAAAACCTTCAGTCTCTACTCGTTTGTTTGCTCTGTGTTTAGCTGTTTTACTCAACTTACCTTTAATTCCAGCTGAGGGATCAGTCCCAAGGCTCTGCAGCGTCATTCCTCAGTACTTGTAGCCTAAGCAGTTTTTCTTTTAGCCACCATGGTAATTTCTCAGTCACTGAAAGGGGCCGTTTCGTAGCTCCAGTATCTTAGGCTGGGAAATTCGCTCTTGGATGCAGCTCACACAGGCTTCGGAGCCCCTGCAATTGCTCTGATTTTCCTGTCGTCCTTGCCTTCTTTCATGGGCTAAAGAAAGTACTTGCTTTCTGTGGGAAATGATTGGGAGATTGGAGAGAAGAAGCTGGTTTCAGTCCAAAGGGTGGTGATATATATTAGCACAGTTTATAAGATAAAGCCAAATCTCTATTCTCTGTTACCTCGTGAGACTTCAGCCTAGGGCTAAATGCAGCCGCAGACGAATGCTCTTTCTTGTACTTCTAAGGGCACAGCAATGTGAGGGAAGTTATCCTGGAATGAGATAGGGTGTGAATGTAAATGCAGTAGCTGTTCCAGCACAACATCCTGTGGAGACAAGGTCTTGCTGAAGTGACTAAAAGCAATGGAATGACTTCAGTAGAAGCTGAGGACACCAAGCTCCCCCAGTGCTCGCCCCCAGCAGCCAGCCTGGTGGGCAGAGGACCAGCTGAACAGCATCTCCGCAGCCTTTTTTATTGGTGGGGGTTCGATGTCTGACCATCTTTGCGCTGGCTGCTTTTCCTGTCAGTGTCACTTGTGGAAATTGTGATTTACTGCTTATTTTTATGAATTGTCAGAAGGAGGTTGAGGTCGAATACTGGCCAACAGCATCACAGGAGGTAACCCACGAACACAAACCACAGTTTGTGAGTGATGGGGAGTATTTTAGCTCTACCATCCCTTACTGGTTTTTGTTATTCCTACAGGTCGTAGCTCAGACTTTGATCATCTCTGCAGGTATCTAAGGTCTGTTGCTCTTGAAGTGGTGCAAAAGGAAACTGCAAGGAGAAGAGCTGTATTTATACTTGCTCTTGTCTTTCAGAAGCAGCTGAAACATTAGTGTTTGCAGTGTCAGAGGTATCTGTATGTGCACACACTCTTATCACGCTTCTTTAGGAGTTAAAAATCACCTTTTTTAATGCTTGTGAAGTTGCTACACCAGTTTTTTTAGCCTGTGCTATGTGATTCGGTTGTTACCTGTTCTTTATGGTCTGCTGAATATTAGTGTTTATTTTTAAAGTGCATTTTTCCAGATTAAGTAGAGCATTAATTAGTCGGTGTGAGGAACAGAGGGCATTACTCTACCGCAGCTTTCCATCATGTCAAAAACTCATTACCAGATGTAGAGATCATAAACAAACACACATGGCTGCTACGTGTAAATCTTCTGCAGGATAAATTACTGCTGATCTCTTCTGATTAGATCGCTTTGTCTTCCAGCTCATTAATATACTTTCAACCATTAAGAATATTTAGGTGCTAATAACTCATAAAGCAATATACAGGAGAGCATTAACTTTCTGTATTTGTTAAACATATTTCAGGCAGGATCTTTTGCCCGTGGCCTAGACTACTCTTTTATCTTTAAAGAGAAGTTGCGTAGTCAAAATCTTCCTTCAGAATTGGTATTTGCTTCTGCAAGGTCTATAGTGGGATATACAAAGAGTCTTCCGAAAGCCACACGAACGTGATGGTGCAGAAGCAAATCTGAAATTATTAGGCCGAAGTCTTTGCTGGCAGAATGCCTGGGGGAGTTATGCCAACAGAGAAATTGGCCCAAAGATGAGTAAACCTAATGAAGGCCGGGAATTGCTCATTTAGGACCAAAATGCCTTGCCTTGCCTGTTAGCAAGGTGTTAGATCCCACCACAGTAGTTCCCGTGGCAGTCCCTGAGACCAGTCCGCTCTTGGTGGAAGCCTCTGGCTTTCTGCGTCAGGTATTGAACAAGCTTAGATGTGAAATGCAGATGGTTTACACCTCAGGAACAGAAGATCCAGGTGACTGTGAAAATGAAGGGAGGTAGTCTGTAGAAGATCTTTATGTTAAATATACGGGAGTTTGGGAACCCAGCATCACTACTTCTGATGGGTGCTTTGCGCATAATAACCTCGCTGTAATTAGTTCAACTTTTTAATGCTAATGCTGCATTTGAGATAACAAAGCACCAAAGAAATGTGATACTCTTGTATGAACCACAGCTCCTTTCTGATACCAGTGCACATAAATTAATTGGTTGAATCCTGCATAAGAAACTGTTTCTAGTTCTAATAATGGGTATTACTGAGTCCAAAGTTTTGCAGAACCAGTAAGCACCATCACATTGAAGTTGAAAAATGTCCTGTTTGTTAATTGAACATGTTCTGCTCAATGATTTATAGCTTCCATTTAGCTTCCAATTATTAAAAGCAGATAAGTGTTTTGGAACGTATTGAAGCATGTGCCGTACTTCAGTCGTGTTTACTGACGTCAGGGGAACCCGAAGCAGATGCGTGTGTGCTTTCAGGGATGCTTTCTTGAAACAAGGAGAGGAAAAGAGAGAATTCTCTCCTTCCCGTTCTGGGTCTCCTCTTTTCATGTGTGAGTAACATATTGTGTGTCTGGTTTTGTTTAAATTCAAGGATGGCAAACAACCACAATCTGTGAAAACTTCCTACTTCTTCCCATCCTGCTTTATGGTTTGTGTTTTTTCTTGTTGTTCTTGGTATTTGGGAACCTGCAGAGACGGGGTGATGTGAAACTTGGAGGTCTTTGCAGAGGAGTTTATTCTAGTAGTGTTTGTGTAAAGCCCTGTGGTCCCACCAAAGCCCCCCTAGTTCCTGTGCTTGGTTTGCTTTTTTAAACCCAGCCTTTGCAGGGGCTAATGCTTCATTCGCAGGGGATCTGTCAAGGAGAGAAGTAGCAGGGAGATGGATAGGAGACTCTTGACAACTGATTTTTAATTGCCTCTTTAGATTAAAATAGTGTTCCTAAAGCCTGTTCTAACCTTTTGTAGCCCTCATGAAATATATGGATACTTGTTGGTAAATTCCAAGGCTGTGAACCCAGTAGACCTGTTGGTTCTTCTGATTCAACAGTGCTTCATGCTCAGATGAATTCGTCTCCTGGGATTTAAATGGCATTAAATTACATATTTTGAAATCACTCTACAAAATACGAGCGTATAGACACGCTCTACTTTTTTAAAAGGGGAAAGAATCGATAGCATTTTTGTTTGGGGATTAACTTTTTTTTGGTTTTTTTTAGACAGGGAAGCATTTCCTGACATGTTTGCAACAGCTAGGCAGGGTGTTTGCTGGATTCGCATGTAGATGTAACTGCTAGGTGGCTGTCTCTGCTTCGCCAGCTACTCAGTTGGTGTTGTGACAGACCAAGCAACTGCTAAATGACAGCGCTGAAAAGAATTTTGCCCGTTTCTCGGGAAAGTGTAAAGACTAGACCCTTCTGCCATCTAAATTTAAGAGTTTAAGTTTTCATTGCATGTAAAACATTCTGTCCTTTTAAAGGTGAGGAGAGGAAGGTTTTGTAAATAGCCAAGAGCGTACACAATTGTAACGTTAACAGCTGAATGTCACATCTTTCTCCCCCTGTTAAAATTTGGGTATGTTGGCCTTAATTAGGAAGTCTGGTGCTGAGCTGAGATTTGAAAACCATCCTTCTGCATGCAGAAATGTCAGCACAAACTCCTGCTGAAGCCGTGCAAACTTGATCAGGATCCTCTTTTAATAGAGAAATCATATTACCAAATACATCTGTTGCTAATAGTTTTAAGAAATGCCTTGCGGCGATTAAAGCAATTGCTCGCTTAGAAAATAATTCCAGGGAAATACCTAGCACGTTTTTACTGTTTTTTCTCCTTCTAGATGTATACTATGTTAAAGAGAAGGATCAGCAGTCCATCAGTAGCACATAAATTAAGAAGTCCCTTGGCGGCTGAGTTAATAATCTAAGTAGTATGTATGAGCTAAAGGAGAACGGGAAAGCGGCGTGTACATTTACCGCGTGGCTGGCTTGCTGTAGGGTTGTCAGGCAGTACTTATTTATAAATCTTGTGAACTGAAAAAAAGAAAAACACCAAGCCCCCTGATAAGATTACCGTGACATGACAAATGCCAGCTATAAATAGATTTTTTGACTTCCTGCTCATCTTTCCTCTCTCCTGCCCTTGGTACTGCGCTCCGGTGTAACAGGCTGCCAGGGCTGTGCGGCTCCCCCAGGTGAAGGTCAGCTCTTGATACATTTTTGATCGTCATGTAAAGTTCTCCTGTTAGTATGTGGTCCCCGTTTTAACCTCTTTGCAGATTCCCGCGATTATCCCAAATCACTTTCACATGGAGCTGAGGTTAAGCTTTATTTCTCTTGGCTTGTCCCTTCTGTAGCAGACACTTCCTCTTCACTTTGAAAGGACAAAGCGATGTTCAGCTGCCTGGGCCTGCGCCCAGCATTTGATTTATACATTATTTAATTTCCTTTAGAAAATTGGAAGCAGAACCTTAGGAGTGGAAGTCAGTCCTTTTCATTTGTTTAAGGATCTTTTAGGGCTAATATAATCATCGATAGTAGATGTCAGCATGATTAGGGTGACTTAAGGTAAAGCAACAAAAATTGAATACCAGGGGAAATTCTTTCGTAGTGGAGAGGGGGCCAAGATTTATAGCTGTGCACAACATCTGTGGGTTATGAATTGTGGCATTAAATAATGAAAATGGAAAATCAACGGTGTTTTGAGTGACATGTTGAAGACACCTGCTTCCCCTTACTGCACAGCAGGCTGGGACAAGAAAGGTTTGTACCCTTTGCGTGACATTTGCAATCATTTCTTGGTCTGCGGTGCTCTCTGGAACTTAATTCAACCAAGTAACTAATTCTGCAGAAATTCTTCTGTTAGTCCGGAGGTTTTCGTTTGGGCTGACTCTGCATTCACTTCTGCAATTAGGTCTGCACATGCCGTGAAGTGACTGCCAAGACAATTTGAAAATTTCTCATGCAGTAGAGTCAGGAAATTAAAAATTAACTCTGGAAAGGACATCATATAATATTTGGCAGTGTGGTTTGAATACTGTGTCCACTGAGGGGTGGAAGGTCCTCTTCTTACAAAAAAAAAAAAAAGCGTGGAAGCTGAAATATGTCTTCCGTGGGATTTTGAATGATCCATAGCTGAGGGAAATACTGGAAGGGGAGAGGGCTGTGGCATACATGTGCTTATGGATGCAATATGAATTACTTGTGGCTTTTAGTTTAGCGAAATAGCATTTAATGACGTAGAGTGAGAGTCCCACGTTGTTTCAGGGCTCCGCAGTGCTACGGCTGCTGTTCCCAATGTGGTTGTGTGGGGTGGGGGGAGATTTCGGTGCTGGAATGCTGCTTTGATGCTGCACCCGTTACCCAGTTCTCTGAGAGAAAGAATAGAAACATGGAGTGGTTTGGGCTGGAAGGGACTAATTAAAGGTCATCTAGTCCAACCCCCCTGCAATGTGCAGGGACATCTTCAACTCGATCAGGTTGCTCAGAGCCCCGTCCAGCCTCACCTTCGGTGTTTCCAGGGGGAGCAGAATCCTGCTCTGGCAGAGTTTACACTCTGGTAGGTAAACCAGCCACATGGGGAGAGGCACACTCCTGTAGGAAAACTTAGGGCAAATTCCGTTTGTAACTGTCCCTCAAGCCTCAGGAGCACTTCAGTTGTGCAGGCCAGTCCTCTTGCTGGTTGCTCTAACATTTCTTAATTGCTAGCTATGGTCCTGAGTTCTGTCACATCAACCTTTCTCAGCTGGCATCCTCTGCTGTGCTACATCTCTAGCAGCTCCTTCAGGTGTCATTCCCTCTTTCCTTGATCTCAGGCTCTGCCGTGGTGTTAGATGCTCTCCTGGCAAATCTTCCTGGTGCCAGGAAAGGTGAGAGATACTTGGCGTTATCTCAGTGACTGTGCAAACAGCAATAGGGTATGCGACGGTGCCTGCAGACAGCCTTCCTCAAATGTTAAGCACCTACCTAATGGGTGTGATCGCTCTCACCACCCTCCGTCACTGCTGGGAAAAGGTGTGTGCCTCTCTGCAGGGCTTGGGTGGCCTGAGGGACCTCATAGGGGCTTGTGGATTTGTGCCTCCTGTGCAGAGGGCCCAGAGCTGCTACTCCACTTTGATGCAAGAACCAAATGGAAGGGCTTGAAGTGAGGAACATTCAATCTAGAGCACTGTGGCCAAAGACAGCAAATGTCACAGAGCTCTAGGGTGATCCTCATGGCTAAACACTTGTAAGCATAAATTTCATATATTTCTGGCCTGAATTTTTTTGTATCATGCTAGTCTGCAACTTTTTAGAAGTTCAAATGATGTTAACATTAAAACGCAAGCTGCGTACAACCTGGTGAAAAGGAAGGGGAGACTCCTCTGCTTCCTCCCATGTGTATTTGCAGAAATGCTGGGGATACATTTTGAAAATAAAACATCTTTGTTAAGTGAAGAGAAATGCAAATGACCCATTTTTCTAAGTCTTCATAGCACTGGAAATTTGCATTACATTGTCTTCCCTAGACAAGGAAGGAGGAGGAGAAAACCCAAGAGACCAAGGAGGTTTGCACAACAACGTGGCACAAACTGAGAATGAGTTTAGAAGTCTGAAAGAGAAGAAATGGAGTAATTTGCTAAATTAGATCTGTTATCCACAAAGTGGCGGACCCAGTTATCCAGAATACTGAAGTGACTTTCAGACATGACATGGATTCAGTTTTCGCACCTTCAGGAGGGCACTTGAATGAGAACTTTTCATGTTAACAGTGCAAAAGCAGATGAGCTGTTAATCTGATCACTCCTAACTTTTCAATGAAGGTGAGTGACAGCTCTGACTACAGGTTCTTACATTTCAGCATTTTAGCTTATGCTGCCTCAGTCTGTTCTTTGGCTCATTCCTGGAGTGATGGGGACCAACTATACCGGTGACAAGCTGCTCCACTTGTGAGGGAGCTGGAACTTTGGGATAGTGCTGTGAATCCCTCTCCTTGTGTGATTGTGTCCTTGTGTGATTCACTGGACTGGAGAATTTTAGACCAGAAGCAGAGGGTCACGTTTACCTATGGACTATATTCAGTGGACACAACAGGGGTACACCTGAGATGTATTATTCAAAGCTTTTATTAAAATCACAAGGGGTCAGCAAATATGCTGCTATTGACAGTAGAGTTGTTTTAATTGTTTTATGACTTAATAACTCAAAATACTGTTGGGGTTTTTTTATGTATGCAAATCTTTAAAATAGTAGATTGAAGGGTGTCAAGGCAGAACTCTGAGATCCTTATGGGAGACGTGGGGGGCTGTGCATCCTTTCAGGACCACTCACAAGGCCACCTGCACCAGTGAATGACTCTATATATGCCAGGCATATACTTTTATTAATTAGACACACCTTAAATGGGCTTTTGAATGGGCAGATGAGTGAAAGGAGTTACACAAGTAAAAGCTTTTTTTATGTCGGTTCAGTATGTCTCTAAGCTTCAGTGTGCTTTAAGCCCACTTTCTGCTGCAACCTCATTCTCCCTCTGCCTTTAGAGCCTTCCTCCCTTGCCTTCCTCCTTCCCGGCATCCTGGGGAAGCCAGCTGAGGGTGCCAAACCAGCAAAAACTACTCTCTTCTGTGTTGCTGGATTAGGTTCCTGCTGCTTAGGTGTTGAGCAGGCTCATCAAGGGGCCAGACCAAAAAAGAGTGCGTTCCTGGTTTAGACTGACTTTTGGGAAGCGCAGGTCACGCTGTCATGTCCGTCTTACTGCTATTTTATTGACTTTCTGTTCAGTTAAAATAGACTCCTTACATAAATCCTTAGCTCAAGGTAATTGTTGCTGCGCCACTTTTCTTGTTTCATGTATTTCTAGAATTCTTTTTTTTTCTCTGCTGTAATTACTTCTTTTCTTTTTGTGCGCAAGCAAAACTTGCATTAAAACTTACTTTAAGTTCTTTACCAGCCCTTTTGCTTCCTCCTTTAGGAGTAATAACAGTACACGGAGGTATCTAGCTGTGGCTAACAGCATCGCTTTCTAGGTCTGACTGTCTTCCCAGGCATATTCTGCCTCCCTGGAATACAGGCATGCAGTAGCCCTCCTCCCTGATGTTCCTGGGAAACATGAGTAGCTGGGTACCATGGGAAGCTCCAAGAGGTAAACTTAGAAACAGTTCGAAATTCCTCGAGCATTCTACCAAGGAAATAGATACTCCACAGGAGACATCTCGCACCTTCCAGGAACTGAGAACCCAATAAATAAAAGCAAGAGAGCTTCCATTAAGGACATTATTCATCTTGCAGTCCAAAGTTCCTACACAACAAATGTCTTTCCTCACTCCCTGCCTCAACTCAGGATGTATATGCGTGTGTAAATAGCCATCCAGAGACCCAGAGAGTATACGTCTCGCTTATTCTCCTAGGATTTGTGCACTTGCTGTCCGAATTGATAGAAACACTCAACCTCCAGAAGATTCAGACCTTCTGGCCATTGTTTTTAACTGAGTTTGGTTGCTTTTACTATATTGTAAGATGGTATCTCGTACGTAGATAACTCCAAATACAGTTGCTCTTTGCCTGCTGTGCAAGATCCGAATCAGAGACAATATTTGCCATAGCCCCAAAGACAGGGTGAAAGGGAGAGTTTAAAAAAAAAAACACCAAACGTGAAAAAAGAATTATTGCTTTCCTTTTTGCTGAGTGGATTCAAAAGTTTAGGGCTCTAGCAATCTGTAAATGGTGATATAATGTAATAGAAATGCTGCTGGAGTTGCAAGACAGTTCTAGGCTGGCTATGCTCTACTGACGAAAAAAAATAAATATTTGGGGGGAAGGGAGGGCACCTCTCCCAATTCCTTTTGCAGAATCACTTTTATTTGCTTTGCTTTGATAGGAGTCTAAGGCCTCTGCTACTCTCCCAGGTTAAACTTGAGAAAGGAATTACAGGTTTGAGAAGCAAAGGCATGGATTACTTTTCAGTGCAAGCAATGCAGAATATGCCAAATATATCACCCAACCTCCTATCTGTCTGCCTCAAAATCTGGAAAGAAGAACACAACAACTGCTTAACAACCACACCGTGATAGGTTTCGTCGGGTAGAAGCTGCCAAATCTGTTTTGTAGGTGTTCTTTCTTTTTGTTTTGCTTTTCTAGAGAGAAACTCATGACAGCTACAGCCAATGCTGTCCTCCAAGTCTTCTAGTTTGGAATTTTTAGTTGCATAATTCGGTCTGCGTTGCTAGCGGCATTCGGCAAAATAGCATTGGCTCTGTGCGCAGGTCCTCCGTAGGAACGGCAACTGTGAGTGAGAGCACAGCATTCTGTTAATTACTTTTAATTAAAATGAGTGCGTTCACACACACACACACACACACACGTACGCACGTAAAGAAAGACTGTTTTTCTAGTGGCTTGGCTTCCTTGTCCTCATTGAAGGGGAGAAGTTAAACTTTCTCATTAAATGGTTATATAAAAATGCAATAATTCTGAGGTTAACCAGAAATGCAGCTTAATCTTGTATAGAAACATGTGTGATTTTTATTTATTTATTTTTTTTTAGTTGCACAAATATAGCTGAAACTTGAAGTTGGCAGGGAGCGCTGTTTAAAAATATTTAGTCCCAGCATGTAAAAACTCGTTTTGTTACGGAATTCCTTTGTGAAAGGTGTAGCTTTGCCACGTCTCTGCCAAAGCGATGGGAGCCATATCGGCAGAGCGCGCTTTGGAAAATAGCTGCATTTTGGGCTTGTAGTTACAAAAGTTAAATTGGAATTTACATGTTTTATATATTGCTTGGAAGGATACCACATCTAGTAATATTTTTTAAGAGAGCGGAGAGAAGAAAAAAGAAAGCTTGCAGATGGAGTCCAAGCTTCGCTCTGTTAGAACATGTCGGGATGAGCAGAGGTATGTGTGATGACACTTAGCGTGTACCACTGAAGGCTCCGGTTTATTCTCTTTAGCTGTCATCATCTGCTGTAGTTATGATACATATGCTTAATTTTGGCTACATACCTCATCTTTCCCTTCTCTGGGCATGTTTAAGCTTTATAGAATAATAAGAGCTACTGATATATGTGATGCTGTCTGCTGCTCAGGTTTTGGTACTGTAAGAGCAATTAAACGCAGCGTTTTGTGGCTGCTACTGTCTTGTTAATTGTTGCTGTGATGCTGCTGTTGCAGAAGAGCAAGTGACCGGTTGTCTAGCTTGGCCCCTGGCCAGCACGCCAGGTTCTGCAGCACCTGGTGACCACAGAAGGTAGATGGATGAGGTGGATCGGAAGCCTGGCCCTCCTGGCTGAGATCAGGAGGAGGAGGAAGAAGGAGAACTTGGTCTCTGCTGCAGCTCCACAAGGCAGCTGTGGCCAGCAGGGAAAGGGCTGAGTGGGAATCACGGTCTTGGTCACACCAGATGTTTTCAGGTGGCACAACCACTTCACGTCCCTGTGCAGCACCTCAGGTAAGCTGTGGACACCCACATGCGTGGTCACAGGCACATCACTCTGCAAGATTACACAAATAAGCAAAGTGTGGATTAAATAGTGGGGATTTGGGCCAGTCTGTTCTGAACTGAGGTCATTAAAGGAGCTGGTTTTGTTCATTTAGAGTTCCTTAACAGCTTCTCATAAAAGAAATCAGGGATAGCAGAGGTTGTTTGCTCAGCCTGATGGATTAGAGATACACATAATACCTGTCCTTTTTATTTAAGAACTGTAAAAGTGCTGCTTCATCGCTACAGACCCGTTTTAAAGTAGACTATCCAATGTCCGCTTGTATTGAAAGTCTCTTGCATAAACAAGGAAGAAAGAAGTCTATCTTTTGATATAAAAAATAATAGTTAATTATAGGTTGGCTGCAATATTAATAGGAACTCATCTGTTCCGAGGCAGAACAGTTCAGTTAGGGAGGTTTTATAGAGCGACAATCATATATTAAGTAAATTCACTGCAAAACTCCAGTGGTAGCTCCAGTACATGAAGCTGAGGAATTAATGGAAACTGTATGAAAAGCATGAATGCTAATACACTTTGTCATTTTCTGGTTGGAAAGATGATTTTCCCTTTGCAAAATGCCCAGACGAATAATCCATCCTGCTTGAATCTACAGATTGTAGAATTGAGCGGGATGAAAAGATGCACATACAGGGGCGATGCGTTGTCTTCCAAAGATAAGGTAAATTTTTTTTTGCAGGGTGATCAATTATTTCCAATAGTGTTGGAAACTCTTTCTCCTAAACAGAACAAGGTTTGTAGTGTTCTGTAAGAATTTCTCTTCACAGAGAAGAGAGAAAAGAAGCGTGTTATAATTTATTTTCCCATTTCATTTTTTTTGTACATGAAACAGGGAAGTTGAAACACAGAAGAAGTAGTAAATTTAAGCTTTTTTGAAATACACCAAGAATTCCACCTCGTACCAGTTAAGAGCCTCTCAGTTTAGCCCATTTTAAAGAAAAACTAGTACTTGTGACATCCTAAAATATTATTTTTATCTTTAAAAGTAGTACGTCATACAAAAGCGTTTTATCTAGGGCACGTCTCCCCAGCCAGAGTCGTGCTGGGGTACCTGAGCTAGTTCAGATGGACCACCACGCGCATCAGCAGCAGCGTGGGGATGCTAAAACGGGGTAAGCGAGCACAAAATTTCATGAGGCCATCCAGCAGCTCCCCGGAGGAGGAGGCATCCCTCTCGCTGGGCTCTCCACCCCTCCCATGCTGACTGGTGCTTGTCGAATTCCCCCTGTGAGCCCATCTCAATACCCCAGCAGCAAGCTAAGGCACTTTTTTTTTTTTACCCCCCTCTGGATTAGTTTTCTGATGGTCTGGTGCATTGAATCAGTTAATGAAAGGGCCAGCTTAGCCTGGAGCCAGCACAAGAGAGGGAGCCCGCAGCCTGAGGAGCCTGCACAAAGGAGAAGGAGGAAAGGGGACGTGGCATCCTGCTCTTTGAGCAGGAGTGACCTTCTGGGGTGGCAAAAGCCCTGGGGTATTTACCATCTCTGCCCAGCACTGCGCTGAGTCTCCTCCGCATCCCTTGTGGAGAGCGGTGCGGTGCTGGAGTTGCATTGAATTGAGATATTTATGTTGCTTTTAGAATGCAGGCAGCAGCCTTTCCCTGCTTCTCCCTTTCAGCCTCTCTACATAGAGGACACATCTTGTCCTGGTTTGTTTTCTCACTTTGGAAAGGTGTGCGTGCCCACCTCTGTCCTCAGCACCCCTGGGTGCTGAGACTTTTCCGAATTCTCCAGTTTTGTGGGAATACGGCTGTTCCTCTGCATAGAGCAGCTAAGAGGAGGTGCCTGACATGCGCAGGGATTTGCCTGAGTGAGAAGCAGACGTCCTGACCCAGGCGTTATTCATGGCTTTTTAAAACGCCCTGTATGAAGCTTTTATCTCTCCTTAACAGAGCGGGAAGGCAACCTCCCCGAACCCGTCCGCGGGCTTCCTTTGAGGCTGCCTGGCGGGCGCGCACGGCGTGGGCGCCGAGTCTCGCAGGTAGTTCTCATCCAGGAAGCGCCACAATTTGCCCTATTCACGAACCGCAGGGTACTATTCTGTTTCCAGGCTCCTAATCCCTCTTACTCACAATCCCTTACAAGTTTAACTGGCGGGGTGGAGGAGCAAGTTAAAAAGGGAAGGAAAAAGGAAAATGAAACACAATGTACAGCCAGGCAGTGGCTGCCAGTTACCGCGCTCACAATCGACACCAGCTGCAGCCCAATTAAACCCGACATTCACAGGTGCTCCCAACAGACCCGGCACTAACAAAACCACTTTCTTGAAAATACCTAAGGCTTTAACACAGAAGCTCGTTTCTTTTTTTTTCCTCCTCTTTTTTTTTTTTTATTAAAGATTCTTTAAAGCTATTTAGAGCACTTTAAATACAAAGAAGCTGAAAAGGACTTTCAGTCCACTGGAAAGAGTCGGTGCTCAATGCCAGAATGGGGGAGAAGCGGCCAAGCTGAATCAGCCAGTGTAACCATTGGTTTCGGCAGAAAGATGGGTTATGCTGAGTGCTGTTTGTTCAGGGAACTGGCACTGGGCATTTTATTGTGGCTGGGAGTAAATGAGGAAGGAGGGAACGACTAAGTGTAAATCCATTTCTTTTTGGAACTTGTTTGCACCGAAGCCGTGAGCTTGCATGTGGCTTTGCATATTATTGATCAGTGTGTGTGCGTGGTTCCGAGAACAAATTGTAGTTCTCCTTTCCTCCCAGGGTAGCTTGATACAGTCGCCTTTTTGACTTTGAAGTAGGGTTTTAAATTAGTTGTTTATTTTCTGACCTTAAAGCACTCGTTCAAGATGATAAACCAGTCCTTTGAACAATGATAATCTGCTTTTAATACACTAATTTAAAATTATTTCCATGCTAAGACAGGACGGCAGACAGCAGGTCAATACATAGGCCACTTATTCGCTCTCATGCCGTTGAAAATGAGAATCGTGTTTGTTAAACTTTCATTATAATGGCATTAATAATCTGACTAGGTATATTCTAATACTCATAGATTCAGTAGTATCCAACCACACCAGGCTGACTATTCATCTCTGCAGTAACACCTCACACCTCAGCGGTTATTGCTGAATTACCTGGTGCCTGCTCTGTCGCTGTCTGATCACTGTTGTTTCTGACAGTCGCTTAATGTCTTCATTACTGCTTTAAGAGTCAGTGCTGAAAGTCACGCTGCATTCAGATGCAGTCAAGAATTATCTATTCTCTCCTTCAAGACATCGAGCTGCAATCTCACCTTTGGAACAGGACTAGGACATTATTCCTGTGCCTCACGACACCCAGTGATGCAAAAGGCTGCACTTTTTTGGGGGGGTCTTTTTTATACTGAAAAGGTAAAAATGGCCATCCCTTTGCTTTGTATTTGAAAATAATTGACAGATAGGTAATGTTGATTCACGGCATTCATTTATAGAGGCAGGCAGAGGCTATTCATGCTGATAAATGTAGTGGAGAGAAAAGAAAATCACCCAGGCTTCAGATTCACAAGTATAAGACCTAAATTAGATGTTGTCACTCAGGAGAAGATACTGAAGGCAGCGTAGGTAATTTTCTGAGAAAAATCATCTTGGCGCTGATATGGTGGCAAATACAATAATAGGAAAGGAGCTGTGAGCAACCCAGAAACGCTGCTGTGCCATGGTACAGTTCTCTCCGTGCCCTGCACGGCTTCAGCCGCTCAACAGCAAGAGGATAGAGCAGAACGAGCAAAGACGATGTGGCAGACGGGCTAAAGGATGGACAAGTTCTGCAGGCGCAGGGACTGAATCACTGAGGACTCTTGAGCTGACAAAGGCTTGACTGAAAGGGGATGAGACAGAACTCTGTAAAATCATCAATGAGACAGAGGAGGTAAATGGGGACCAACAGATGAATCACTGTTCTCATAACACAGGAGCTAGCAGGCACTTGCTGAAATTGCCAGGCTTAAAGACAAACAGAAGTACTTTTTTTTATACAATGCACAAAAAGAGCATGGTAGTCATTGCAGAATGATGTTGTGGAGGCCAAAAGAAGTGATTTAAGAAAGTAATTGGACAAAGTGATTGAGGATAGGTCTGTTTCAAGGTTTTAAAACCGATGAAAAAAGATGATCTGAGGGTGGTGAAACACTGCAACAAAGTGCCCAAAGAAGTAGTAATATTTACATCTCTGGAAACATTCCAGGTGAGGTTGGACAGGGCGCTGAGCAACCTGCTCTAGTTGCAGATCTCCCTGCTCACTGCAGAGAGTTGGACTACGTGACCTTTGAAGGCTTCTCCCAACACAAACCAGTCTAGGATTCGTGATCTAGATGCAGCCCCTGGTTTTGGAGTGCCACTAAGCCTGGGAAGGAGCCGTACCTTGCTGCAAAACCACTAGGTTTTTTTCCTTTTATGTCAATCAGCCCCTTCTGCCTTCTGTCTTTGCCTCACTTGACCCGATCTATATTGTTTTTTAATCTAGGCGGAAAAGACATTAAAAAGCCCTTCAGTTCATTGGTCTAGTAAGAAATGTCCTAACGTGACTGTAACAAGAAATACGGATGAAAACCTCCTAGTCCTTAGGCCCATAGTGCAGCAGATTTCACCATTCAGTCTCACGTCACTGTGGTTATATCACTAGTTGTGTTTGCTTTCCACGAGTGATGGAGCTTTACTGGCTTGTGAGAATGATTGTGAGGACTTCTTTTTTTTCAAGTTTGCATACTGGAACATAGAAAAATAATCAAACTTGCCTTGTCGAATGTCTGGCCTCAGAAACCTGATACTCTGGGTTAGCCAAGGAGTGGAAACAACGCCGTGTGACTTCTGTGACCAGATGTGAGGGCCCAAATATTAAATGCTGTGCCATAATGCCCGCTGTTTATTACTCAATAATACATAAAAGATTTAGTCCACAGAAATTCTGTGTGCAGCCAGGAAAAGAGAGGATGATAATTCATGACTTAATTCTTTCCTCTTCCTTTAAAAGCAGCTGAAATGCTTCTGGGAAGCAAAAAAAAAAAAAAATCACTTTTCTGGTGCTTCCTTGTGCCTGGTAATTTTCAGTTAGCACAGAACTGATGGTTCAATCTTTAAGAATAAGATTAAAACAAAAAAAGTCATTTGGAGATTAATTATTGTCGCTGTTACCAATGCTCTTAGCAGAGCATAGAGAAAATGTAAAAGCATCATCAGAAGTATCAGCTTATGGGCCAATTCTTCCTAAGTACATCAGTGGACAGATGAAACAGGAGGAAAGAAGACTGACAGTGGTGTTCTTTCTATTTTGGATCTACCAACTCAACAGGCTTTCCTTCAGCTTCTCTTTCACTAAAACATCAGCTCCTAACAAGGGCATGTCTTGTGTCGTTGTGATACCCTGCTTCGTAATTTTGATGCTGTAGATCGGTGATGGTCTCTGTGAGTAGAGTGGGTGAGCAAAACCTGCTGTACTGTTTGACTTGTGGGGTTTTTTTCAATAATGCCTGTGAAACCCCTCAGAAGGTCTCTTCCTCTTCATTTTGTGGAAAACTTGCCCTTAGTGCAGTATTTATCAAGGGGAAGTGGACCCCTCGCTCAAAGACCAGCACAGCTTTAGAGTCCGGGATACTTGGGATCTGCTTTTCCATCAACAGTCTTCTCCCTTTTGAAACATTTCTGGGATGGGTGTTAGGCAGGCACGGGGGGGAGAGTCTGATCTGGCTTGGGTTTTTTCTCTAAGTAGCTTTATGTTTGTGGTAGAGACGGGGAAATAGTCGCACTGTCTACTTAGAGAAAAACCTGAGCG
This sequence comes from Eurystomus gularis, assembly GCA_013400335.1. NCBI lineage: Eukaryota > Metazoa > Chordata > Aves > Coraciiformes > Coraciidae > Eurystomus > Eurystomus gularis. The sequence continues at coordinate 20,518 of VZZY01011254.1, read as the reverse complement.
GAAAGACTGTGATCCCTCCATTAACTTTCTAGACGAGGTATTACTTATCTCCTCAAGAAGCTGGTGCACAAATCCCAGCTACGCTTCCACGTTTAACTGTCTCTGAAGTCCTGGAAAGCATTAAAATGCGTAACAGCCGTGTTTAGCTTCACTGCTCATTAGAGCAGCACAGAACTAATAGTAATATTGTTGTAACTTGACAAAGCCATCTAAATCCATGCATGTTTTCTTGTGAAAGCTTCCTAAACATGCTGCTAAATCCTCTAAAAAGCTCCTAAACGGCTTTGGCAACCATTAGCACGGCATAAGCGGGGGGAACTCTTTTCAGTAAGTGAACAAACAGAGAAAAATATGCTGAATAGCTGGACAAATGTGTTTCAGCTGGCTCTTTCATTTACAGATATAAGGGAGCAGTCAATATCAATCACTGTTTTCCCTGTTGCACTGGAAATCACAATATCTCTTTTCATTCCACAAGCTCTTTTCACCACAGTAATGTGTCTTTAGAGTGACACTGGCATCAGTCTGTTTCCGCTGTCTGAAGTCCAGAGAGCTTAAAAACACATTGCCGGGTATGAGACCTTAACCCTCCTCCCCTTCCACACACCCCTCTCCTTCGAGCCTTCCTTTCTCAATTAATTGTTTTTACTTCTTTCCCAGCATAAAGCTGAGAAAGAAAAGTGCCCACAGAGCCTGGGAATATCTGCTCTTGCGCTTTGGGGACAGAAAAATGTACCGCTGGTGGTTGGGGTTTTTAATTGGGAAGCAAATGCGGGGAGTTTAACACAAGGTAATATGATTATCGAGTTAATTTGCAATGTACTGTAATATGAAATGTAATGTTACTGTGGCTTGAATTTCGAGCTATATCCTGTTTCTTGGATGTCCTAATCACCCACAAACTCATTTATTAAAAAAAAAAAAAAAAAGCTGGAGAAACTCTGTCTTTGTGAGTATTGATTTTCTTGTGTTCACCTTCTTATATGTTATAATAATGACGCTAGGTTTTGGTGTTTTCTTTGTTATTTCTTTGCAGATAACAGCAGTCTGTAGAGAAGCAGCCCTTCTAGCCCTTCAGGAAGACATACACGCCAAATCTATCCTGGGACGGCACTTTCGGTACGCACTGACTGTCGTGACCCCAAGGATTCCCGATTCCTTAATCCAGTTTTATGCAGATTATCAGCAGCAAAGCGGACTGCACGCGCTTTGAAAGGCAAATTAATGCATAGCTCTGTTCACAGGGTGAATAGCAAATTTCCTTTGTAAAGCTGTCAAAAGCCAAAGAATTTTGTATTGTGAGTAGAACGCCCCAAGTTAACTGGAGTTGTGGAATCGTTGTAATAAATGCCAGCGTGGAAGTTTTGAGTGTTAACAGATATCGTCCAAAACTTTCCTGTTTTACAGTTTCAGTGGTATAATCTGCATTTTTAGAGGTAGTAGGATTGCTGGGTTAAGTCAGTTTATCTGAGTGTATATCCATGTACCAAAAAATAATTATCAACTTCTGAATTTTTGGGAGATTCTTGGCCCTGAAGAGAGTAGCAACAAGTGTCTTCATTCCTGCCTCCACCACAGTTTAATCCCAGGGACCATCCCAGTGAGGCGCAGACCTGGGGAGTGGCCTCGCTACAAAAAATGCTGAAAATTATTCGGAATCTTTTGATTTATGATCTCCAGAAAAGCTGCCAAACAGGCTTGCTGAACAGAGCACTTTCCGAGATAAACTAAGGCATCCTGATTGATTACAGCGAGACGTTTCTCTGTGGTTTTAAACAGCTCCTTTTTTACACATACTGGGAAGTAGACACCTTAAAAACTGTGCATCCCTCGCCTCACCTGAAACCTCTGCCGGGTGTCAGCGAAAGATTTTTGTTGTTTGCTTCTATCTAAATAAATAGGAATGCTGATAGGTGATTTAAAGCCAGCCACTTAAAATCCTAATGATTCCTAATTAATGAATAAGAACCCTCCCCCCCCCGCCCTTGCAAAACTGTTATAAATGACCACAAAATAGTTCAGGGACAGATAAAATCTTTTCAGCTTATTTCTTTGTTATGTCATCTTTTGAAACGATGACAGGTCCTTACGGGCTCTCTGCTCTTGCGCTCAGTATGAAATGCAGTTAAGCAAACTCATTTTCAGCTTTTTTCCCAGCAAAGAGAGACTGAGCTTTTCTATTCCAGGCATGAAAAATAGAGGAGAAAGGAAAGCAAAACCAACACAAACTTTAACAAAAATCTGAAAGAAAAATGGTGACAAGAACCTGACTTTCAGTGGGTAATTCTGTGTTTTCCTGGTGGTTTGCAGGTAAGTAGAAGAATTTGCAGGTCAAAATTTTAGCTAAATCCTGCTTTCACTTGTTGGAGTAAAGAAGAAATATCATTTCTGGCTCTATGTAAGGTTATTTTTTTGGTTTGTGTTGTGATGGTTCTGAAAACTTTTCTTTCTTGCAGTCATTGCTCATCAGAGTAATTATTTAGAAATTTATATCATTTTATGAGAAACTTGTATATATCTAAGAGATTTCTACTATATTTACTTAATTATCAATATGAAATTTGAAATGTAATCTCTTGGCCTTGGTTATGGTTTTTCTTTCTTCTGCTCTGTACACAATTCATAGATTTTAAGCAGAAATTTACTATTTTTAAATTACAACTTTTCTGTGACTTTTATTCTAACCTCTTGCTGCTGTAATGGCATTTCCTTTTACTATCACTGAAAAGGATTAGAGGATGAGGAAAAGCAGGTCGTTTACTTGGTTCATCTGATGTACGGGCAGGTTTTTTCTTCTTTTTTGCATTATTTGACTCTTTAATAGTACAACAGACAGAATTAAGAAAATTTTAAACTGGAAAAGTTGCCTTGGGGATCCAGACCCCATTTGAAACTACTTTATCCTTCTTTTCTAAATTCTATATATTCCAACTTGGAGCTCAGGATGCGAACCATTTATCATAACTGTTACATTTTTGATGTTTCCAAAAATTAAATGCTGTGCCGTTACCTCCCCGGCATGTTCCTCCAGTGCGTGTTCCTGAAGGGTACGGAGAGAGACGGTAGTTTTTATTGCCAATAAAAAATTCTGTTTGTTGTTTTCTGTCCTAAAAATAACCCTACACGATACTCCAGATGAGTAGCAAAACTAGATGACCATCCCTGGGAAGTGCTCGGATCCCTTGGGAATGCGTGTCAAGGCGTGAATCTGAACTGAGAAATGAAGAGGGAGGCAGGTAGGACCTGGCCGCTCTCCATATGTGGACTCCTGCTGCCATCAGAGGGAACGTTGCACATTGAATTTTAGGACCTCAGGAGGGAATGCCGGCCTGTGACTGCTGGTTTTGCCTTGGGAAAAACCCCATCCCTCCAAACATTTATCCTCTCACCTACGTGGCACCGCATTTATCCATGTGGTTCCAAATCTCTTGCTACATATGTACATGCCTGAAGTCGTTTTAAACATAGGAAGCTCCCCTTTTTATCGTTGAGTTTGTGGAACCTGATTTTTTTAAAAGTAAGGTGCTGTTAAAAAAATCAAGTTATGGCAAATTTGTGAAGTCCCCGGAAGGTCCCAAATGTTCTGTCTGGAAAACTTGGCTACTCTGGTGCCACTTATAACCTTACACCATCCCAAGCCACAGATGAATAGAAACTTAAAGAAAGATATGACAAATGACAGATCGCTGTTATTGTGAGCTAGTGATGTGAACCCCTCTTGTCAGAATTCTGGAAAATAACCAAAAAATTCCGTTTTGTCAAAGCACATCATAGTCCTTTCATAATCCAGTCTGGTGAGCGCTTTTGCACCCTCAGCCTCTCATTGGAACTTACTGATGAGGGCACTGTAGGACAGAGCACTTCAAAAGTGTCTTCTGTTGGCCTGTCATTTAAATGAGTGGTTTTTAATTCAGAGCTGAACTTTTCACAGCCTGTTCTACTGAATACATTGTGCCTTGGCACTGCATCGAATTGCTTGCAGTGTGGGGCCTTATAAGCCTGAACACCTCTACGCTTTGGAGTAAATCAAAGATAGAGGCATTCTTTCTTCTGCTGGGTTAATCACACTTACTGGGTGTTTCCATGAGATTTAATTTTAATAAAGAGATAGAGGCTCAGTGAACAGAAGAGAAGGCATCTGAGAAGATCTCCTCTCTCCATCCTCTCTTCAACTGCTGAAGTGGTTCCTAGACTCATTTCTTTATTCTTTAGAAAAGTATTTTTCCTGCCTGCCATTATCTTTTGGAGCCAGATTTTGGCCCAAATACCGCTTGGGTTGCAGAATTGTTAACATTAAATGAGCTTTTCAATGTTTCAGGCACATTTTGTTTAAATACCAAGTCTAACCTTTTCCTCCAATAACAACGTCTTGCAAAATGGCATAAAATGTCTTTTGATAGGTTTGCCAAAATGACCGGGAGAATATTTATGATCAAAATGCAAAAATATCTTCACTTAACTTAAAAAGAAGTTCAGTCCTGTGTTCTCCCTAATGCATAAAACAGATTTGCACTGCAAGTACACTATACAATTCTTAATCCCGGAAAAAGAATGAAGTTTATTGTGGATAATTTTCCTCCAGTCTCTAAATGAGAACAGAACATAAGGTTTACGGAGTTCAGGAGTGAGGACAAACATCAGAGACAGAATAAAGGTAATTTTCAAAGGTGGTTACTCAAAATCATTGAACTTAGACTTGTCAGCCCTTTCACATACTGAGTCCTTTAAGCTGATTTTTCTGGTTTGTGTATGCTGGCTCTTTCCTTGTAGTTTCTTTACGCATTTTAAATGTCAAAGTACAGTTCTTCTCCTTCCGAAACTGGGCACATGCCAAACATAATGCTCCTCGAACTGAGCATCCGTCAGTTAGTGCTGTGGGAAGGCTGTCTGGGGATGATGTTTCCCTCGGAAGCAGGCGTCAGACTCTGTGCTGATGGGGTTTGGAGAGGGCTACAGAGAGAGCCAAACTGTAAAGCCTGGTGTTTTGCCACGTACTGCCCGCTAAGGTGAAGTTAACTGATGGACCAGGTTCATGGGCAGGAGAACTCTCTCTCCTTAATTGCAACAGGCAAATATCAGGGCTGCAGAGGAGACTGAGCCTTAAGGCTGTTGGTTTTCTGGCTCTCCCAGAGAAAGCAGTGATTGGGTGGGTGAAACAGTATTATCAATACGAGAAAAGCAACTGTCCAGTGGTTGTGGTAGCTCAATATCTAGTGCTAGCTAGGAGAACACTTAGAAGGAATTGTACTTGGAAGATGAAGAGTCACGCATGTGCCTGCAAAGCAGGCACCCACTGTCAAACCCTTGGCAGAAGCCCCTGAAAGAATCAGTAGAAAGCAGGTGTGAAGAACTTGCCTTGCTTCCTGTGATCATAAAGCTGGGACAGAACTGGATGTGCTCCCTTCATACTTCTGTGCCTTGGGATTACTCCCGTGCTGATGCAGTCACGGGCCAGGGACGTGGCTTGCAGCAGGAGCTGGGTACAAACTGACCCGTGCCTTGACCTGCTCGTGACATACGTGATGGGGAGGTCCACTGCTTGGCCACAACTGACAAGGCCAGCATGTAAGGAGAGACAGGGTGAAGGAGGATGGATAATCGGTGCATTTCAGCTACTCCCAAGTGGCATGTGGGCCACTGGACGCAGGATCCAGGTGGCCTATGTAAAGTTTTTTTGGCTGCTCCAAACTCTGTCTTGAGGTTCTGGTCAGTGTGGAGAGTCGATTTGGAAAATTCATTTTACATTGTGACTCTTTTATATTTAGTGTTGTTGTTATGGTTGTAGTGCATTGCAATAATTTTTATCTACTATGAACCTCAAAGGCTTTTGCTTTTGCTGATGCTTTTTTTTTCCTTTGACATGAAAGATAATATGGGAGATGATCTAATGCAAATTAATAAAGATCTTTTCCTAGGGACTAGGTGCAGGAGGCATACAGGGTCACAATTGTAGCTGGGCATGTTTTGAATGGCAGGTCAAGATGTGGAAGACAAATATTTTGGCTGAAGCCTACTCTTAATCTTGGGTTTTGTCTCTGCTCTTTCTGCAGCTGCTACCTGTTCATTTGTTCATCTTTTTCTGTAGGAAACTCAGCCAGGCATTTCCTCCAGGGCTTCGTATGTTCTCCAGTAAATATTTTAAATGGTGCTGCTCTTCCCTGCAGACTTAAACCCAACGACTCCAGAGCCCTGATAGGAGAAGGAGATGTGTGTTTTCTCTGTTAACTGGTCTGCCAAGGACCGGGCCGGTGAGGGGGAGAGAGCCCCGCTCTATGCTCGTGTGGCAGGCCTCCAGCAAGAGCGCAGGTGTTGCAAGAGAAGGCAATGGCAACCAGATGACATTCTTTCCCCTTGAACTAGTGTGGAGCCATTGCTCAAGAAGATTACAGATCCTTCCAACAAAACTGGAGGCCAGACTGTGTGTGCCTGTGTAAAACCCGTGGCGATAAAGCTTGGGTTCATCTGACTAAAAGATTAGGGGAGCAGAATCGCTCTCAATGCCCTCGGCAGTCATTGGAGAGACACCAGAAGATGGTCCAGATGGTGATTTATCCCAGCTAAGAGCTGAACTACCTTTCTGGAGGTGCTAAAGGCGTAGCTGATGCCAAGAGAGGCCCTTAGGCACTTACCTAGAGAAAGTGCCTAGAGGTAGATAGAAGGGATTGAGAGCAGTTAACTCTCAAAATACTGAGAAAAATATTTTATCAACTTGTGCAAATACACCCTGTTTGCATAAATGGTTCTGGAAGTGCCGTCAGTCTCTTCCTCTCAATACCTGCGTCTGCGTGGCACGGCAGCGCTCTTAACCATACACCTCCCCCATTTTTTTTTTATCTCCTTTACTGACACAGGAGTCTTCACATCCCTGCTTTGTAAAGTAAATGGCTCCGCATCAGCGGAGTGTGGAAAGCGCTTTGATAACCTTCAAGGTGAAGCACTTGTCAGCTCTCACTTTATCCAGGAACGGATTATCTGGGCTGTGGAATAATGAGGTCATGTCTTTTCCTCCACACCGCTGGCAAGAGCTTCAAATTTCACACAGGGGTAGCTGCTTACACCAAGCCTGCTCTGCTTAATGCTGTTTAAAGCTACCCCCCTTCTATGTCAGCGAGTTCTCCCCAAACTGAGGGTGTGAAATGTGTCCGTCCAGCTTCATTTTGCGTTACGTGTGAGGTGTTCTCATGGTGCTTGGATTGCTGCCTTAACAGAGAATGGGTTGGGTTTGATGCAGAAGGGCAAGATGCGAGCAGAGTGACTGGTGTGTGCTGCTGCAGCTACGTACAAGCAGGTGCTGCTCTGGAGGAACGTGGAGCAGGATTTGGGGGCTGAGTGGACCAAAGCCATGTAGCTCTTTTCAGGTGAGTGTCCCAGTAGTCGGCTTGGTGCACTGCCTGTAGATGTGCTGCTTTAATGCAGGGCTATTGTCTGGAGAGCGGCTGTGGACATCAAAGATCCCTAAAGCACACAAGCTGTAGGTGTTAGGCCTATGGGTGCTTAAGTAGATTAGCAAACAAACGAATCCTTTAATATTCTGGAATGCTTCCTCACTACCTAAGTAGGGATTATTCCACCAAACCAGGAAATCCTACGTTTCTTCCTAGTGTAAAGCCTGCCCTTCAGATACCTATGCTCTTTAAAAAGCAGTAGTCTTAGGTGTTTGGGGTTTTTTTGTCTAAGAGAAAGAAAGAAATGAAAGCATATTGAGAACTTCAGTGTGGATTTCAAGAAAAGCACAACAACGTTAAAGAGACCCTGTAACTGAGGTTACTACAGTGCTGGCAGCTGCATACATAGGATGCTACACCAGAAAGGTCGCTACAACAGCAAATGTTATCCTTAAAATTTGTTTTACAGAACTCACTACCATTTTTTGGGCACACATGCAACGTAACTTGCTCACCACTTTCTTAGCGCTGTGAAAATCTTGGTTAAACTCTCTGCATTCTTTCTGAAACATGTAGAAACAACTGGTTACCTTGGTCTGATTCCCCTTCCAGGCTTTCATCATCTGTAATTTGGGTAAAAAGCTGCTTTTGTTAATATGTAATGCATCATAGTGACCGGTTACACTTTTACTACAAAAGGGTGTTTCATTTTCCTGAGGGATGAATAGTAATCAAGGGTCAGCTGGTAGTGCCAAGTGCCTTGATAACACAATTGGCTTCATACAGCTTTGTTAGGCCCCTTCCTGCACTTGCCAGGGAGACTTAAAAGAAGATGGTGGGAGAGCTGTTTTTTACCTGCTTGGCTGTTGGGGATCTGGATTTTGGAATCCCTTTGTCTGCTGGGTGAGAAGGTAAGAGCCTGCACCCGAGCCTGTGAAGCCCTTACCGATTAAGATGGTGAGGGGGGGCTGGGAGAGAAGAGAGATGGAGAAAATGTTTGAAAATAAACATGTGAATGAGGAAGATAAGCCTGAAATCAAACACTGACTGATTTTCATGTGGGAAGGTGGTGGCTTCTGGAGTTGGAAGGGGGCAGAATGTGGGAACACTGATTATAATCAGAGTAGGGGCTGATTTGTGTTATTTTGATGCTGATTTTGGTGTGCTGGTGAGCTGAGGGAGGGAGGGCTACAGTCACCCTGGCCCTATGGTAGGAAGTGTCTTACTGCTAAGCACAAAGGGGAATCTGGCTTTGATCTCATTAACCCTGTCAGCGCTGGATTAGCACATGTGTTTCTGGAGCTTAACTATTTCAGGCACTTAAGGTGTATATAAAATGGCACACATTATGATGCCTACTTCCTTTGGGGTTGGTTGTTTGGTTTTTTTAACAGCAAAGACTAAATTCTAAGGAGTTGAAGAAGTTGAGACAGAGCTGTGCAGATGAGGACTATCAATGTTTTGAGCTCTGCTCTGAAGTGAATAAGGAGCTTGTGGAATTTGGAACTGTGAGCAAAATGTGTTCAAGCTGACTTCTCTTTTGAGGCACCTTGCCATGCACGGGAGCAACTCCAGGTATTTTTGTAGTAGTTCCATTTGGTGGTCTCTGGATGGATGGATATATAGATGCACCAACTGGTCCTGCACAGGACCAGGACCCTCCTGCACAGGACAGGAGAAAAGTCTCATAGGCCAAAAAAAAAAAACCCAAAATTTTTCTGAATGCCAGGTGTGCTGCAGTTAGCTGAGAGCTGCAGAGATGCTACTGCAGTGAGGAGCAGTCACAGCAGTAGAACAACATGAGGTCTGAGGCTTTGATCACTGCTCCTTCACAAAAACCTCCAAATTCTGTTGTTTGCAAGCCTCATGTTTGTCCTGCCCTCCCCATTTCTTGAGCTATCTGTTTTTCAGCTCACTGGTTATTTCCTTCCTCAGGTCTTGGGGCTGGCATGAGTTAAAATACATCTACATGCATAAAATATATCTAAAATTATACTCCCACTGATATCTTAAACTCCTGAAAATTGGGCTATACTTCCCAGTCACACAAGATGTTGAAATTATTCTTTACTAGGTAAAACAGAATAGCCATGTAGGACATGTTTTCTTCCCCTGAAACTGAGGCTGTTTTTAGATGAAAATTGTGGGGGTTGGGGGGTTTTGTTTGTTGTTTTTTTTTTTCACCCAGGCTACTTTACCCACATCTAGAAACTGCCATTGCGTAGGAAGGCTTTATCAGGCTAAGAGTCAGGAAACCTGAACTACTGTCCTGGTTGGCTCTTCTTGTGACACCTTCAGAAGTCATTTCTCCTCCATGAGACCTTCTTTCTTCCTCTTTTGTAAGGTACTTTGAGATCTCTGATTATAGAATAGAATAGAATAGAAAAAATAGAATAGAATAGTAAAGTTCTGCTAGCTCTGTAGTTCTGCTGTTACATCAATTAAAGGCAAGGTCCCCCCTCATGGCTTTGATAGTAGCATGTGTGGAAGGAAAGTAATGGTTGCTACAACTTGCTAAGACCCTCCAGTGGTAACACATTTGTCCTGTCTTATGTAAGGGCTGGAAACAGACTGTGTGTAATAACCTTGGGTTTTTAATCTCTACAAAACAATTAACTGTTGGAGAGGGTGGTTGGAGGGTTAAACTAGGAAGGATAAACTACTAGTATAATAACATCTATATTAAAAAAAAAAAAACCAACACAGATGTAACATGTTATATAATCTCTGTTAAACTTGCTCTGGGAAATCCTCCAAGAGCGAGTGTCAGTCTCCATTTTGTACAAGTCTGTACATAACCTTTATAAGAATTTGTGTGAAGTTGGGTGGGGAAACAGCGAAAGGAGAAGTCAGAACAGAATGTAGCCTGACCAGAGCCTCTCTGTGATGGAGCACTCACAACAGGAATGGAGGGAGGTTTGTTCCTTCACGGGTCCTGCCCCCCAGCCTCTGCGCAGGCGACTCCTGGTGCCTTAGCCCAGGCCGTGGGCTTCCCAGCACAATCCCATTTCACTTCTGACATCAGGCAGCAGTCTGAAAGGCTTCTAGGTGTATTAATCTCGTAAGTGATCACTTATGAGATTACGTTAAAAAGTAGTCACGCTTCTCTCAGCTGGATGCTGCCATGCCACGGGAACAGTCTAGCATGTAGACAAGTAGACAGTACCTATCGATTTGTGTTTTCTCTGCCGCTCACAGGTACAGCAATTAATTTGATGACTGCTAATAACACAAAACATGGACCATACCACAGAGCTGTTTCTTTTCCGGGAGCTCAGTCACTGCCTGTCTTATATGTAGATGGTATTCACTTATCTCTCCTCTGAGAATAACTTGGAGCAGAGTGCTTTGAAGCGTCATGACTAGATACATGGGAGAAAGGTGCTGAAAACAGGAATTTTGTGAAATGTGGAAGAAGCTCTTAGCACAGAGACAAGTCCAACTGTATCGATCTACTCCTCCTGCTGAGCTTTCATCATCTTTTGTTCTGTCCTTTCCACCCCCCTCTTCCTCTTCTGGCATTGCCATGCAGCTTCTTTCCCGTTCCCTGCCAGAAAGGATTGTTTTCCTCCACGCAGCTCAGCAGAGCAGCAGGTAGTGCTGAAAACATTGATGATGCAGAAGTGATTTGGAACGTGGCACATTTCATCAAACGAAGATGTAGCACAGTAACTTTTGTAAGCTGTTACTGAGGCATGCTTTCTGGTGAGGTCAGTGGGGTATCTGCGCAATAAGAGAACTGGATGAGATCAGGATTTGACTTTTCTGCTTTCATTTGCTTATGGCCAGACCATTCTGATAAAGATATGAAGTTCTCCTCGGGGGAAGTAAGTTGTGAAAAAGCGTATTGCAAAAAGTTATATTGGGTTTGGTTTTGAAGACTAGGCCACGATCCAGCTTCCACTGAAAACAGTGAGCGTGTATTAAATGTTGTAAGAATTGACCCCTGCTTACAGCTGCAAAGCACTTCATGAAGGCCTTGCTTTTGGTTTCCTCAGAAGTTCACTTTTTGGTAATGATCTTTGTCAGGAAATCAATTGCTAACTAGATAAAACAATGCACTGGTGAGGTTAGCACTGAGTGTTAATAGAATTTTCTAAGCTGTGGGTCTTGCCCAACGTTGTGGCCTGCTTGGAGACCCAAGGGAGCAGCTCTGGGTTGTGAGCAGTGTCAGCAGGCTTTAAACAGCTCAGTTGGGGTCCATGAATTTTACTCTTCGGTGAGGCTGTGCAACTTATTTTTCATTACTAAGATTAAAAAAGTGCATTTAATGTTAGTCAAGTCCACAGTATCTTTTATTCCCCCAGAGCTTGAAAGAACAGCAGGAAACATGGGCTCTCTTTCTTGGAGCACTGCAAATGCCACCTTCATAGAATCATAGAATCATACAATGTGTTGGGTTGGAAGAGACCTCCACAGGTCATCTAGCCCAACCCCACTACAAATAAGCAGGGATCTCTCCCAACTAGGTCAGGTTTCTCAGAGCCCCACCTTGGCAAGGCTGAGGAAGCATGCAGTGCTGACTGGATTCTGCCGTGTGAAGGCTTTGCTCTGGAGCCTGCTCTTAACTGCCTTTAAAATATGATTTTCTTGATGTTTTTGAAAATGTTTAGTGAAGTTCATCTGCCCTTTCCTCTTAGGATTGTGATTTCACTTGAAATCAAGTGATCTTTAAAATGATATACACTGAGAAAATATTTTTTTCAAGTTGTTTTAGTTCAAAGCCTAAGTTTATAATGGAGCCAATGGACCAACCATCTTCTGTTAAACTACCTCTAGTCCTAGAGGACTGGAGTCTAAACTGCTCCAGTCCTAGCCCAAAGTGAAGGAATAGCTTTCAGGTGTTCTTTTTTTTGATTTCCATACTCTGTTTTGAGTGTTGCTCCTTTTGACAGGATAGAAATATCATATTCAGTGGTCAGTTTAGCAAATTGTTGTTTTTTCCCCGTAAGCGAACTAATTTTTTGTGTGCTTTTTTGTATACTTGAAAATTTCTCCAACATTTATAAAGAAATAATTTTAACCTGATTGGTACCAAAGATTATTGAGGTGTAAGAGCTGGTCGGACGTCCTAGTGAGATGTTGTCACCAGCTCACTGGAACTAGGCAGTAAGTTGTTTTTCACAAGTAAACTCTCAGTCTTTTAACATCCACCTCCACTTCAAACATTTCCGTGGTTCATGGTTGTCTGTGACCTTCTCAGTGTCTCCTCAGTGACGTATCTACTTCATCTTTCAGTTGTTGCTCACAGATGTGCCATCTTCTGCATGCCTTCTGGGTTTGCTCTCCACAAAACAAGTAATGTATTTGGTTTTCCTGACGTGGTTCTTCCTTTCTATCTCTGTTTTCTTTAGGGCAGGGGAGGGGGTGGATATCTCCTGGCATGATGTAAAGCTATCATGACAAGAAGTAATTTGTTCCTTTCAATCAGAAAAAAACCCTCTCTTTGACTAGTTGCAATTAATGTGGATACGAGGTAGCTGAAAGTTGAGCTCTCTTAGCTGTTTCAGTGGCAGACTCAATTTTTAATATTTGAAATATCAAATCCTATGTTTCCATAAGAAACTCATTCACAAGAGTTCTATTTTTTAATGACTTTGTTTTTTAAAAAAAGCTTCAACTTTTTTCATCTACCTTTCAATAGAGTTACCTTTTATATTCACACTGCCATGACAAGGTGACATCAGTAACTTTGATTGATAATTGCTGTGGAATTGTCTTGACATTTAGGAAGCATTCAGTGGTAGGTTTCCATAACACTGTTCAGAATAAAAGACAGTGTTTTCAAGAGCTGCCCAGGAAGGTTAGATGATAGGAATTCTCCCTTCCTGCCTCAGGAAGAACTCTCTGAGCAACAGATTCTTTCTGTCTTCCTAAGAAGCACTGAGCACTTTTAACTTAAAGCAACTGGCACCCTGGAAAATTAAGGCTACAGGAGCTAATGAGTCTACAGGAGTGTTCGTGAATGACTCAAAGTTGCTTTCTCTTTTCATGTGGCAAGTCTAAAAAAGAACAGCAAATGGTTTTGGGGGCTAATTCTTGACACCAGTCCAGCTCCAAAAATGTTGTTTTCTGATTTACTTCCCATGTGTCACACAGTGTGTGAGATGAAATGTGAGTAGCGCGGCTTCTGAGAGCCCCTGATGTGCAACCTGTACAAGACTTTCAACAAAAACTCAGAATATGGTAGCAACATAGTGAAAACTGGATTTTATCTGTGTAAGAGTATCATAGACTTCTGTTTAAATTTTCTGGAGATGGGGCCATTGGGGGAAGAATTAGAAAAGTAGTGTTGGTGTGCTGTAAGAACGGAGAGGTGTTCAAGTTCTAACAGATCAATGTTTTAAGTTTTGATAATTGCCCTCTACAGAGCTGAAATCTAGTCTGGCAGTGACAGCTATTTCACTTACTTTAAGAGGAATGGGCATAAGTAACAGCTGGGCAGTTGACCTCAATATCTGCTGAAGCTGAAGTTCTTTTCCATGTCTTTTTAACCGTAAAAGAAAGGTGTGGGGTTGGTTTGGTTGTTTTTTATCCAATGAGAAGTCAAAATCCGTAAATACTTCTGTGTGGAAGTGGCTGATGCTGTGGCCAGAAGTACATGAAGCTCTGCCACAGAGATGTTCCGTGGCATGTTCCTTTTGCTGTAGCCAATTCCTGGTCTGAAAGCAACGACAGCGCCCTGGCTATTTGACAACTGGGTCTGTAGATAACGTGCTTTCGTAAGCATCACTTGGCATCATACACCTGTATGAAGGTTCAGGGGAAGAAGTTTCTGTGGAAAAAAACCCGTCACTTGATGGAAACTTCTTTTCAAGGGAACCATGGAGAAACTTCCTCCCCGCTTGCATTCCAGGGAATGGAAGGCTGTCTGTTAAAATCTCAGTGAAATGCCTTTTGATTGCTAAAGCAGAACTGAGGACCTGAAGTTACTGCTTCTCTACAGAAGCTGCTACAGCTGTGGGGGGAACCTAAACTTAGTTGTTGACACGCTGTTCTTGAGGACAAGAAAAGAGATTGTGTTCATTAGGCCAACCCCATCATTCTTGCTAAAAGCAGTCTCGGGTTTCCATGTGTATTTTCAAATCAAATTAGAAACGCTGCTCCTGAGACCTCCTTCAGCTGACAGTAACGGATTGCACAACCTGAGAAACAGTAGGCATTCCTCGAGGTGTCCTAATACCCGAGCCACCACGAGTGCTTAGATAATAAAAAACATACAGGGAGCCATGTATTTAAATCAGCAGAGAGCTTTACCTCCTCCTCTGATCATCCAGTCCCCACGTGGGGAGCGGCCGCTTCTCGAACAGAAATGGGAAAGGTTTGTTCCTCGGTTGTTTTTGAAGCTAAAATGCTATTACTCAGTCATGGTGGATTTCCTCTGGCTAGTATTTTATCAGCTATAATTAAAACAGCCACCTCCTTTCACTCGGCTCTCAGCACGTACTTACACAGCTAGATCGACGGTGCTTAATCCCACCGGGAGAATCTCTGTAGCTCTGTTTGTTACCTAACTCGGCTGTAGAAGAAAGCAAGAGAAATGGAAAAACAGGCTTACTGGCCTTAAAAAAAAAAAAAAAAAGAGAACCCACCTGGACTCATGTGATTGCAGCAATTAAATTACCCAGGTTTCCTCCACCCACTGAATCAGTATAGTAGTCTTCACGTGAACATTGTGATTTTCTTATTTCAGTTGCATGCTAAAAATGCAGCAGAACACAACAGGGGAGACTAAGATCTGATGCCATAATCCAGGAATCCGGCGCCTTTCAAAAATGTAATTCCTGTTGGAATGAGCTGTCTTGAAGGGGAGAAGTGAGAACCGTTCTGCTGAGCGTGTTCATGTTGTGTCCTCTGCCACAGCAACCGGCTTTTGTGTCCAAGGGCTCCAACGCGTGGCTTCCTTCTGGGGAGCTGGGCTTTGCTCGGCCTTTTGATCTCGTGTGTGGACAAAATTTTGACCTGGTAAAAGCTCAATAGAAAAAGTTGAGCAGTGAGATACCAGGCCTTCAAAGGAGAGGTAGGGTGAAGGAGACAGCCAAACAATTACTCTCTTAAGTGATTAATACTTTTATAACATGGCTTTGCAGTGATGAGTCTTTTTGCAGTCTGACAGCAGACGGACGTAGAAGAGTCAGGACGGAGACATTCTTCTCTGAGGGTGGTGAGACACTGGACTTGATCAGAAGACAAAGAGCTGTGGGTACCTGAAGGAGAAATGTAAATGTGCCAGTCACCTACACGGCAAGAGAGTAGTGAGAAATGAAGAGACGTGCTGTGGCCTGCACTTACGAGAGTGAAGTTTTGCCTCTTGTTAGCTGCCTTTACTGGTGTGTTGTCTTTCCTACAGCTTTTCTTCAATGCTGTTTGTCTTCAGTGACATTTTTGACAGCAAAAGTTCCTTAGCTGTTCTTCACAGCAAAAGCAAGATACTGTTAAAACTACCATTTGGGAAAGCCCAAAAAATCCTATAGGTTCTGCGTAAGTTTCAGCCCTCCAGTGTTTCTCTCTAATCCCTGTTTACCAAACTGATCTTTCAGTGATTTAGAAATATCTCACCTCTATCACTGACCCTGCCACCAAACCCCGTATCTCCTGCTGCTCACCATGCATGGGTGGAATACCCAAGGAAAACACTGGTTCCTCTGATATGGTGCAGGAGATGGAGAAGGGAAGCACGTTCTCAAACTCTCAGCTTCTTGTACAAATCTTTGCATTTTCTTTCTTTTTAATTTGTGCTGCATTTGGGCATGGACCAAACCCATAGCTCTGCAGCATTTCCCCTGTGCTTTGATTCAGCGTTCAGATGTTCACGGAGCAGGTTCACGTGGAGGTTCATCCCTTTGTTCTCAGAGGTTTGCCTGGCTGCTGCC
This sequence comes from Eurystomus gularis, assembly GCA_013400335.1. Taxonomy (NCBI): domain Eukaryota; kingdom Metazoa; phylum Chordata; class Aves; order Coraciiformes; family Coraciidae; genus Eurystomus; species Eurystomus gularis. Next base: position 4,260 of record VZZY01011254.1, on the reverse strand, counting down.
TTTTACTATCTCTTCTGCCACTGAGAAAAACTGATGTTATCTTCTAAAGAGAAAACTCAAGATTGCCTTTGCAACTGAGGATTTCCTGTGTGCCGATCCCCAGCCCGTGCGGTGACGGCAAGGAGCAGCTTCACGTGGCTGCTTCAGAGAGCTTTAAAAGTAGTCCTTGCACAGAAGCTGAAGAAATCCCCAGCTACTGGTGCCTTTGATCTCAGATAAAGGTCAACCTGTCTAGCAGAAAGCGTGATCGGAAATGCTACCTTGCGTCATCCTTCACTTTCCCTCCCTTACCCTGAAATGATTCAGTCTACCTTTCAGGGTTTGCCTTCACCACAGCACCTATGGGTTGTACTGCAGCTCTTCAGAAGACCTTTATCTCATCTCATGCACCAACCAGCTTGAGCCAGGACTGCCAAGATATTCAATGAGCTGATAAGAAACTGTCCACAACACTTACTACAGCAATGTTCAGAGTCATAGAATCATTCTGGTTGGAAGAGACCTTCAAGATCATCAAGCCCAACCATTAACCCAACCCTGCCAGCTATTAATAGCAATTGTAGGATTTTGTTGGTTTGTTGTTTGGGGTTTTTTTAAACATACATAGGCCTTCTAGTGCAAATGTTTAAAAAATTCAGTTATACTGGTCTTATCCCAGCAAGCACACGTTGTTTCCTTGCACTGAGAGTCTTTGAGGCTTTCCATCTCTGAGGTGTTGGTGGTTTTCAAACACCAACACCCACAAAGTTCCACCAGCGCAACATCCAAGTTGCTGGCACACAAAGCTTTGGGGAGCTGCAGGTTCCGGTTGTTTCTCCCAACACCAGTTTCTGCAAGGATATCACTGCACGGCTGCTGGGGACGATACGGGACTTGCACATTCTCCAGGTAAGACTGGCGCAACAATTTTGTTTATAATTTCGTTATAAATGCCACGGTGTGGGTTTTTTAAATTGCTTTTGAATTCCTCTGTAACTTCAGAAATGTTGTTACAGCTGTGAAGATTGCTTATTAACTGACAAATAACCTGCGTGAAGGTAAACGCTTTCTCTGCTGAGTTTCCTCAAAGCCGTGTTGGCTCAAGATAGTTATCACCAGAGAAGATGAGTGACAGGAACAGTAAACATCAAATGCTTCAAGTACAGGCTATTTGTCACCTCTTCTGTCTGAAATGAGACTGTGCTGATAGATCGGTTGGACCTTGCTTTTCACAGACTAAGCCATCTCGTGCTGCTTAGAAGGAGCAAAGTGCCAGTATCTGGGACTAAGGGTGTGTCATAGAATCACAGAGTGGTTTGGGTTGGAAGGGACCTCAAAGATCATCTAGTTCCAAGCCCCCTGGCATGGACGGGGCCACCTTCTGCCAGACCTGGTTGCTCAAAGCCCCATCCAACCTGTCCTTCTCCTGGACTGGGCTCCGTGCCTTAGCAGGGTTTAGGAGATGCTGCTTAGGGGGAAATGCAACAGCACATGGAAGCCGTGTTACTCATTGGTGATGGTGGGACGATCGCAGTTCACCCAGTTCATCTATACAAAGGTGTAGTTCACTACCTACAAAAGTCGGTCAAGTGACCTAGAGCTGAAAGCTGCTTCTGGGTGTGGATTAGGAAGAAAAACAAACAAAACCCAATGATGGGCCCTGCTTTTATTCTGTACAACATGCCTTTTGGCACGCTGAAGCTTGCACAAGGGACAAGTAGCATATGACTGCAGAAGGTGGAGATTATCTCCAGTATGCGATCCTCAAAGGGAAAGCGGAAACGGGGATTGAATCACAACTATCAGCCATCATTCAGTCTCTTGAACCTAATTCTGGGAGGTTGTTCAGAAGGATTAACTTTGGGCATAGAGGGCTGGTCTCTCTTGGCTTCTTGTCAGTGGGAGAGACAGGCACCTTTAGATGACAGTTTGGAGATGAAAAATGACTTGGTTGCATCGGGTTCCTGTCTGTGTGTCAGTCCTCAAATTAAGGTTGTGCCAGGATGTAGTCATAAGGTGTGTCAATCCGTTCTGAGATGCCAATTTCTTCTCCAGAATTTCAGCTCTCTTTTTTTTTTTTCTAATAAAATCTTCTCACTGCTCTTATTTCCAAGAAAAATCTGAAGAGATGACTTGTGTGACATGCCGGCACGTTCACTGGCGTCTGTGGAGAGCCTTCTGGTGGAGCTGTAGGGCTTCGGTGAAGTGTTGTCGGGTGCCAAGTGATAGCAAACGGCTGCCAGTGTTCTTGGTTGTTTTACTGACTTAAGCGCTAGTCTGCGGGAGTAACTTTTGTTCATTTTTGTAGTCATTTTTGTTCCCTGGTAGGAATTTTTGTTAATTCGAACTGTGATGGGTTCCAGAGCTTCCAGACGGATTTCAGTGCAAATGGTTTTGTGCTGTGGTCTTGCAGCGTGTCTGAGGAGGCTTTTGGTGAGCAATCACGTTTTCTAATTCCCCTAGCAATATTAATGATGGATTGGGATATTTTTATGGCCGTGCCAAGGATTTTTATGCTGTTGTTTGTCACTTGAGCCTCCGTAATTGGAAGAGAGTATTTATAGTTTGTCTGTATCAGCAGTCTGTTGATGAGAAACCTAGAAGCATTAGTGATACTCAGTATATGACCTTTAATGCATAAAGATTTTATTTCATAAATATATGGTTGAAGTCAAGTTTTTGTATAATGATGGAAATGAGAAGAAAAAAAAAAAAGGAGTTCGGGTATTTTCTTTCCAAGCCTGGCGAAGTTTAATGAAAAACAATTGCACTGTGTCCACGAGTGTCGTCTGAGTGGACACACTGTGTCACTTTTGTACTGGCATGGTCATGTCCATAGGGATTATTTGCATTTGGATGAAAGTTCCTGCCGAAGCAGCTCCACATATTCTTAACACTATTTTTTTTTCTTTGGAGCTAAAGGTGGGAGAGTATAATTTGGGGGAAAGAGGTTGTAGAAAGCCAGTTAGAGTGTTTCAGATAAAGATGGGGCTACAGCGATGTTTAGCCAAGCAGCAGAAGTCTCAACTGTTCCAGTACATTGCATGTTGTTATGAAATAGCTCTCAGAACTCTGATGTCTTTCTACATCATTTTTCCATGTTCATTTAGTTGCCTTCTAAAACACTTTAGTCACTTAAGAAAAAGAATAAATCAAAGATAGTATTTGGCCATAAAAATAATGGCTTTGAAGGCGTCACTGTGATCTCTGCAGCACCCTGGCAGAAGTGAAGCAATGAAATTTGGATGGGACCTTGTAGAGCAATGAAATTTGGATGGGACCTTGTAGAGCCTGGACTGGAAAGGTGGTAGAGAAAGACAACCAGGTGAACTGTTTAATCTCTTGATGCTTCTGTCAAAGGGTAGGAAGAGCCCTGTCCTATCTAAGGGAAGAATTACAAGGGTAAATGCTTTCTGGAGGCTCTACGGAGGGATCTGGACAGGCTGGATCGGTGGGCCAAGACCAGTTGCATGAGATTGAACAAGGCCAAGTGCTGAGTCCTGCACTTGGTCACAACAACCCCGTGTAAAGCTACAGGATTAGGGAAGTGTGGCTGGAAAGCTGCCTGGTGGAAAAGGACCTGGGGCTGTTGGTCGACAGCCAGCTGAACACGAGCCAGCGGTGTGCCCAGGTGGCCAAGGAGGCCAACGGCATCCTGGCCTCTTTCAGAAATGGTGTGACCAGCAGGAGCAGGGAGGTGATTGTCCCTCTGTACTTGGCACTTGTGAGACCGCACCTTGAATATTTGGTTCCGTTTGGGGCCCCTCGTTACAAGAAGGACATTGAGGTGCTGGAATGTGTCCAAAGAAGGGGAGCGAAGCTGGGGAAGGGTCTTGAGCACAGGTCTTATGAGGAATGGCGGGGGCACCTTGGGGCTGTTCAGCCTGGAGAAAAGGAGGCTTGGGGGGGACCTTATCGCTCTCTACAGCTCCTTGAAAGGAGGTTGTAGCGAGGTGAAGGTTGGTCTCTTCTCCTAAGTAACAAGTGATGGGACAAGAGGACGTGGCTTCAAGTTGCATCAGGTGAGGTTTAGGTTGGACATTACGAAAAANTTGGACATTACGAAAAATTTCTTCATGGGACGGGTTGTCCAGCCCTGGCAGAGGCTGCCCAGGGAGGTGGTGGGGTCTCCATCCCAGGAGGTGCTCAAAAGCCCTGTAGCTGTGGTGCTGAGGGACAGGGCGTGGTGGTGGCCCCGGCAGCGCTGGGCTAACGGCTGCCCTCGCTGACCCGAAAGGTCTTTCCCAGCGCCGGCGTTGCCGTTAACAGCAGCCCACTGCC